>CM069137.1:69810060-70295060 GCA_035221665.1 Okamejei kenojei | reverse complement strand
AGCGGTAGAGTTGCTGCCATACAGCGAATGCAGCGCCGGAGACCCGGGTTCGATCCCAACTACGGGTGCAGTTTGTACATTCTCCCTGTGACCTGCGTGGGTTTTCTCCAAGATCTTCGGTTTCCTTCCACACTCCAAAGACGTACAGTTTTGTAGGTTAATTGGCTTTGTGAATGTACAAAAATGTCCCTAGTGTGTGTAGGATCGTGTTAATGTGCGGGGATCGCTGGTCGGCGTGGACCCAGTGGGCTGAAGGGCCTGTTTCCACGCTGGATCTCTAAACTAAACTAAGCGGGATAGGCAGCATCTCTGGAGAGAAGGATGCTGCCTGTCCCGCTGAGTTACCCCACCATTTTGTGTCTACCTTAGCTGGGAATGAAATTACTTCACAGCAGATGGAAACACATACCAAACCTGCAAATTTAAGGACATCAAGTTAGAATATAAAATTTGATAGTTTTTGTTTTCTGACTGCAGCAGACTTTGACTGATATTGGAACATTGTCACATGAAGTCACACTAAGACTTCCAAGGCACAAGGTCGATGAGCAAGGACAATGTGTTGACAAATGAGTCAAGGTGATGACGCCAACATATTTTGTAGCCCTCAAGCTGCATCTATTTCCAAGCCTCCAATATTGTTCCTGCAGGACAAGTTTGATTGCATTAGAACTAATTTAGAAAAATCTGGGCTTATTATTAGCAATGCATGAGCTTTTTGATGTGAAAGAAGTTTAACTTTACAGAAATGTGCCATTGATAAATTCTTTCTTCAAGTAAATAGATAATTTTCCCCTGATTTTCAGATTTAAATCAAGCTGCATTAATATTAGGTTGTAGCTATTATTGAATAAGTAATATTATATTAGAGAAATATACAAATTATAGATCTGTATTAGTGTAAGAGTAAAATTGTGTTCATAAGTATGGAGTGAAATTATACATTTTATTAGATCTTGTAAGAGCAATAAATGGATAGCCTTTATAGTGAATGTAATTTGACATAACTTAGGATTGATTCATGATTATTTGTATCTGGATTTATGTTATTATTTGTATGCTGAATTTAGGGTATGTTTATCATCATTGTTTTGATAACATTCTAGTTTTGAGAAGTTGTCTATTAGGGGTAATTTATCCTTCCTAAGGAGATTGAGTTACTTCCTAGGGAGACTGTTATAATTTGGCATGTCTCCAATGACTCTCACAAACTTCTAATGATGCACTGTAAAAAGCATATTCTTGGATTGCTTGGTTTGGGTAGAGTTCTACATACGACAGCAAGAAATTGCAGAGAGTTGTAGATGTAGCCCAATCCATCACACGGACCAGACTTCCTGCCATTGACTCCATATGCTCTTCACGCTGCCTCAGAAAAGCAGCCAACATAATCAAAGACATGTCCTGCCCCAGTCCCTGTTCCCATCAGGCAGAAGGAACATAAGCTTGAAACCACCCAGAAACCACCAGACTCAGGAACAGCTTCTCCGCTCTGTACTCGGGCTTCAAAATGGTCCTTCCATAAACTAGGGTGCTGCCTGATTCACCTCTACTGCATTGTGGACATTGAAAGTTGTCTATGGAACTGACCAGCTACAATGCTGAGAACTATATTATACATTCTGTATTATATTCTACTCTCTATATTATATACCCTTTGCTCTATCTATTGTACTTGAGTTTGCCTTAATTGTATTTATGGTATCATCTGATTTGATTGGATAGCATGCAAAACAAAGCGTTTCACTGTACCTTGGTACATGTGACAGTAATAAACCTAAACCTACTTAAAGCTCAATGTTTTCCTTATGATCACTTACAGGCAGAATACCAAAATGAGGGAATCGATGCTGCAGTTGTGGAATATCAGGATAATCGACCAATTCTGGACATGTTTCTTCAGAAACCTATGGGCTTATTGTCTTTGCTTGATGAAGAAAGCCGGTTCCCAAAAGCATCTGATCAGACATTAGTAGGTAAGGCTAATATCAAATAACTTGTGTGTAAGGGCTTTTAGCATAAAATATGTCTCAAAGTAAATCAGAAAAATAGACTTCAAATCATGAATGAAATGTTTGAGTTGATGATTGGAAGGCAGTTGACAGGGAAGGAGTTTTGAAAGGAGAATTGTGCAGTAGGAAAGTGGTTTAGGAAGGGCACTAAGATTTCTTAGGCTTTCCTCCTTAATCTTGAACAAAGACTAAAGAAGAGAAAGAGAAAAAAGGGTGTCAGGTAAGGAGAGGAATGAAGTGAAATATAAAGCCAGAATGAGGGACACAGGTGAAAGGACACTGCTGGTATAGTGGGGAAAGAGGGGAGGAGAAAAAGTGGGGTACGTTCCTTAAAATTGGAGAATTCAATGTTCATACTATTGGGTTGTAAGTAAGAAATGTAAATAAGAGGGGAGGAGAAAAAGTGGGGTACGTTCCTTAAAATTGGAGAATTCAATGTTCATACTATTGGGTTGTAAGTAACCCAAGCCGAATACGACTTATCTTAAACTGACCAATTCAACATTTGTGGAAGTGCATCCATCAAGTGAGTATTTCTGCCATGCTGCTTATCTGAGCCCTTGCAGTTGGTGGAGATTTTAAAAAAACAACACATTTTCAGTCTTGATTCTGTCCTGCTTTGGGCACTATTGCATTCATGTAACTGAGTTAAGCGCCTGGGCAACAATGACCCCCAAGGTGTTTTGATGGATTACAGGATGTAGTCAGCATGTGTCTGCACTTGGTGATACTATTGTGCATCTAGGTGGCATCAATATTACCTCTCATTTGTCAGCCCAAGCTGCCACCTGTAATCTTATTGTCAAAGGAGTTGAAAAAGCCAAAGAGCTCTGGCATGAACATACTGCACTCTGAATCTTTCCCTTCATTCTACCTATTGTACTTCAGTTTGGCTTGATTGTATTTATGTATAGTATCTAATTTGAAAGCATACAAAACCAAACTTTTCATTGGACCTTGGTGCACATGACAATAATAAACATAAACTTCATTGGTTGAATGGATCAATGATGCTTTATTGTCACATGTACCACGGTGCAGTGAAATTCATTTTTGTATACAGTTCAGCACGTATACATAAGTACTTATTATATCTTAGATAAGGAGATACAGTACAAGTCCATAGTAGTGGTACACTGAAACGGTATATAGATTCGCCAGATTTGGTACCATTTAAGTCCCAGTTGTAAGTGCAGGGTTCTTTACCCGAGCATGAAGGCCTGTTGCCCTGGCAGCGCTGCAGGGTCGGCCTGGCTAAGCATAGCTGCCCCACCGCAGTAGTCTGCGTCAGGCCTCTTGGAGAGGTGCACGGTCCAGCTGAGCCCCAGGCTGTTGCAGTGCCTCCAGTGACCCACTCCACCGTCGTGCAACTGCATTGCCTCTCGCAACCGATCTGCCCTCTGGCCTCCGTCTGACTCCTTCCTCTTTGTGCAGGTGAGCTGTACCTTCAGGGAGGGTTCCCGGGCCCGGCCCAGGTCATTGGGGCGTTGGGCATGAAGGGTGGGTCCTCGCTCGGCGGTGGACGCACCAAGCCTGCTGGTGGGTCTGGCTGAGGCTTGTTTAAACTGAATGGCTGTGTCTTGCACCCAAATAATATATTTTGAGAAAAGTGTATTTGCTGAATCAATATCATTAAAAAATAAAACTTAGATATGGACACATAACATTGTATAGTGTGGCATCAGGGAAGATCCTGTGTGGACAATGAATACACCAACCTACTCTTGTTCAGGTGAATCCACATGAAAAGGTTTATTTACGTTGAAACGAGGATGGTGTGGAGAAGGTCCAGGTGGGGACACAGTTCCTCATCATTTGTGGACAGATGAGGAGACGTTGGAAGTCTCAGGCTTGTCCTGGCAGCTGAGTGTTGACTCGAGTCTGCAAGGGAGGATGGTGAGGAGAAGGTCTGGGTCCATTTAGGGGCACAGTCCCTCTTCATCTGGGGGACAAGCGAGAAGGCGCTGGTGGTCTCAGGCATATCCCAACAGCTCAGTCGTGACTCAAGTCTGCAAAGGGCAGCTCAGTTAGTAGTGAGGTGCCCCACATTCTCCGGGGCCGGCTGGAACTGCCTTGGTTTTAAGGAGAAGGGTTGATGAGATGCAGGTGAGTTAATCCAATCCTCGTTAATTGGCTGCAGCTGCTGCTCCTCAGCTTCAGCACAGTCGGAGGCTGCCCAGGGTGTCGGTGTAGTCCGCCAAGCAGGCACTGTGCGTGATGCTGGTCTTCCGTTCCTCCTGGCCTATCTGCTGGTAACCCGGATTGTATGCGTCATCACAATACACAAGTGAAACCCTCTATTTCCAGAGTAAATGCTTATTCAATTTTCCACTTCCTATTTAAATCGTTTTTGGAACAAGTGGGAAGTTAGCTTTTGTGTCAAATGACTGGGAGGTAAAATACTCGCTGAGTTTTGGAACTCTCACCCATGTTAGTTTGTTTGCACATAGAACCCGATGACCTGGTACATAGAGTAGTACCAGGTCATCGGGTGGAGCTCGAGCAGCAGCCTCGCCAGCAGTGTGCCAGTCATTTTGACTTTTTTTTGTTTTTTTAGTATGTATGTGTTAATGTTTCTTGGTATGTTTTTATGTGGGGGCTGGTAGGGGGGAATAAGGGGAACCATTTCAAGTCACTTATCTCGGCGGAGATGCGACTTTTCTCCTAGTCGCATTTACACTACCCTCGCAGCCTAACAAGTTGGATTGGTGCGGCCTTTCCCGGAGACGGGCCAGAGCTTCAGCAGCAGGCGCGGCATGGACTTCCCATCGTGTAGCAGAATAAAGGCTCCGTCCGCCGGCCTGCTGACTTTAACTTGTGAAGCCGCGGCTGCAGAGCTTCTAGAAGCAGGCGTAGAGCTTCTTGAACATCCCGGAGCCAGGGATCCCTTGCCGGGGATCGCCGGAAAAGAGCTCCGACCGCTGGCCTGCCTGCGGCCTATAACATCGAGAAGCCGTGGTAAGAAAGTGGCCAATTCGGGCACTCCAAGTGTGTCCCATCCGTCCCGACGTTGGAGCTTCGATCATCTCGATGAGAGGGCTTGTACATCAGGCCGTCCGTAGCGGCGACTACGGAGGGTCAAGGCCCCAAACACGGGTGAACAAAAGGAGGAAGACTGACTGAACTTTATTGCCTTCCATCACAGTGATCACTGTGGTGGATGTATATGTTAAGTTTTATCGTTCTTTTAATTGTGTGGCTGCATGTTAACTCAAATATCACTGTACCTTAATTGGTGCATGTGACAATAAATGTGAACGAACTTGAACTTTGGCCCACAATGTCTGTGCCGAACATCATGCTAAGACCAACTCTTATCAGCCTGCACATAATGCATGTTCCTCCATTCCCGTATATTAAAATACCTGGTAATGCAGTTGGGGACTTTCAGAATGCAACACTGGGAAAGAGGAGCTATCAAATAATGTTTATACTTTTCCAAAAATGGCGAATAACAATATTGGTGAAGAGTTGAGAACTTTGACAAGGCTAAGATAGAATACCATGAAGGAAAATGTAGAGTTATAAGATATAACTCTAGGTCAGGCAGCATCTCTGGAGGGGAATGGGTAGTCAACAGTTTGGCTTAAGACCCTTCATCTAGACTAAAAGAGTATGGGGAAGATGATCAGTGTGAAATGAAGGATTGTGAGATCAAGCAAATAATCGCCATTATAATCGGAAGTAAAATTAATCTAGCCAATAACCATTGAGAAAATTAGAACATTTCTTCCAGTGAACAATAAAGGATTTAATACAACATAAAAATTATTTCTGCAGTGTGGTGATAAATCTTGTGCAGTAAAACTAGTTCAGTTCATATTCTACAATGGATATAATGATTGGATTTGCTTCATCGTTGCCCATTCTACATTTTGTTACAGATGGGCGATTAAAAGATGAAGTAAATCTGAGAAGGACAATTCAATGAGTTTTGTAAGATTGTAAGGAATGTGCAATATTTATTCCATTGAGAAATATTAACTTCACTGGAAAAGTTATCCATCTGTGCCAACTAAAGAGATACAAGATTAAAGGAAGGGATTGAATGTTGTGAGTAATGATTGCGAAAGTTAAAGTTGCCAGCATAGCCGATCCAAATTATATTGATAGAGCAAAAAAGTAGAATACGAGAGCAAAATAGCAAGAAATATTTTTAAAAGTTTTGAAAACTTATGTTACATTCTTCCCTTTTAAATAGTTATATAAGTATCACATTTACCTTAGATAGTACTGGCCCATCTCCGAACAAGGGCCATTGAGCTGAAAAGTTAACTCTGTTTCTCATTTTTGATGCTGGCCTGTTATTTCCAGCAACTTCATAAGTTATAGGAGTAGAATTAGGCCATTCGGCCCATCTAGTCTACCCCGCCATTCAATCATGGCCGATCATTGCCTCCAAATCCCATTTTTCTGCCTTCTCCCCATAACCCTTAACACCTGTTCTAATCGAAAATTAGTCTACCTCTGCCTTAAAAATATCCACTGCCCTGGCCTCCACTGCCCTCTGTGGCAATGAGTTCCACAAATTAACTACCTTCTGACTGAAGACGTTCCTCCTCACCTCCTTTCTAAAAGAGCACCTTTTAATTCTGGTCCTAGACTCTCCCACCAGTGGAAACATCCTTTCATTATTCTGTAAGTTTCAATGAGGTCCCCTCTCAACCTTCTAAACTCCAGCGAGTAGAGGCCTAGTGTTGTCAAATGCTCATCATATGCATACACATTCATTCCTGGAATCATTCTTGTATACCTCCTCTGAACCCTCACCAGAGCCAGTACATCCTTTCTCAGATATGGGGCCCATCTTTGGTCACAGTACTCCAAATGCAGCCTGACCAGCACCTTATGGAGCCTCAGCATTATATATCTGTTTTTGTATTCCAATCCTCTTGATACAAATGCTAGCATTGAATTTGCTATCCTTACTACCGAATTGACTTGCAAATTTACTTTTTGGGAGTCCTGCACCAAATCGCTTTGCACCTCCGATTTCTGAATTCACTCTCCATTTAGAAAATAATCTATGCCTTTATTTTTATTACCAAAATGCATGACTCCACACTTTGCTATACTGAATTTTATCTGCCACTTCTCCCAAATCTCCAAACCCGTCCACTCCACAAGCATTTTTTGTGAAGCATTAAGCAAATGACTGGATCTGTTCTCACCATAACAGACATAATTAAACAGACTGAAACAGTAGGGAAATCAATGATCAGTGTCAGCGTAGAATTGACAAATCGGTTTTAGAGAAAGGAATGAGGAAATTTAGGGAGACAAAGCCAATGAATTCCCTGGACATGACAATCCACTCATGGGGTTCTAAAATAGATAACTACAAAGATACAATAGATGCATAAGTGGTGAACTTAAATTCTTCAGATTGCAGAAGGCTTTCTGTGAATTAAGTTAGCAAGAAGGAAAACTCGATTAAAGCAATGAAAAGAAAGAAGTTGTGGTCAAAACATCAACTACTAAGGAATCCAAAACATTTTGCAGCAGCCCTAATGTGGTCTCATTTTCCACCATTTTCTTGCAATCAAAGACAACCTTTTATTTGCCTTTTCAATTATGTTTTAACTACATGCCGATGTGATTCTCGTGTAAGTACACCCTGATCTCTCAAAATACCAACATCTATTAAATATTAAACAAGTTTTTCTGTTCTTCCGACCAAAGCAGATAACCTCATACTTCACTACATTATACTTTGTCTGCCATCTTTTTGTCCAGTCACTTAATTTGTGTAGCTATTACCTGCCACGCTTTTCCTGCCTCTCCTCTCTTCTAGCTTTCTTCTCTCACCCCCTGACAATCGGTCAGCAGAAGGATCCCGACCCAAAACCTTGCCTATCTATGTTCCCCTGGGATGCTGGCTGACCTGCTGAGTTACTACAGCACTTTGTGTATTTTATTTTTGTACACCAGCATTTGCAGTCCTTCGTTTTTATTTAATTTGTTTACATCTTTTTATGGCACACCATCATTGCTTTTGGAGACAGAAGGAACTGCAGATGGTGGAAACTTGAGCAAAACACAAAGAGCTGGGGAAACTCATCTCGGGAGGGATGACAGGCAGTGTTTTGGTTCAGGATCCAGTCTGAAGAAGGGTCTTGAGGCAAAATGCCACCTGACCATTCTCTCTCCAGATGCTGCCTGGCCCCAGCACTTTGTATTTAGCTCACACTAGACGAAGTGCAGACCCGTTCGGTATGATCCCCCAATGCAATATTCCACCACTCACCATTCCCTCAATGCAACCCGTTCCTCCAATGAAATATTCCACTCCCTCCATAACTCATCTCCCCTCCCTACCCCTCTATCCCCACCTCCCCCTACCCCTCCACCATCCCTCATGATATCCGCACTGCCCTACTCGCCCTCTATTCCCCCCTCCCTACCACCCCCACTCCTTTCCCTCTATACCCCACGCTCCCTCCTCACCCCACTTTCCCCCCTCTCCCTCCTTACCCCCTCCTCTTCCCCAATCCCCCACTCTCCTATCCTCATACCTCCAGGATCTTGGGGTTTCAGCCGTCTGCCTCAGCCAGCCTCGGCGCCCAGGTCCCGGATCGTCAGCCCCCAGGCCACTGATCGTCGGCATCCACAGACACAGCCCCACCCGGCGGAGCGTCAGTGATGCACACTCTGCTCACTCCACTCCATCAGCTTTATTCTCCTCACCGGTGACTGACAGCAGACGCAGCCAATCAGTGCGGCGATGGTGCAGGAAGCGGTGTTGCTGTCCCGGCTGTTGCGGTGGATAACAGGAGAGGAGACCAATCTGTGTGGCGGTGACTGACAGGAGAGGAGACCAATCTGCGTATGTGTGGTTTTCAAGATATTTAAACCCTAATAACTTTTAAAATATACAATTGATTGGAACAAAACGTGTTGCACTTGCAGCACAGGAGAAATGTGAGTAAGGTGGCAAAATATCGTGATGCTATCATGTACCGTATTTGCGCTAAAAGAAAAAACACACACAAACCAGAAGATAACTAGCTCAGAGTTTTAGTTATATATACTAGACCGATTGGGACCCGTTGGGTCCCGTCCCCTCAATACGGGGTTGCGGGGGAGGGGCCTGCGGTGTCACACACGCACTAACCACCCCCCACAAACACAGGGGGGGAGGGGGAGAGGAGAGAGGGAGGGGGGAGAGAGACCGGAGCGGGGGAAGGAGAGAGAGAGGAGGGGGAGTGGGGCCGAGTGGGGGGAAGATGGGGAGGGAGGTGGAGGGGGAGGAGGGGGAGGTAGGCGGAGGGGGGAGGGGAGAGGGGTGGGTGTAGGGAGGGGGAAGTGGGGAGAGGGGGTGGGAGGTGGATATGGAGGGAGGGGATGGGAGAGGGGGCAGGTGGAGGGAGGGCAGAGGGGTGGAGGGGGAGAGGGGAGAGAGGGGAGAAGGGGAGAGAGAGGAGGGGAGGAAAGAAGGGGGAGTGGGGAAAGTGGGCGAATTCCCTGGAGAGGGAACAGGGCAGAGAGTAAGCAGAGAGGGAGGGGTAGAGAGGAAGGGGGGCAGAGAGGAGGGGTGGAGAGAGGAAGGGCCCTCTCCCCCCTCTCCATCCCCCCCCTGTTCTCCTTCCCTCTCTCCATCCCCCTCCACCCTCCCTCTGCACCCCATCTTGCCTCCACCCTCCCGCCCTCTTCCCCACCTCTCACACCCCCCTCTCCCACCCCCTCTCCCCCCGCCCTCACTGTTACGGGTTTTCGAGGAGATGTGAATCACAAGCAACCAAATGTAATAACGAAGAGAGTTTTAATAGTTACTAGACTAAGTGGGCATCACACGGGAGGGCTGGTCCCCCAACGCAATATTCCACCTCTCCATCAATTTCAATATTGGTGGCCAGTGGGGGGGGGGGGGGGGGGGGGGGCCTTTCTGGAGCGCTAGTATGGGCGTTGTGGGCTGAAGGCACTAGTTTCCAGAGGGCTAGTATGGACATTGTGGCCCAAATGGATTCTTCGGCTGGCGGCTCAGTCACTCAAACCTGTTGTGCTGGTAGCTCACTCACTCACGACTGGTGGGCTGGCAGTTGACGCACGGCTATTCCTTGAAATTCCATTTCAAACAGGGTGCAAAGCTATCAAATTAAAGTGCAATTTCTTACCACTTCAAACAGGGTGCACGGCAAACCAAAGGCAACACAGCTTTAGCATTTCCAAACCAAAGGCAACACAGCTTTAGCATTTCCAAACCACATTAAGGGCACTGACAGGTCAGTAAAACTACTCACAGTTTAGTAGACATCTGTTCAGTGTTATTCGCAGCTCAGATTGAGAGACATGACCCGCTCGCTCCCCCATCTTGCAGAGACTGACTGAGGCACTCAACACTTCCGGGTTTTATAGTCCCTTCGGAAGGGGCGTGGCCTTCAGGAGAGAGAATTTCACCATTTTTTAAACACTAATAACTCTTATTTTTCATCGATGGGAAAAATCCTCTTGTCCTGCGCAGCGGAGGGGGACTCTGTAAGATGGCCAAAAATCACAGCCGTTAGTGGCAGCGTTTTTTCTAAAATCAATATACAGAACAACAAGTAGAGACAGAGACAGAGACAGAGACAGAGACAGAGACAGACGGTCGGACGTACGGCCATCCTTCCATCCAGAGATTCATTGTGCAATTTTACAATCTGCTGGTAAATTAAAGTTTGGAAGTCTTCATACTAATAGTTCCACTAACTCTGCAACCATTTCAAGTACAGGCTTTTGGCACCTGGTGACGTCTAACATGAATACTATCAGTTTTACCAAATACTTTGTTGCCTGTGATAGTGATTATTATAAATTCTCCAATATTACGGGTAGCACAGTATGCGCAGCGATAGATTTAGTGTCTTACAGCGCCAGAGACCCGGGTTCGATCCTGACTACAGGCGCCGTCGGTACAGAGTTTACACATTCTTCCTGTGTTTGTGTGGGTTTTCTCCAGGTGCTCCAGTTTCTTCCCACATTCCAAAGACATGTAGGTTAATTGGTTTCTGTACATTGTGCCTGGTGTGTGATCGAACTAGTGTTACTGGGGATCACTAGTCTGACTCGATGGGCTGACTGGCCTGTTTCCATGCTGTATCTCTAAATTAAACTAAATCATTTAAGTGTGACTGTCTCAGGTGAAAGAGAATTTAACCACCACCCCATGCCCCTCAATCCGATATTCAGTGGGATTTATACCTTTGGCGACACCCAAAGGTATAAACGTATCAATAACACAGGTCACTGTTGAACATAGACCCAGCTAGTCCAGTCATGTAAATACCATTACTAAAAGAGCAAATCAAAAGCTGAAGGTGCGACTCATTCCTTGAAACCCTAAAACTTTTCAATATCTACAAGATCTATAAGAAACTAAGGTTAATGGAATACTTATCGCATGCCTGGATAACTGCAGTACGAATAACAATAAAGATATATGACTCTATATATTAAGAACTCCATCTACCACTAAACATATGAACCTCTTCACCACAAGCTGCAGATTGCACTGTATACAAACAGCACAGTAGTTACTGAATGAGATATTCTGACAGCACCTGCCAAACCACGACCTCTGCCACCTAAAAGGACAAGGGAATGCCATCACCGGCATGTTTCTCCCTCCCATCTCACTCCATCCCCTTTCCGCCCGAGTTGTCCACAATCTGATGGAAATATACTGTTGTTTCTTCATCTTTGTTGGTCTAAACCCTGCAACACCCATTCAGCAAAACTGTCATCAGACGATCTGCAGCATTTGCATTAGAGGACCCAGAATTATTTAAGCAAACATGCAAATTTATAATATATGCATGAATTAAAGGACTCAAAAGTGTTTTAGTCCAGTAAACCTGAAAATGTTCATTCATATTTGTAAAGTTTACAATATAAATAGTGTTTAGCATTTCAACTTTTTATTTACATAGTGCCACTAATTCAACCTCCCATGGATATACAGATATAGTAAAATCAATTATTTACTGCATATTATATTTCAGATAAATTTGAAGACAACTTACGGACAAATTATTTTTGGAGACCAAAAGGCATGGAATTGTGTTTTGGAATTGAACATTATGCTGGCAAGGTATGAACATAAACTTAAAATGAGACGTGCGTAATATTTGTCATTTCTATTTTCCTTATTCTTGTCATTTATCATGATTAAACAGGAAATATTGTTGTGACTTTAAAATATGTAAACATCTGTATGTGTAGTAACATAGTAAATTAACCTTGCAATAAATTAAGATCAGAATATAACACAGCAATGTGTAATGTTTATACAGGTTCTATATGATGCATGTGGTTTCCTTGAAAAAAATAGAGACACACTTCCTGCAGATATAGTAGTTGTGCTAAGGACATCGGAGAATAAATTGCTTCAACAACTCTTTTCTGGTCCACTCACTAAAACAGGTAGGAATGACCTTTGAATTATTTGAGGAATATTCTTGGTACAACATGGATAGGAAAGGCTTAGAGGGAAATGGTCCAAACACAGGCAGGTGGGACTAGTGTAGATGGGCCATCTTGGTTGCCATGGGTGAGTTGGGCCAAAGGGTTTATTTCCATGCTCTATGACTCTGACTACAACAGTGCAGACAATAATACCTGCTAGTCCATAAAATGTAAAAATCAACACTGCACAAATCTATTTAATTTTCTATGGGTATTCTTCATGAAAAGTTAAATGTTTAGTTTAATTTTTAGTTCAAGTTTATTATTATTATTATCACGTGTACAGTGAAAAGTTTTTTGTTGCGTGCTATCCAGTCAGCGAAAAGACTATACACGATTACAATCAAGCTGTCCACAGTGTACGGATACAGGATAAAGGGAATAACGTTTATTGCAAGATAAAGTCCAAAAAGTAGATAAACTATGCAAGTCCTTTAGTTATGTGCGGTGGCATGAGAGTTTATGAAGGTTGTCCCAGGAAATAACTGAATCTGTAAATTCCTCCGGGTAAAAACTATTACAAAATATAAAGTACTATGAATATTTGAACAGTAAATTTATCTGTGCGATGCAAGCACAAAGTTGCATACATTTGACAATTATTATTTGCTGACATGATAAATACAGTATAAATACTCTCTGGTTGAATATAAATATACTGCAGATTACAAATATTTTAAATAAGAACTAATAATGATGCACATACCCTAATAACTTGAGGGGAAATCAAATTAAATGAGAAGTAATATTTTGAAAATTATTCTGAGCTAATGCTTCAATTTTTGTGCCGGAATTGTTAATATACTTGTTTAAAAGCAACTAGAATGTTTCAATTTTTTTTGAAAATGTTGGCATATAAAACAACTGCATTTTTAATGTGAAAAATAGACAGTTAAAGTGAGTTTGAAATGGTTGATCCTTCGAAAATTGCCTTATTTAAAAGACAAACTGGATCAAAAATATTCAAAAATATTATTAAAAGCATCGAGTCTGGCAAGATATATAATTTACTTTTCATCTTAATCTAATATCATTCGAAAGAAGCCAAAATGAAATAAAATCTGCTCAATTGTTGGCAAAAAATTCTAGCGCACCTTAAAGAAAGTGCTGAGTTTGCACAATGTAGAACAATGTCCTGACCTGAAACATCACCTATTCATGTTCTCCAGGGATGCTGTCTGACCCGTTGAGTTACTCAAGCACTTGTCTTGCTTTGATGCAATGTTGAGTTTTGTGCTGAGGATCAATGTATGACATTCATTTACTTCACAAGTTTCCTAGCTTCACTGCAATCTTGACAAGATAATGTTGTCCTGGGACAGATTACCTTGCAGTACTTCAAGAGGGGTTTAGCACCAGGAATGACATAATCACCTCTAGACCCATGTATAAATCATATCAGAGCCACAAGGGTGACCAACACAAGGAATACCTGAATATTTCTTTGGAATTGCACAAAACCAGTAAAAATTATTTTTTAATTTCATTTGTTTCTGTAAGAAAATAGGTGTTCTGTTGCTTTATGCTATTTAATTGGCATTTGTGCAGTTAAATTTCAAGGCAAATGATGCCAGATTTCTCAGCAGTAGCCCAGGAGAAGTATATCAATACAGGCTATTAAAAATGGAATTCTCAGTTTAACAGTGAAGAATGTTGTGAATAGAATTGTTGATGTTTATAACAAAATTATCACAAACAGACCAAAATGCTGGAGGAGCAGATTATATGATTTCTGTGGAGTAGACTGAACATATACTAAAATGCACCACCAGCATGGAGTGACACAGTGGTGCAGCAGTAGAGTTGCTGCCTTATAGCGCCAGAGACCCGGCTTCGATTATGACTATGGGTGATGTCTGTACGGGGTTTAGACATTCTCCCTGTGACCACGTGGGTTTTCTCCGGGTGCTCCGGTTTCCTCCCACATTCCAAAGACGTGCAGGTTTGTAGGTTATTTGGCTTTTGCAAATTGTCCCTAGTGTGTAGGATAGAACATGTGTAGTTGTCGTGTTAGGATGGAGTCGGTGGAACGAAGGGCCTATTTCTCCAAATCTAAACTAAACGTGTTCTCAGAGACTGGCCAAAACAAAATTTGTCACTTGGTTCATAAGGTTTGATTTACAGTGCTTTAAATGTAAGGAAGTGGAAACCATGATTAGTTGAAGAATCATTCACATTTTTCCCTCTGGATAGTTTACTCAATGAAATGTTGACTGAATAGTTCATTTCAAGATTGAAATTTTGCTTGAAAGCTTGTTGATTTGTTTTTTCTGCATCCATTTTTTTTCTTTGCTGAAGTGAAATCATTCAGTCAAAAACATGCAATATATTGAACATCAATTAAGATAAGCAAACTGCAAAATTATCATCCTACAAAACACATTATAGCGGTGTAATTTCCAACAATTATCAAACAGAGGTATATTGTGAAATACGGAGTTGCATGTAAAATTATATGTACATAAAATTATGAGCGGTATAGATAGGATAGACAGTCAGAAACATTTTCCCAGGATAGAATAGTCAAATAATAAGGGGCATATCATTAAGGTGAGAAAGACAGTTTTTTTACACCGGAAGAGGTAAGTGCCTGGAAACGCATTGCCATGGATGATGGTTGAGGCAGATACGATAGTTGGATTAAGAGATTTATCAATAGGCATATGGGTTTGCAGGGAATGGAGATGTATGGATTACATGCAGGTAGATAAGTGATGGTCTGGCTATCTGGAGGAGAGGAACACCCCTGTCTCCATCAAGGGTGTGGATGTGCAGTTTACCAAGGAGTACAAATACCTTGGAGTTAGACACAAAAATCTGGAGTAACTCAGCAAGACTGGAGAGAAGGAATGGGTGATGTTTCAGAGTTAGGTTTCAACCAGCCTATTCCTTCCTACACAGTACCTTGGAGTTTATCAGGACAATAAACTGGACTGGTCCAGGAATGCTGAGGCACTGTATAAGAAGGGACAGAGCCCGCTGTACTTTCTGAGGAGGCTCCACTCCTTCAACATCTGCAGTAAGATGCTGCAGATGGTCTATCAATTGAATCAGGAAGGCTGGCTCCATCTTGGGGGTGGAATTGGATTCCAAGATGTTCTTGGAGGGAAGGATGTTCCTCAAACTGCGGAGCATCTTGGACAATACAGCTCACACCCTCCATGACACACTGGTCAACCTGAGGAGCACCTTCAGCTAAAGACTGGTTCCACCAAGATGTATACAAAATGCCACAGGAGATCCTTTGTCCCTGTGGCTATCAAACTGTAGAACTCCTCCCCCTTCAAGGGATATGGGGAAAAAGCCGGAACGAGGTACTGATTTTGGATGATCAGCCATGGTCATATTGAATGGCTGTGCTGGCTCAGCCATTCAATTGGTCCGAATGGCCTATTCCTGCACCTATTTTCCATGTTTCTATGTCGTGAGGTAGACTGACTCGTCTCCCCCCTCCCCAATCCTGGACTTTCCACTCATCACTAATTTCATGTTTCATGTGTCTTGTTGTGGTTTAATGACTGTTGGCACCAATTCCCCTCCTGGGATAAATAAAGTTCTCGTGTATCGTATAATGTTTGGTACCGACATTATGGGCTGAAGGGCCTGTTCTTGTGCTGTATTTTAATTTCCAATGCTATTCTCATTCAAAATTCAATACGATAGAACCAACTAAAGGCAAGCAATATCATTTACTGTTGCACTGCAACGTTCAGTTCAATTGCAAAATTATAATAATTAGAATTTTATTGGATTTCTTTGCACTGTTTAAACTAGAATTCTTCCAGCACAATTACTATACTATTCAAAATTATGCAACACACTGATAGGTTCTCCTTGTGATTAGTCTTATCTCATAATCATCTCAGTGGGTGCAGAACCAATTTCACTAACATCATCTTTAATGATGTTTCTTCCAGCAACTAACTTGTAATAAAAAACAATCTGGATATTACTTCAATTTAGCTAAAATTAATGTACAATCAGCTTCTAATTGCAACTGTACGGTTGGCCTTTGGTAGTATACTTAACTAAACAAAATATATTATTAATCAACATATGTTTGAATAGTGAAGTAAAAACTTATTTATTTTACTGTTGTAGAGCATTATCATATTTTCACTTTGATCCCCACTGTTTTTATGAACACGTAAATTAAAATACATCTAAGTACCTTCATAGCAAAAGAAGGAGAGCAGCTGGAGACAGTCAGCAGGTCAGTCAATGTTTGTGGAGGGAAATGGATAGTTTTGGGTTTCTAGAGTAAGAGTGTGGAGGAGAAATAGCCAGTTTAATGTAGTTTATGGGTTTAGTTTAGAGATACAGCAGAAACAGGCTCACCGGGTCTGCGCCGACCAGCGATCCCTGCACATTAACACTATCCTACACACACCAAGGACAAATTTTACATTTAGCAAGCCAATTAACCTACAAACCTGTATGTCTTTGGAGTGTGGGAGGAAACAGAAGATCTCGGAGAAAACCCACACAGATCACGGGGAGAACGTACAAATTTCATACAGACAGCACCCGTAGTCAGGATCGAAACCGGGTCTCCGGCACTGCATTCGCTGTAAGTCAGCAACTCTACCGCTGCGCCACCGTTTAATAGAGGTGCGAGGAGGGGTGGAGCAGGAGAGTGCAAGCAGTAGGTAGATGCATGTGAGGAGGGGTTGATTGGCAAATAAATCAGTGGGGAAAGAGAGGGTGGATAGAGGAACAGAGGATGGAAGATGATAAGTGGAGAGCCACAGGATGCGTGTTCTGGAATCTGTTAGGAAAAGAATGTGAGGAATGGAACTGAATGAGGGGTGATGAGAGATGGGAACAATAGTGGGAGGCAAGGGGTGAGCATGAGGAGGGGAAGAGAATCCACCAGGTAGAGAGTACATGGGGGGCGCGGGGGGAAGAAATGGGGTTAAAGGATACTTGTGGATACAGTGGGAAAAACAAGATGCCAGAGAGCATCAGGGGAGATAGGAGGAGAGAGAGAGAGAGGGAAATAGGGGATACAGGTCACCAAAATTGGAGAATTCAACGTTCATGCTGTTGCATTGTAGTTTACCCAAGTGGGAATGTGAGATGCTGTTCCTCTAGTTTGCATGTGGCCTCACTCTGACTGTGGAGGAGGCTGAGGATAGATAAGACAGTGGGAGAATGGGAGGAGAATTAAAGTGATTGGCAACTGGGAGATCTGGATGGCTACAGCAGATAGAATTCAGGTGTTCAGTCTGAGTTTGGACGAGGAGACCACGTTGAGAGTTGAGTTTAGTTTAAGGATACAGCACAGAAACAGGCCCTTTGGCCCACTGAGTCTGCACTGACCAGCGATCCCCGCACATCAACACTATCCTACACACAGTATGGACAAATTTACATTTATACCATGCCAATTAACCTAAAAACCTGTACGTCTTGGGAGTGTGGGAGGAAACTGAAAATCTTGGAGAAAACCCACAAATTCTGTAATGCAGCACCGTAGTGTGGATTGCATCCGTGTCTCTGGCACTGTCAGCACTGTAAGGCAGCAACTTTACCGCTGCGCCATCGTGCCGCCCTTACCATCAAATGCAAGAGACACAATTGGAGGTGAAACGTTTGCCCAGATGGAAGGGCCGTTTAGGTTCCTGGATGTTGCTGATGGAGAAGGTATAGGGATTCAGATTTAAATTTAAAACTTGTATTGCATGACCAAGTATTGTACAATATTACAATAGGTGTTTTAAAAGTTACACAAAGTTATTAGGACTCGTGACCATAGTTGTTCCCAAGCCAAACATCTTGCTTTGTTGAGAGCTGGTTTGCTTAAGTTCATAATGCATCGTATAACAGCGTTGTTCATGTGTGTACCTTTTTTCATGTGTGATTTATCAACCTCATTAAAATTAGACCAGAAAACAGTTGGTGCGGAGTGGCCAGAGTAGATTCAGCTAACAATTTTGTCTTAAACATAGCGATGTTGTTATTGTGCATCACTATGTTACTCTTTGAATTGAGCAGATAGATCTAGGTTGACATTCCAACTTGGTAAGCACACTTAGTAGGAGCTGCAAATTTTGAGGTGTTTGTAATGAAGGGATAGTACCTGTTCTTAATGCAAGTCTTTCTCTTCTAGCCATGTGTGGAATTACAATTTTCTCACACATTTTGTTGTCTTGCAAGCTTGCAGATTTCCCCAAAATCTGCTGGAGTCTGTATGTACCTCTTGTTTTTCACAGCAGAGAGGGAAGGTATGCCAGACACCCTGCAGGGCAGCAGGACGAAAAGCTCACCAACACACTGTGAGGTGTTTATCGTTCACCAAGAAAAGTTAATGAATTGTTTATTATTTGAAGTCTATTTGAAAACAACATCAAAGCCTGCTCATTACCATCTCAAACACCCGTTATCTTAGAGCATTGAATGCTCAATGCTTTAAAATGCATTTAAATGTAATTCTTTAAATGCCAAAATAAAATAATGACTATTGAGAAAACAATTTGACTATGGATAGTCACAACATCCCTGATCACTGGTACCCATAATAACTAAACTTTAAACTCCTCAAACAGATATAGTTTGGATTTAGGTGCTTTGAATAGGAAAAAGTCCAGAGAGAGTACCTTGGTAGCAGGCAATTCCAGTTAATGCATATTAATGTCTTAAGGGTTTTGAATAACACAAGAAGGTGAGTGTTGCTGAGTAATACAGTGTGATGTACCTTGAACCCCCTCTTGAGGGCTCATAGATATCCTGGGACTTCACTGAAAGGATCTTTAACAGGAGGGAAATTTTTGCCCAACTCTTTTGCTTTTTATCCCCAATATTCTGAACTGGTATAGACTGCCGAGAGGAAGATTATGTGTTCAATCAAATTTTGCAATGAACGTCATTAAAGGGTGCATTTACTCCATGCAACTATTACATTACTAAGGTATATGACACATAATTTCTGTATTTTTATATTCTCATTTTTTAAATCAAAATGTTTTTCTCTTCTTAATTGTAGAAGAATAGTAAGATTGAACGAGAACTTACCAGTTTGAAGTTTGATCTTTATTTTATGAGGAGTTGCGATGAGGGATTTCGTGAAGACCCCGCCAGGCACGCATGCACGACATTCTTCAAAGCATTGGTGTGGAATCACAGATAACAACAATGACTGAAGATAGTAAGATTAAAGAACTCGAATATACCAGTTGACCTTATGATAGAGGGTTGGGAGTGGAGGGCACGAAATCCCTCATCGCAACTCCTCATAAAATAAAAATCAAACTTCAAACTGGTAAGTTCTCATTTAATCTTACTATTTTACTTCGGAGTCATGTGAGTGACTTCGTGAAGATTTCAAAGCTCTGTGATTCCATGCCCTGGACCACGTCCATGCTCACACACTGCCGTATTACTGATGGAGGAAGTATGTTAACATATTTCAGACTTGAACAAGCTGAAAAATAATAACATTTGTTAATACAACAATAAACCCCTGAACTCGGGGACAAACGATTAGGGAACAGCACTTAAAACTGAATCCGCCAACGTTGCGGGAGCGGCCACAGGTCTGTTATAAAACCGCTGAAATGTAGGTTCACTGGCCCAGCCCGCTATTGCGAGGACATAATCCATGAACACCTCCATGGTCCTCGCCTCTGATGTGGATGCAGCCCTGGTAGAATGACATTTTGAAATGTTAGTGTCTTACCTGCTGCACCGAATACCACCTTGAGCCATCTCCTGATGCCCATTTTCAGACCTGTAGTCGCAGGTCTGTGTAGTTTAAGCAACTTTTCTATAATGCAGTGACTTTATTGTGGGTCAAAACCATTCTATCCAGGCAATTCCTGTAGAGTTTGGACCCGTTGTGCTGTCGTCAGTGCCAGTACCATCACCACTTTGAAGGTGAATAAGTCCAGTGGTAAATCCGCCAAAGGTGACCAGCTCCTGAGTAGGGCCAACACCACCCCCTATATCTCTGGTAATATATCGAGGTCGGGGAGGGATAGAACATACCCTCCAGTGTGGATACCAACTGGTGAGATCCCACTCCAATGTTGAGATAGGATGACAGTGCACTCCTGGCACTGTATATGGCACTGTAACTGAGGGACTCATTATAATGCAGGACCGTGAGGATTCCAGCACATTGGAGATCTTAATAGAAATGTAGGTGGTCTAGGTCCAACTATGGTAACCTCACATATCCTTATGTGGGTAAGGTACTGGTTCCTAGTGGACTCTCTCTGCACGCTGCTGTATGATGTCCATGGTCCTTTTTGTTGCAGATCTGCAACACCTATCTGATGAAGCAGAATGGGGGAAAGCATAGAAAACCCATTTCCCCCCAATGTAGCGAGAACTCGTCCATCGCCACTGCCCCAGGTCCTGGTTCTCAAGACACATATGTTGGTATCCAATGGTTCAACCTGGACGCAAGGAGGTCAATATCTGGTGTTCCATATTAGGCTATAGTTTTAGCAAATATTTGGAGGTTCAACATCTACTTGATGTCGTTATTAAATACTTGTGACCAGGTGTCCGCCACTGTATTGAGCTTAACCGAAAGGTACGTAGCTGATATCCAAATATTTCTACCAATCCACTAGAGCCAAATTAATTTTTCGAATTCATCACAAGATATTGACTTGATACCATCCATCCGCGGTATGCCTGCGGCGTTGAGTCGGAGCTCCTGCTCTGCCTTCGCTGCCCGCGAATGGCAGTCTCCGAGCCCGGACCCTCCTGGTCCACGGGCTTGTCCGACTTCCGGGTAGTGTTGCCGTCAGCCCGTGTTGACCCTGCGGGCTGTGGTGTAGATTCGGGCTGCCGCTCTGCCGTCGCTGCGCAAACGGTGAGCCCGGACCCTACCGGGTCAACGAGCTACCCAACCTGCCCGGTATAAAATAAAGTCGGGGCAACGGCGTAAGTAAAGCCGTCAGCCCACAGCCGTTGCCTGCAAGCAACATTACCTGTTAATACAGACAGGGATACTGCAGGCTGTGGAGTTGAATTCAGTTGGGGCTAGCCCCCCTTAATTTGTTATTGCCATCAGCCCACGGTGTCCTGCTGGCTGCGGTGTAGAGTCGGGGCTGTTGCTCTGCCATCACTCACTGCGCACAGCGAGCCTGCAAGCCCATTAATTTGTTATTGCCATCAGCCCACGGTGTCCTGCTGGCTGCGGTGTAGAGTCGGGGCTGCCTCTGCCGTCCTCCGCTGGCGAGTGTGAACTCGGACCCACCTGGGTCAACGGGCTCTTCCCAACTCCAAACTATTAGTGCCGCTGCTGACTGCCCGCATCCCGCGGTCCGCAGTCAGTGCCGAAGCGGCCTGGAGTACTCTGAGAACAGTCCTGAAATGAAAGAAGGACGGCAGGTTAGTTTTTTCTTACCAGCAGGTCCCAGCAGTAGAGGAGTAACGCTCCTCACTGCCTGTCGCTCACATGCGGTCGACGATATGTCGCGCATGCTTGCCTGGCGGGGTCTTCTTCGAAGTCACTCACGTGACTCCGAAGTAAAACATTAATTGTAAAGCAACAATCAACTACTAAATGGATAATTATAGATTGACACAAAACGCTGGAGTAAATCAGCGGGTCAAAACAGCATCGTGTGTAGGAAAGAACTGCAGATGCTGGTTTAAATTGAAGATAGACACAAAATGCTGGAGTAACTCAGCGGGACAGGCAGCATTTCTGAAGAGAAAGAATGGGTGACGTAACGGGTCATGACCCTTCTTCAGACTGAGACTCGGGGGAAAAGGGAAACAAGAGATATAGATGATGTAGAGAGATATAAAACAAATAAATGAAAGATGCAAAAAAGTAATGATGACAAAGGAAACAGGCCATTGCCACCTAACAAACAGCTAACAATGGCCCGTTTCCTTTAATCATCATTACTTTTTTGCATCTTTCATTCATTTGTTCTATATCTCTCCACATCACCATCTATATCTCTCGTTTCCCTTTCTCCTGACTCAGTCTGACGAAGGGTCCTGACTGGAAACATCACCTATTCCTTTTCTCTCCAGAGATGCTGTCTGTTACGACTCCCAAATGCAGGTACTTCAGAGCCGCGTAACATAGTCAAAAACCAGGCTCAAGTTCAAGAAAATAGTCTTTTATTTAATTAAAACTCAAACCTGATTCAAACAACCCAGACAAGGACAAGAATAAACTAATAAACAAAGATAACAGTGCTCCAGCCAGCCTCGCAATGGGCCGTCGAACTAGAGTCTCTAACCTGCCTAAATGGAAATAACCCTGAAACAAAATACACGAAAACCCTCAGCCCTTATCCACCCCAATTCAATATTACTTGACAAATGTAGCTAATAATACAAAGTTCTATGCCATGTGGCCAGGCCTCCTGCAGCTCACACCAGCAACCTGCTCACAAGCCAGGGTCGACGAAGAGAGAGAGAATTCTGGGAGATTCTGGTATTTAAGCTTCCGATGAGTCACCGTCACCTGACGCAGCTTGGCCAATCGGGTACAGGAGCCCTTAACCCCTTGATTCCTGACTCCCAGCCACGGGGCCTGCACTCAGGAGAGAAACAGAAGAGATAAGTACATAGCATTCACCGGGGGTGGGGGGGAGTACCTAACACCCCCACCCAAAGATACTGAATAAGCTTCGGAAGAAACTATTCAGTGACAAAGGAACTTGCCAAAACCCTTTTAGCAAGTCCAACTTAGACACAAAAGATGCACTTCCCACATGATCCACACAATCCTCCATCCGTGGAAGGATAGCAATCCGGCTTAGTTACACGATTCACCCTCCGAAAGTCCGTGCAAAACTTGTCGTCCACATTAGCCTTCGTAGCCAGTAGACCCGGAGAACTCCACGGACTACAACTAGGTTCAGCAATTGCATGCTGCAGCATAGGCGTCTGAGAAGGCACATCCGAGAACAGTGACCCATTTGACCCCACCAAAGCAAGCAGATCATCCCGCTGACTTTCAGACAAATGAGACAACCGCAAGGGAAGCGACTTCAAATCTTCAAAGTTGCACAGCTTTCCCTGCGTCACTGCCACAGACATTCATGCCTCACCCACATCACCACCCGTGTCAGGGGGCAGCACTACTACAGCCAAAACCGGCTTAGACAAAACCGAAGGACACAGCTCCTCCCTGTACATGCTCAACCTGTACACGCTCCTGCTCATGGTACTGCTTCAGCATGTTGATATGACAGAGCTGAGTCTTACGCCTCCGATCAGGGGTACCAATAATGTAATCCCTTGCACCAACCTTCTTAAGCACCTGATAGGGACCACTATACCGAGCCTGCAGACTGGAACCAGGAATAGGCAACAACACCAGGACTTTGTCACCTGGAGAAAAATTCCTACTAGAAGCCTTCCCGTCGAACCAGCCCCCCATCCTAGACTGAGCAGAGGCAAGATTACCCATTGCCACGTGTAATGAGCACAAAGTGACGGAGGTGTCTAAGACCGCGATGTAAGCAGATGAGTATGTATTGACTCATAAAACTGATTGGGCGATCCTATAGTTTTGGTGCACGGTCGTTTAAATCGTGGTGGTGTCACCGGTGGCAGTGCCAAAGCTGTTTCTGTGCCTGCAAGTGTCAGCTCATTAATACAGGGGGAGGTCCGAGCTGATAAGGTTGACGGAGATTTCAGGAGTAAGGAAGGGCCTGTTTGCTACTATTGTAAAGGGAGCGGGCACATTTTAAAGTCGTGTCCTGTCCTGCAAAGGAAAAATACAAAGCCTGTGGCTTTGGTGGGTACACAATGAGCACCTGTGGTTCCTGGGATGCCTGCGTCTGATGAGTGTAGGGATTATTCTGCGTTCATCACAAAAGGTTGTGTTTCTCTAGAGGATGGGGGTCGTAAAGTTCCAGTATCCATCTTGTGTGATACTGGTGCTATTCAGTCCTTTATATTGGATAGTGTACTGCTGTTTTCTGGGGAGTCATCGGTTGGGTCCAGTGTCCCTGTGGTAGGATTCAGGTTGGAGGACATGGTAGTGCCTTTGCATACCGTGAGTCTCGAGTCCGAGTTGGTTTCAGGCCGGGTAATTGATGAGTTACGGCCGTGTTTTCCCGTTGCGGAGTTTCTGTGATTTTGGGGAATGACTTGGCAGGAGATAGAGTTTTCAATACTTCTGAGGTGACAGCTGTTCCGAGGGTGCAGAGTCCTGATATATTGGCTATGCAGCATCCGACGGTCTTCGCAGCTTGTGCTGGCACAAGGGCTATGGCTAAGAGCCAGGAAAAGTTTGAGGATGTAGTGGGCCTGAGTGAGAGCATTTTTGGGGAGCAGGTGGATGGATCCTGTGTTGTGAAGGGCTTTCTACATCTCAAGATGGGGTCTTGTCTGAAAATGTGCCGGTGTCGCTGTCAAAATACACGAAAACCCTCAGGTCAGCCCTTATCCGTCCCAATTCAATATTACTTGACAAATGTAGCTAATAATACACAAAGTTCTATGCCATGTGGCCAGGCCTCCTGCAGCTCACACCAGCAACCTGCTCACGAGCCTGGGTCGACGAAGAGAGAGAGAATTCTGGAAGATTCTGGTATTTAAGCTTCCGATGAGTCACCGTCACCTGACGCAGCTTGGCCAATCGGGTACAGGAGCCCGCATCCCGTTGTATTCCTGACTTCCACCCACGGGGCCTGCACTCAGGAGAGAAACAGAAGAGTTAAGTACATAGCATTCACCAGAGTGGGGGGAAGTACCTAACACTGTCTGAGCCGCTGAGTTACTCCAGCGTTTTGTGTCTATCTTCAGTTTAAACCAGTATCTACGGTTCCTTCCAAATCAAAGGATAAAAATAATTGGGTTGTGATTTGTAAAACGACTTCTCCCAAATGATTTCTGAAATGTGGCATTTGATTATCCAGTGTGTATATCAATCACATCTTTGCAGAACACATATAACATTCTCATCTAAAAGGCATAGAGGTTATTGGGAGTTGCTTGTCTGGCTTGAGAAGAAATAGTTAGTTTAGAAACATAGGTGCAGGAGTAGGCCATTCGGCCCTTCGAGCTAGCACTCCCATTCGATATGATCATGGCTGATGAAAATGTCAATTATATGTTATATGTTGTAGGCTGATGGGGTGGAAAGTGAGGACAAGGGGAACTCTGTCCTTGCTGCGAATAGGGGGAGGGGGAATAAGAGCGGAGCTGCGGGATATAGAGTAGACTCCAGTGAGCGCCTCATCTATAATGGAAGAGGGGAACCCCCATTCCCTAAAGAATGAGGACATCTCCAATGCCCGAGGATTAGGGGATAGAGTCTTTACAGAAAGCAGGATGGGAAGAAGTGTCACTTTTGTGACACTTGGAAGAAGTATCTAAGTCACTCTGCAGTCTCATAGCATCCTCCTCGCAGCTCACACTGCTACCCAGCTTTGTGCCATCCGCTTGTGATCTGAGTAAAATCTATGAGAGGTCCAGAAATATAACTTCGATCTTCACAAAATATCAGAAGACCTTCAGGTCTTTGATACATTGCCATTTCAGAATATTTCTAAAGATTGTAGAGTTGTGAAATAGATGTCAAATTAATTTACTGTAGTGTAATTATCTTGAAAGTAGGCAGCAAAACACAGCAAATCTTCAATATTGATTGACCAGAGTAGTTGCTTCACGTTCCTTGCTGTGGCAGGATTTGTGAATAAACCTGTATATGTATGTATATATATATATATATATATATATATATATATATATATATATATATGTATATATATATATATATATATATATATATATATATATGTGTATATATATATATGTATATATATATATATATATATATATGTGTATATATATATATATATATATATATATATATATATTATATATATATGTATATATATATATATATATATATATATATATATATATATATATATATATATATATATATATATATATATAAAAATAATGAGGGATCTTCAAAGTACTATTTCAACTTTTCTTTGAGGTTTCTCGAACTATCATCCTCTGCTTCCTTCCATGAAACCAATTCTCTATCCTGTCGGCTAACTCTCCTTGGATTCCATGCGATCTAACCTTCCAGAGCACCTAAGCATGCAGAATCTGATCAAATGCTTGCAGAGGTCTATATAGACAACATCTATTGCTGTGCCATGATCAACCTTTTTTTGGTTAAGGTAAGGGCCTGTCCCACTGTACGAGCGAATTCAAGAGTTCTCCCGAGTTTCCCCTGATTCGAACTCGGAGAATTACGGTAATAGCCGCTCGTAGGTACTCAGGGCTCTCGTGGACATTTTTCAACATGTTGAAAAATCTTCACGAGCTTACCGGGTTTCCCGGGTTCCTGCCGTTAGCGTTACGAGCCACTAAGAGACGTCCTGAGCTCCGACATACCCGCTACATTCTACGTGCTTACCATTGGTTTGATTTTTTTTTAACTCGGGAGAGCTCTTGAATTACCTCGTACAGTGGGACAGTCCCTTTACTTCTTCAAAAAACGCAGTCAGTTTCATAAGACTACCTGAGGGTTTAAAGGTTGAGGCCTAACTGATAAAATTAAATATAATTATGAGGGGTTTGTTTAGGGTGATATTAATTGATAATCCTTGATCAATTAATGCTCAAATGATCACAAACTGCTGAACAATGAGTGATTAAATTAATTGGTGATTCTGGAATGATTAGGAGTGAATTTGATCACCAGCTCTAGATTCATCAATTGGAAATTTAATAATTGGATGAAATTGATCTCTATCCCTCACTTGATTAGGGGTAACATTTTATAATTTTTCTGGTTAACTGGGGAGAAATTTATCATGACTCTCCCATTGATTAGGAGTGTATGGATAACCACTTTGTTATCAACTCCAAATCAAATGGGGCAGGGGGTGGGGTGATATTAATCATTAACTCTCAATGGAACATAGGAGGAAATTGCTGACTGATTCATGATCCATTGGGATAAAGTTAATGAAGTTAATGAGGTTTGCAAGGAGTATTTAATAAACCTCTTTCTAGTGGTGCGATGTATCATGGTGACTCAGTAATTTAATCAGAGAGCTAGTCTCTGTAATTCCATTACTCACAACATTTAAAGTAGGGAAACCGAAATCAGAATTGCCTACAGTGATGATGAAACACATGCCTCTTATTCTCCTGGAATTAACCTTTACTGAAGAGGAATATATTTTGGTATTGAAAGTCTTCTCGAAACATGTTTTCTCAGTTATAATATCATTTGCTGCTCTTCACTCCTCAGCCTGACTGTGGACGCATATCTCACTTTCTGGATTCTCTACCAGATCTGGGCAATTGGGTTCATCCACCTCAGACCCTAGAGTTGTCACCAATACCACCCAACCATGTCTTGTTTCCAATGTCTGCAATGCCAAGTGTGACTTCAACTCCCATGCTCGACACTTGAACTCTCAATCTAGGCTGGTGCTCCCAGTGCTAGGCTGAGGAAGTCTACCGATTAATCAGCGGAAGCAAAAAAAAGACCATGCAGTTACTCCTGACTATAAATGCTGATCTTCAGGTAGTGGGCATGTGAGTGGTAGGTTTTTCACACAGAATTAGGTGGATATGTAGAATGAGCTGACTTAGAAAATCAGGGGTGGCACAGTGGTAGAGTTGCTGCCTTACAACGACAGAGACAAGGGTTTGTTCCTGACTATGGGTGTTGTCTGTACAGAGTTTGTATGTTCTCTCTGTGACCACGTGGGATTTCTCTGGTGGCTCCAGTTTCCTCCCACACTCTAAAGACGTACAGGTTTGTAGATAATTAACTATGGTAAAATCGTAAAATTGTCCCTTGTGTGTAGGATCGTGCAAATGCTTGGTTGGCGAAGGCTCGGTGGGCCAGAGGGCCTGTATATGCGTTGGTTCTCTGAACAACAACAAAGAAAATGGTAGAGACGAGTACATTTACAATATTTACAATATATTTGGATAGGTAGATGGATAGGAAAGATTCAGGTACTTAAGAGGCAAATGCACTTAGCCTAGATAGGCACATTGATCACTGTGGGCAGGTTGGTTCTATGGGCCCATTTCCTTGTTTTATGACTATGATTCTGTGAAGTGAATTCACATGATTCTCTATGGGTACAAGCACAAATTTAGCATTGTGCATTTGTTTCCTCAAATTTCTGTTCCTCAAAGGCAATGTCACTGATTTTTAAGTATTAGTATTTCACAGATATTATGAATTAATTTGTAAATTGCCAGAAGATGCAGCATAATTTTGTTTTGGTAATTATGGAAGAAAGTTGTTTGATTGTGCAAATTGCTAAGGTATAAATAGCAAGATAAAATTATTTGTAAAATTGAAGCTTATGAATAATTAGTAGGCATTATGGAATGCCAACGCAAGGGAAATTACAAAGAAGGATTGTTTGGATACTAAGGATGAAAAATTAGCCGACCAATAACAAAAAATAAATAATCTGTTACCACTTGACCTAATGTCCTAAAATGCATTAGTCATCCCAAAATAAAATTTCTAACTTTTACATCAAGT
The DNA here is from genome assembly GCA_035221665.1 of Okamejei kenojei. NCBI lineage: Eukaryota > Metazoa > Chordata > Chondrichthyes > Rajiformes > Rajidae > Okamejei > Okamejei kenojei. Next base: position 70,266,131 of record CM069137.1, on the reverse strand, counting down.
TGGGAAACAAAATAAATAAAATTAGGGATAAAAGTCACATTGATATACATTGATGTGGTGATACAGTTTAGTTTAGATACACAGTGTGGAAACAAGCCACGGTCATAGGGCGACACGGTGGCGCAGCAGTAGAGTTGCTGCCTTACCGCACCAGAATCCCGGGTTCAATCCTGACTATGGGAGCTGTCTGTATTGAGTTTGTACGTTCTCCCCGTGACTTGCGTGGGTTTCCTCTGAGATCTTCGGTTTCATCACACACTCCAAAGGTGTACAGGTTTGTAGGTTAATTGGCTTGGTATACTTGACTTGATCCCTAGTGTATGTAGGGTAGTATTAATGTACGGGGATCACTGGTCGGTGCAGACTCGGTGGGCCGAAGGGCCTGTTTCCATGCTGTATCTCTAAACTAAATTAAACTAAACAAGCCATTCAGACCACCAAGTCTGCGCTGACCAACGATAATCTGTACACTAGTTCTATGTCATCCCAGTTTTGCATCCTACACACAAGAAGCCAATTAACCTACAAACATGTATGTCTTTGGAATGTGAGAGGAAACCTGGCCACCCGGAGAAAACCCACAGGGAGAATGTGCAAACTTCACACACAGAGCAGATGGGTTCAGGATCAAATCCAGGTCCCTGGCACTGTAAGACAGTAACTCTACTGATGCGCCACTGTGCCGTCCTTATTATTACATTTTACCAGATTGAACCCAGAAAAACATTTGATAATAAATTTGTCTTTGAGCTATTTGCTGAGAGGCCACCAATGAATCTTTTTTTAGGAATTATATTGGAAGTACTGCATATTGGAAGTTTTTGAAACTCTTGTCTTGCTTCCTGAAAGCAGAGTAGTAAGTGTGGTGAACGTCATGACTATCACTTGTTGATGAATCGTCTTCCGCTCTATCCCATCATAGTATTCGGTCAGAGGCAGTCAGATCTCATGACCAACCATCCCTTGGAACCTCTGCTGCAATTATCACTGTTCAGTTTTCATTGCTAGGCTTCCACTTTACCTACCTGTAGTTGTAGGATACATAAATTAACCGATATTTCCATTATTCCCTTCTCTTATTCAGAAAGGAAACTTGGGTTAGATTGTTTGTTGAAGACCAAATTTCACATGTAACTTTTGGTAATATCAAAGCTGTTTTGTGATTTGGTATAGACTATGTTAGGTTGAGAATGTACAGGAGGAAAAAATATAGGACAATTCTGCAGATGGCCCATTCCCTTGTTTCCCAACAGTGTGGTAATTCTTCATCCTCCAAACAAACTGTGCTTGTGGTTGGATTGTAATAATTCCATGCATTTTTATTGGTTTATCCTGGAAATTAATGAAATGTTACCCTTCCTCATGTTGTAAAGTTGGGAAGGTGCTAGCACAAATTGAAGACTATATTCCTTCGGTTTGGAATTTCATTTTATTTAAAAATTAATCTGGGCTAAAATTACGGGACCAAGGTCAAATTGGGTTAGGTCTAAATTAGTCTGCAACTTCATTTTGAGGTAAGGGGAAAAGATTGCTGTTACCTCATTAACAACACTCATGCTTATTCTGTACCAGATAAATCTTAACTTTGGCTAAAGCTAAACACATCAATGGATTCAATGAACCAACATCCTTTCGCCACTTAGTTATAGTTGGACAAAAAACAACAAACAAAATGTCCTGATGTTGGGAGTCTGGATCGTGAATAGGTTCTCTATCTGGAATGTTATCTTGTCCACTGTTCATATGCTGACTTGATTGTTTAATGTTATCCACAATTTCTAATTAGATTATAAGAGGAGTGGCCAGATAGAAGCAAAATGTTTTAAAAAAGTGTTTTTATTAAAATAACTATTGTTTTTTAATGCAATTTGCACATGACTATAGAAGTAATGCCTTTCATCAACCAAAATAATCTCATGTTGTTGTATGTGTATGGTTTGGAAGAATAGTTATTGAAGTGTTTGCTGCAATAGTTAAAGTTATCAGATCTATTTGCTCTTGCCGCAGTATGTAGGACAACTGCCCCTCTTGGCTGTCCACGCTAACAATATCTGTAATTAGTTCCCATGACAGAACCTTTGGGGTTGTATAATAATTTTGCATAATGGTTTTCATTAAAACAAATATGCATGGTGTAAGAGATATTCATAGATGAGGGTTGACAACTTGCATAATATTGGCTTTGAAATGATTATTACAATAAGTGATCAGTCAGCTATGACTCATTTTTGAAGATAGTTCAAATATTTACTTGTCTCCAAATTCAAAATAACCCTGACTTGACACAATGTTAATGTCATGAAGTTAATGTGATGGAATAAAATTAATGAACAAACTAAGCACAGTTTATGAAATCAATTTTCTGTTATTTCTCCTTACATAGCATTACTGTAGTTTATTCTCTCCCCAGTTCTCCCCCTTAGGACAGTAATAACATTTGGATGATTAATTAGTTTCCTGAAGTCTTTGACCTTTCAGGCATGTGGTCTGAAAACAGCACGTGATTTAAATATTACTTAAAACATTATACAAATGGAAGAAAATCTGCATGGATTCCAATCTGTGCATTTTTTTTGCTACACCTGTCTGCAATTTGTTCAAAAATGTAACCAAAATTATTTGCATGATGAAGTATGGAAAGTCTAAATCATTATATTTATTGATTATTTTTAATTAATATTTTCTTCGGCCTCTGGTTCATACTACATCACGCCCTGAATTGACAGTGTTTCCTAATTCTTTCTTCCAATTTTGATAGTACTCATTTCAAGTTCAAGTTACATTTATTGTCACATGCACCAATTGGTACAGTGAGATTTGAGTTGCCATACAATAAAAAGAACACAATACACAATAGAGTTTAACATGGACATCCCCACATAACAGAATCAGCATTCCCACTGTGAGGGAAGGAAATAAAGTTCAGTCATCTTCCACTTTGTTGACCCATGGTCGGGGCCTTTGAGCCCTCCGCAGTCGCCGCTACGGCGGCTCGATGTTTCAGGCCCTCTCCACGGGAGGATGGAACTCCGACGTCGGAACGGAAGAACACTCTCAGCAGCTTGGAGTTTCCGAATCGGCCGCTTCCTACCGGAGACCGCGGCTGAGCTGGATGGAGCTCCAACACTGGCGACCCCTGGCAAAGGATACTGGGACTCCGCGATGTTAAAGTCAGCACCGCCCGCGACTGGAAGCTTCGCAGACCACAGCTCCACGATGTTTGTCAGCTGGCCCAACACTCCGGAGCTCCACACAGTGATCTCCCGGTAAGGCATCGCCCGCTCCGCGATGGTAATTCAGCGCTGCGCCGCCGCTGAAGCTCTGGCTGGTCTTCGGTAGGAAACGCCACATCAATCCAGATGGTAGGCCGCGGGGGGTGGGGGGGGGGGGGGGGGGGGGCGAAGATGCGACTTGGAGAATAGATGCATCCCGACCAGGAAGTGACTGAGAAACGGTTTCCCCCTTCCTCTCCCCACCTCCCCCACATAAAAAAGACTAAGAAACCTCCAGGAACATACTATTAAACAGACTAAAAATAGCAAAAAGGGAGAAAGGACGGACAGACTGCTGGCGAGCCTGCCACTCGCGGCGTCACCCGATAACGATTCCGAGATGAGTTTACACTCAGTGGAGGGAGAGAATGATGATAGGTTTCAGAAAGTAAAGCATCAATTTGGCATAACAGTTTAGTATCAATGTGGGATACTCATAATATTAGGGTTTATGTGACTAGATACTATTACATATATGAAAGAACTGAAACTTAAAAAAATGAAAAAATACTGGAGCTTTGCCATGCAATGTTTTTATATTAGTACTAGACCAAGTGCAGACCCAACGCAACGCGGGGAGGCGGGGTGGAGGGGAGTCCAGCGAGCGGAGCCGAGGCCAGTGAGTGGAGCCGAAGCCAGTGAGTGGGTCCAAAACTTATTGTTAAAGACAGCAAAGTCAGAATGTTCTGGAAGAGCCGTTGTGGAGCTATGCTCCCCTCATGTGGGACCCGGAGCAGAAATCGTTTTCTTTAAAAGTCCAAGTGTTTTTAAATAAATGTTAATCTATATATTTTCTAAATGCAACTGTTGTAAAATAAATGTTAATGAATGAAATGGCCAAGTTTTTTTTTGAAGTAGCAGTCAAATTAAAGTGTGAAATCTCGATTGATCAATACAATCTGCGTCTTTTTTTAAATAAATGTCAATCAATGCCATCGCCAAGTCTTTTTTCAATAAATGTTGATCAATGCAATCTCCCAAGTTTTTTTTTTAAGCAGCAGTCAAATTAAAGTGTAAAATCGCGAAGAAAGAATTAAAATGCGACCCGTTTAAAATAAAATTGAGGTTTGTTTTTAAATCCAACTGGTTTAAAATAAAAGTTAATCAATGCAATAGGGCATTATTTTTCAATTATCCAATACAATCAGCAAGTCTTATTTTAATAAATGTCAATCAATGCCAATGCCATGGCAAAGTTGCAGTGTGGAAGAGTGACCAAATGTATAGAGGATTGGATTTTTGAAATCATAAGGAAAATTTCTAGCCGAAGATGTAAACATTTATCTGTTATTGTAACATCAGCAGCTGGGTAGCGGTGGCGTGAGATGGCACGGTGACACATGCAGCAGTTTGATTTTAGTGGGACCATGTGAAGGTTCCAATCTCCCACCCCTGTCCCATTGTGATGTCATATATGTAAATTAGATCCATTGTGATTGGACATCTGTGAGGTGGCACTGTTACTCATGCAGCAGTTTGATTTTAACATTTTTTTATGTTTTGTGAACAATTTTATTGAAAATCTGGGGAAATACTCAACTGTATTTAGAGAGTGGATGTATGAAATCATAAGTAAAATCCCTACCGTAATTGTAAAAATCTCCACGTTTTTGCATCTGGTTTACGAGGAGATACGTTTCAAAAGCAAAATAACATACACACACACACAGAGCTTTAATAGATACTAGACCAAATGCAGACACGTTGGGTCTGTTCCCCCAAAGTATGGTTGCGGGAGAGGGGGGGGGGGGGGGGCCTGGGGAGGGGGGGCGGCATACGGCATCACACACACTAACTACCCCCCCGCACACACGCTAACTACCCCCTTGATATATTAATATTATTAATTTGCTCCTTTTACCCCATAGCCGCCCTATCCACTGACACATTGCCCCCAACTCGCAGGCGTGTCTAGAGAGGGAGGGGGGGTAGAGAGTGAGGGCAGAGAGAGAATGGGGAGAGACAGAGAGAAAGGGGCAGAGACAAAAGGGCAAGAGACAGAGTGAGAGGGGGTAGAGGGGAGGAGGAGGGAGAGGGTGGGTGAGGGGGAAGGGTACGGGAGGAGGGGTGAGAGAGATGGGAGGAGGCAGAGAAGGGAGGAGAGAGAGGGGGGCTGAGAGGGGGGGAATGGGAGGGGGAGGGGTGGGGGGGAAGGAAGAGGGAGGGGAGGGGGAGGGATGGTGGGGAGGGGATGGTGTGGGAGGGAAGGGGGTAGTGGAGGGGCGAAGGGAGGACAGGAGGGGAATGGGGTAGGAGAGAGAAGGGGAAGAGTGTGGAGGGAGGGGAGAGGGGTATGGGGGAGAGATGGGGAAGATCGGGGAGGGAGGGGGGAGAAGGGTAGGGGGAGAGAGGGGGAGGGAGGGGGAGAGGGGTAGGGGAGAGAGGGGGAGGGAGGGGGAGAGGGGTAGGGGAGAGGGGGAGGGAGAGGGTTGGGGGCAGTCCATCTATTCCCCACTCCCTATCACCCCCCCACTCCTCTCCCTCTATTCCCACACTCACCTCCCCCATTCCCCCCTCTCCCTCCCTACTCCCTCCTCTCCCTCAATCCCCCCACTCCTCCTCTTCACCTCCCCAGGATCTCACAGAGAGGAACACAGAACAGGGAGGAGTCAGAGAGCCAAATGCCAGCGTGCATCGGGGGGGGGGGGGTGGGGGGGGGTGTGGTGTTGACGTAACTCGGCCTCGCGACGCCCACAGCCGTTGATAACTGCCAGCTGACAACAGCCCTTTAAAGCCGCTAAGACAAGACGCCTTGTCCCAAGAGCGAGCGTTGACAGCAAAGAAGCACCGGCTTCTGACTCTCCGGACACCCACAGCTGGACTGAGCACGCAGGGGATGGGAGGGGCGCGCAGGCGGTGGGGCTTCGCGAGCTGCACCGGCTGTGAGGAGAAAGTTCAGCGGAACTTATGAGGAGAGGTTCAGCGCGTCAGGAGTCGCTGCCCCGAGATCTGTAGAACAAAGAAGCTATAGCGGAACGCAGCTGTCGAATCTTTGTTCTGCAGAACTTTCTCGATATCTCCGCGCCTTTAATCCACAGCAGCAGGGGGGCGGGGCCAGGAAGCAGGTGAGCCTGGATTGGTGGGCATGTGGGCATTGTGACGTCAGCAGCAGGTGAACGGCGTTTATATTTACAAAATTGAGTTTTGTGAGCAATTTTATTCAAAATCTGGGGAAATAATTGGCCAAGGAGTGGATTTCTGAGCTCATAAGTAAAATCCCTACCGAAATTGTAAAATTCTTTGCGTTTTTGCGTCTGGTTTTCGAGGAGATACGTTTAACATGAAAAATGACACATACACATCCACACGCACACGCGCACACACAGTTTTAAAAGTATATTGATATAGATATGATATGATATGATATGATAGGAGAGAAAAAGGGTGGAAATTTGGATTTGTGGTGGAAATGAAAGCTCATGAATGAACAGAGTCTCTCTTTCCTTGTTAAAATGTAAACCCGAGTCGAGTGGCAAAATAAATAAGAAAAGTATAGGAAGGAACTGCAAATGCTGATTTACACTGAAGATAGACTCAAAAAGTTGGAGTAACTCAGCGGGTCGTTCATTAATTTGTTCTGTACATTTTCATATCTCGTTTTCCTCTCCCCTGACTCTCAGTCCAAAGAAGGGTTTGACCCAAAACATCACCTATTCCTTTTCTCCAGAGATGCTGCCTGACCTGCTGAGTTACTCCAGCTTTTTGCCTATCAAATAGGAAAGGTAATCCAACTAGGGTTACCAAGAGAATTAACAGATCACAGAAAAAATTCTTACAATTTCCCTCCCAAAAAACAGTAAGTCTGAGGTTTCCACATTTATTAAAGGAAGGCCATTGCATTGATAATAAATAATCAAGGGTGTTTCATTGTTATATATCCCGAGTTTGAACAATGAGATTCTCACTTACAGCAGCAGCATAACAGGTTTGTAATTACAGTGATCAATAGATAATATAATAAACAAACAAATAAAGTTCAATAAATACAAAAGAAGCAATACAGTGCAAAAACAAAAAAAAGCCCAATGTGTCTAGTGCAACTCAGGCAGTTTATAGTTCTGAGTTTAGTTGGAGTTCATAATGTACGATAGCCAGAAGGTTGTATCGCAGAAGCTGTTTCTGAACCTGAACATTATAGTTGTCAGACTCCCTTTACCTCCTTCCTGATGGCTGAAGTGAAATGAGAGCATTGCCTTGGTGGTATGGATCCTAGATGATATTGGCTGCTTTGCTGAGACAGCGCCTCTTATAGGTCCCTTCAATGGTAGGGAGATCTGTACCTCTGCACCATCGAAGGAAGGTAGAGTACGAGAGTGTGCTGTCAAGAAGCCAGAAAACAGGCAGAAGAGCCTCCATTTTATATGTTAAAAAGGAAAATATCATCCAAAGTTCATGTGTGCCATGCATACAATGCATTCAGAAAGTATTCATACCCCTTCACTTTTTCCACATTTTGTTACGCTACAGCCTTATTTTAAAATGGATTAAATTCATTTTTATATCACCAATCTACACGCAATACCCCAGAATAAAGAAGCGAAAACAGGTGTTTAGAAAATTTATAAAAACAGTAATTAAAAATAAATAACATAAATCACATTTACATAAGTATTCATACCCTTTACTATGACACTCAGAATTGAGCTTAGGTTTATCCTGTTTCCATTGATTATCTTTGAGATGTTTCTATAACTTGATTGAAGTTCACCAGTGGTAAATTAAATTGATTGTACATGATTTGGAAAGGCACAAGCCTGTCTATATAAGGTCCCACAGTTGACAGTGCATGTCAGAACAAAAACCAAGCCATGAAGACAAAGGAATTATCCGTAGACGTCTAAGACTGGATTGCGTCGAGTCACAGATCTGGGGAAGGGTATAAAACAATTTCTGCAACATTGCAGGTCCCGAAGAGCACAGTGACCGCTGTCATTCTTAAATGGAAGAACTTTTGAACCACCAGGACTCTTCATAGAGCTGGCCGCCCGACCAAACTAAGCAATCGGGGGAGAAGGGCCTTGGTCAGGGAGGTGACCAAGAACCCAATGGTCACTCTGACAGAGCTCCAGAGTTCCTCTGTGAAGATGGGAGAACCTTCCAGAAGGACAACTATATCTGCAGCACTCCACCAATCAGGCCTTTATGGTAGAGTGGCCAGACGGAAGCCACTCCTCAGTAAATGACACATGACAGCCTGCTTGGTTTGCCAAAAGGCATGAGAAACAAGATTCTCTGATCTGATGAAACCAAGATTGAACTCTTTGACCTGAATGCTAAGTGTCCATTCCGGAGGAAACCAGGCACCGCTCATCACCTGGCCAATACCATACCTACGGTGAAGCATGGTGGTGGCAGCATCATGCTGTGGGGATGTCTTTCAGCGGCAGAAACTGGGAGACTAGTCAGGATCGAGGGAAAGATGAACGGAGCAACGTACGCAGAGATCCTTGATGAAAACCTGGACCTCAGACTGGGGCAGAGGATCACATTCCAACAGGACAACGACCCTAACCACACAGCCAAGACAACGCAGGAGTGGCTTCGTAACAAGTCTGTGAAACATTTCTAAACACCTGTTTTCACTTTTTTATTATGGGGTATTGTGTGCAGATTGATGATAAAGAACAAATAATTTAATCCATTTTAGTATAAGGCTGGAACGTAACAAAATGTAGTAAAAAGTGAAGGGGTCTGAATACTTTCTGAATGCAGTGTCGCTTCAGGCGGGAAACAATAATGACAAATCTAATCAAGGACATAGCAACTGTAGGAGCCATTAAGCTTAAGTCAGGATTATTATATTTTTAGTTTTAGTTTTTATCTGCCTGTACTTTTGTACGTGGGATTTGATACGTAGTAGGGTTGTGTTTTTTTTGTTAGAGTCTGGTGCAGACTCTCAGATTAGAAGTTTCAGTTTGTGTGGGAGAATGAGGGGAAATAGTTTTCTACCATGATCACGACACACACATGTTACAACATGACATACCTTTATAAGAAGAAGCTTTTATGTGATTTATATGATGTGAATGGAATAGCGATTAAGAACGGAATGTTATGTTATTTCTTTGTTTTGTATTGCTTCAATTAATCAAGAAACGGCGTCTGGACGATTCATCTTTGCTGTCTTATGTGTGTCGTGAGTGCGTTAGGCTATACCTCTGAATCATCTCCGATAATTAATGGTTATCGGTTGGACGTTGAGAATGTTGTAAAAACTGCCATTATATTAAGTAGAAAACTGTTACTACCTTGAGGTAGTAAGCCAAAGACTGTTTCAACAGTGGAACCTAAGAAGAAGCTGAATCTTTGCCAGAGATTAGAGTTTAAATCCTGGATCAAAGAATCTGCTGCTCGCCGGCAACTGACACGGTCAGGACCTGGGTTATCAGAAGCCACGAAGATTGAAGCCGTACCAGATCGTGAGTAACGAGCAGCAAAACGACGCTGTATTTTAAGGCTTTATAAATGGCTGACAAGGCTTTATTTTAAAAGGCCGCTATTGCAGGCTTGAAAACAGCCTCGAGATAAGCTACAATACTGTATTGAAGCGACCTTGAAAATCTCAAACTTTAGCCGATGTTTTGAGTTCATGAGGATTGTTTTGAAGAACATCTGCAGATTCTTTTGAATTTCAAATGTATTTCAAATATCTTACGTGAAGACGTCATTATGTCAAAACATTATTACGTCCTTCAAGGGACAGCCTGCAGAAATATAGAAAACAGCCAGGAAGTTTGTTTACGGTAAATTGAAGATAAGTAGCCAGTGCTGAGCCATGACCTTGGAAATAATTATGTTTTGAACTTTGACAAGACGTGCTCAGTCATTGAATGCTTACAAGATTCTGGCTAAGGAAACCTTCGAAAGAATTATTGTTTTGAAGAAGCGGAACAGGCTGTATTTTAAACGTATAACGATCTGGCAGTCAGCCAAGGATACACCAACTCATGGAGCCACAGACAGGTAAGTATGAAGAATCGCCACCAGAGGGAGCCGTGGAGGCAGAAGAGAGAAGATATGGGAAGAGAGAAACCAAGCGCACTGAAAAGGGACAAGCAGCCTTCCTGGAAAGATGCCAGATGGAAAGGACCAAGTTATGGAAGCAGAAAGCCAAGGAAATTGAAATCCAGAAGAAACTAATGGAATCAGATGAGAATGCGAAGATGGTGCAATCTAATCTGGAGAAATTATTCAGCCTCAGCCACGAGGTTGGAGAAAAGCAAACCTCATTGCTGAGGTTATAACTGCCTGAGGGTAACTCGAGAGGCACTCCCAGTGCTTAAAGAACATTTTGGTAATGAACAGAAGATTGCTAATGCATACATGAAGAAAGCCTATGCTCGGACAGCTAACAAGGCAGAAGATGTGAAGGCATTGCATGAGTTTGCGATATTTCTTAGAGGTTGTTGTAGCTCGACGAGAAATCTCGGCTACATGGAAGAAATGGATGAGGTTGGTCACACCATAAATTGGTGTCGAAAATTTGAGAAGAAGGAATATAAAGAAAAGATGGACTTCTTAAAGGAGAAGGGAATCTGCTTTGGATGTTTGAAGGAAGGACACATGGTTAGAGAGTGCAAGAGTCGTATGACTTGCAATAAGTGCAGACAAGATAATTCTGAATTACTTAATACTGAACAGAAGAATACGGAAAATAAGCCAGAGCAAATAGAACAGAAGGAGAAGCCAGCTACGAGTGAAGCTGTTCCTCACTTCAGATAAATGCGCATATTGGGGCCAGGGTAGAAACTTGTATTTTCTCAATAAAGGTAAGGAGCAGCAAAATTAATACAGTGTTGCAAGCATATGCATTTTTGGATCATGTGAGCTCGGCTACCTTTTGCATAGAAAGCTTGATGAGAAGGCTGGAGATCACAGGAAAGATTAAGATTCTATTGCGTACCGTGAATTAAAAGAAATGTTGTGATAGTCATCATATTACAGGTACGGAAATATCTAGTCTGGATGAAGACAATTTTATACAACTATCTGATGTGTTTACACATGAGACCATGCCTGTTTCTCACCTAAATATACCCAAGCAAGAAGACTTGAAACAATGGCCTTACTTGAAGGATGTCAAGATACCTAGAATAAATTCTGGTACCGACCTACTTATCGGAACAAATGCTTTGAAGGCATTGGAACCTAAAGAGTTTGTCAGAAGTGAAGGGGATGGACCATTTGCCGTGAGAACCCTACTCGGATGGGTTATCTATGGCTCCTTGAGAAGCAACTACAGAAGCAGAAACCAGAATAACCACCCTGCTGCTGCTGTCAATCAAATATCTACTGTTAAAGTAGAAGAATTATTGATCAAGCAATGCAATCATGACTTCAGTGAAAGTACCAGTAAGGAATCAGAAGAAATGTCCAGAGAAGAGTTAAAGTTCTTGGATATTATGAATCACTCAGTAAAGATGATACACGGACATTTTTGTCTAGACTTACCTTTCAAGCAAGAAAGTGTTAGTCTGCCGAATAATCGTCGTATGGCAGAGCAACGCACCCAGAATCTGAAACGCAAATTTGGCAAGAATATGAAATTTCATGATGAATATACATCTTTCCTAAAGGATATGATTGACAATGATTATGCCGAAATGGTACTTACAGACCAGCTGAATCGAAGTGATGGAGAGCTTTGGTATATTCCACACCATGGGGTGTATCACTCAAGGAAAGGGACCTTGAGGGTGGTCTTTGACTGTGCTGCAGTCTTCAAAGGAACATCACTTAACTGTCAACTACTGCAAGGTCCAGACCTTACCAACTCATTGGAGTTCTCATTAAATTCAGACAAGAACCGATTGCTTGGATGGCTGATATTAAAGCGTTGTTTCATCAAGTCAACGTATCAGAAAAGCATATTGAGTATTTGCGATTCCTATGGTGGCCTGATGGTGGTGCACAACAGGACCTCATTGAATACCGGATGAAGGTACATCTCTTTGGAGCAGTGTCATCATCAAGTTGTGCGAATGTTGCATTAAGGAAAACCGCCGACGACAATAGAGCTCACTTTCCAGAAGAAGTGACAAACACAGTAAAGAATCATTTCTATGTGGATGATTGTTTAAAATCCATGTCTACGGAAGAGGAAGCAATTCAAATGTTGAAACATCTGACTTCTCTTTGTAATAAGGGAGGATTCATGCTATCCAAGTGGATCAGCAACAGCCGTGTTGTATTGGAAAGCATTCCACCAGATGAAAGAGCCAAGGAGGCCAGGGAGTTGGATTTGGACAAAGACAATCTGCCAATGGAAAGACCACTGGGATTGCACTGGTGCGTCGAAACAGATAAGTTCCAGTTCAAAATCTCGATTCAAGAGCGACCATGTACTTGAAGGGGTATCCTATCCGTGATTGGTTCTGTTTACGACACTTTGGGATTTCTCACACCATTTACACTGCCAGCCAAATTGATTTTGCAGGATCTTTGTAAGGAAAAATGTTGATGGGATGAGAGTATATCGCAAACTTCCTCTCATCGATGGACAGAATGGTTAGCAGATCTCAACAAGATCTCAGAATTCAAAGTGGACCGGTGCATGAAGCCTACAAACTTTGGCCGAATCAGATATGCACAGCTGCACCATTTCTCAGATGCCAGTGAAAGTGGCTACGGTACTGTTTCATATCTAAGACTGGAAAACGATAACAAAGAGTACATGTTGCATCCTTGAATGGGAAGAGGCCAGTTAAGAGATGGCACATTGAAGCATAATGATAATGCCGGCATGAATGAAATTTACTGTCGGCAGTCTTAGGCTGTAAAAGTTGATCTAAGTAATGCCTGGCAAAAGAACTGCAGCTTAAACAACTGGAGAAATATATAGTTTTTGGACTGATAGTACTTGTGTCTTTAAGTATTTACGTTTAACAATGAGAACAAGCGTTTTCTAAACATTTGTTAGGCAAACAGAATGTTCTTATAAAAGGAGCTGTCTAATGTAATCAACAGCGGAAAATATGTTAATACAAAGGAAAAATTCGTGGGAAGAAGCTTCTAGAGAGATTAACAGCAGTACGCGTTCTTAAGCAATATGAGATGGATCAATGGGACCAGTAAGTTTATATCTGTACACGCAGATAGAAAATGCCAAAAGCGTTGACTTGGGATTGAAAATCTCCTGCTAATGATACCGGAAAAATAAACAAAAATCGTCACAGTGAATGTTATTGCAAGAGTATTCATCAAACATAACATTAATTAGCATAATGTACCCATTATCACAAGAATAAGAGGGTGAATGTGGTAAGCTTGGTCTTTAAAGCTAAAAAAAAAGTTTTTAGCTATTGCTCGAAAAAGGAAATAGAGATTGCTGAAAGTATTTCTGAAGATCCTGAAAAACTAAAGGGAGAACTAGCGGGAAAATAGTTATACTACGGCTATAGATCATAACACACACATGTTGCAGAGATGACATACCTTATAAGAAGAAAGCTTTATGTAATGTTAGATGATGTAATGGAACAGGTATTAAGACGGAAGTGTTATGTTATTTTTTCTTTGTTTGTATACTTTTTTTTAAAAGACGATTAAATCAAGAAGACGACGTCAGGAAGAATTTCTTTGCTGTTTTATGTGTGTCGTGAGTGTGCGATTAGGGCTATACGTAAACCTTTCCGAAGTCATCTTCCGATATAATAATCAGCTATCGAAGTTGGACCAGAACATTGTATAAAACTGCCATTATAGCATCATTACAATATATTAGGTAGTGGATAAATTTAAAATGACTTTTAAAAGGTGATGACACTCAGGACCATGATCCTATTATTTTTTGGTGGGCATGGCATGGAAGGTGATGGGAATCACTGATTTTTGTATGTCCAAAACTACATACATTTGTTAAATGATCCCAGATATCTGGAGGCTTGCAAATGTATGTATTTAGGAAATAAGAATAAAAGAAATGCTTGTAAAAGCTGAACAGGTTTGCGTGATATTATTTGAAAACATACTGGTATCTGTTGCTTAAGAGTATATATAAGCAGTGTTTTGGCGGATGGAATTGGAGACAATGACACAGGCATGCCCTGAAGATTCGGTAGAAACAAAGAGCAGAGGGTGACCCTAGTGTCAATTGGGACATGTTGGTATCGGTGTGGGGCTATGTTAGGGCCGAAGTGCCTGCTCATCCACACATCGTATGAAGTGCCAATGTCTTCCACTAGTGCAAATCCAAAGTTTTTCCGAAAGTGGGCAACCAGAAACCAAAGACAACTAGTCCAAAAAGTTAAGTTCATAGTTCGCTGAGAAAATGGATGGCAAAAGAATATGGCGAGTGGAATAATAATATGCTGCTGATGATGAAAGTAGTTGGCATTCATGGAAAAGTTTCTTGTACACGTCTCCTAAAGTTAACATGGATGAAGCAAGTCCACAAATGACTGCTTGGTGGCAGCGAGGCCCAAATTATGCTTTACGCGAGTATGGTAAATAAGATCATATGTACTGGATGTATCATCGGCTAATGTACAGCTCATTTAAACCAGAAATCATATATTCATTTTGTTGTTTGATAACGGGCCAATGAACAGATAAGATTAAATAAGTCTGAAAGTACTCCATCTTGTTCTATTTTCTTAATCAACAGCGGGATGACCTCAATATCCTTACACACACATATTCCATCTGCATATATTAAGAGAGTACATGAAAGGATTGTTCACTCATGAAAGTTATGAAGGGTGATGGGGCTTAATATTATCCCTGTGAAATGTAAGGTGATTTTTAAAGGATGTAAGAGCAGGAAGGTTTGGTCTTTTAAAAGTATATTTTATAACTGTATGAAGTATAGCAATGCAAAATGTTTCAAAAAGTTCTCAATCAAATTCTCACTATACTTGAGCAATGGATCCAAAGTAATTAAGAAGAATCGCAGGCTAAAATGGCTGTAATTACCGCTAATGGATATAATAACATAATTTTGGATTTAGGCAATCTAATAATAAATTGAACATTAAGCACACTTGCATTTTAACGCTATAGTGAATAATAATGGAAATGGGCAGCAAGCGGGCAGCGTATTCGTAGTGCCAGAGTATTGTGTATATTTTAAAACGCCACTTAGTGATTCAGCAGATAAGCTGGATCTGTTGTTTACAACCGATAAGGTCTATACCAGCTCATCAATTAAATTGATTGGCAGCATCCGCCAGTGGGACACAGGAGTTATGGATAAACTGTATACAGCCTATTTTAAAGTCTATTCCACTGTAAATTATAATACAAACATCAAGATAACACAAATAGCTAAAATTAATCAGTATATCAAGATTAAACTCCTGCTGAATGTAAAGGCATCCTTTAATTCGCCACTATTTGACATTTATGAAGTGGGTTTTGACGCTGGAAACATCACGCTATCCCTTCCCCTCAGAGATGGCTTAGCCTTGACGCTGCTGAGTTACCCCAGCATTTTGTGTCCTCTTTTATTTAGATTATGGCCTGATATTGCCGCACTGAACGTATCAGCATACATTAGGTTCAAAGAGTAAATCATTTAATGCATTTGACCTTGAAGACCCTGACTTCCATGGCAGTTTTGTTTTGCCAGGGATATCTGTGCGTGCAGCGCCAGTCCTTGACTTAATTCATCATAAACTGTGAAGAAATCTTAGTTCAAAATCAACCGCCTCCAACATAGACCTGGAGCAATAGGTGCATTCGTTTCATATATTGATGTTGATACGCAGTTATAAAGGGACTAAGGCTCAATTTTAGTACATTTTGATTTTAACATTGAAATCAGTCAACTCAGTTGTGTTATTTGTTTCAAAATGTACAAGCATTTTCACCAACTGAACACATTCATAGTCATTTATAGATTCCATGAGAATTATACAAGCCGAAAACAGGCGCCTTTGGCCCAGTCACCCATGTTGACGCGCAAGATGCTGATCTGAGCTATGTCCTATTTGCTTGTGTTTTTGGGGTCCCATATTCTCCTGGCTAAACCATGTCCAAATGTTTTTTAACATGCTGTAATTGTATATAAACACAATGTATCGGGGGGGGCCATTCTCCTATAGTTAATACCACGACACCTCATTCAGCCTTGCTGTCAAACAAAAACTTGTCCCTCTGATTTCCGGCTTTATATTCTATCCGCTCTCTACCCAAAACCTTTTCCCTCTAGTTTGTTGTCTGCCCTAAACATGGGGAAAAGAAGCACGTGACTATTTACACAACTGGTCTCTCATGATTTTATAAAGCGCTCTGTCTCACCCTCACTGCCTTTGCCCTGAGAAATACAGGCCCAACCTTATTCGGATCTCCCCTTTACTGAACTCCTGTAATTCAGAACCCATCTTAGAATCTGTGTCAATCTTATCACACATGATTTTTGTGAATGCTTACTGTGAATCTTTTCTGCATCTTCTACTAGCTCAAGACAACTCTTCCTACAGTATATGGAGCTAGAATCGTGCATACAGTACTCGCAAGTGCAGCTTAAACTATCCGATTTGTACAATTGTAAAAATAACGGTCCCGCAACTCCTTTCAGCTTAGGAGAGCAAGCATCCGTATGACTTTTTCAACCTGTCTATCCCATGTCGCCATTTTCAGGGAGCTATGTCCTTGCACCCCAGGTCGTCACGAGGGTACTAGTTAACGAGTAATGAGACTAGGAGACTGAAGAAGCTGGAACAACGATGCAATTGCTGGAGGAGCTTCGTGTAGGAAAACTGCTGATGCTGGTTTTTAAAACTGGAGATAGACAACAAAAAGCTGGGTAACTCAGCGGGTCAGGTATACAGCATTCTGGAGAAAAGGAATAGGTGACGGTTTTGGTCGAGACGCGCTTCTTTCAGAACACGAAACGTAGCTTACTCCTTTTCTCCAGAAGATGTGTTTCCTGACCAAACTGATTTACTCCTGCTTTTCTGTGTCTATCTGCTGGAGGAATTCAGTGGGCTTTGGCATTGTCACAGGTTAGGGGAAAGGCATTATCTGACTTCTCAGGTTGAAACCCGTGTAGCAGGGCTGTGAGAGGAGAAGGAAGGTAGCAAGCATAAAGAGAAGAGGGGCAGTGGTGAGACAGTAGGTAGGTGGACAGAGAAGAGGTGAAAGATGACTGGCCAATGGAGCTGGGGAGGGGCAAGGAGAAAGGTGCACTTCAAATAAAGAGGCAGGTGGATGATAGATGCAGACAAAAATAAGGAGTCAGGTGGGGGGGAAGGAGAAGGTGCAGGAGGATACTGCTAGGCGGTTGTTAAGCCGGACATAAATTCTACCATTGTTGTTATCTGATAGGTAAGGAAGATGATAATGGAAAGCATTAGGGGAGAGGTGACAGGAGATGAGACCTCCCCCCATCTGCATCGCATCTTGCCTTTTTTCTGTTCTCGTTAACCCAACCCAACCCCATCCCTCTGCTCCCTAATGCAAAGAGTGGAGGTAAACGGGTCCTTTTCACAATGGCAGGCAGTAAACTAGAGGGGTACCGCAGGCTCAGTGCTTGGGACCCAGCTATTTACAATATATAATTAACTGATCTGGAATGCGGGAATTGAAGGCAATATCCTCCAAGTTGCGGCATGACACTATGTGGGGGGCTAGTGTTCGCTGTGAGGAGGATGTAGGAGACTGCAAGGTGACTTGGATAGGCTGGGTGAGCTGGGCAAATGTTTGGCAAGCATGCGTATAATGTGGATAAATGTGAGGTTATCATTTGCGTGGCAAAACACAGGAGAGCAGTAGTCTATTATTTAAATGGTGGCCGATTAGGAAAAGGGGAGATGCAGCGAGAGACTGGGTGTCATGGTTACACCAGTCATGAAAGTAGGCATGCAGTGCAGCAGGCCAGTGAAAAAAGCGAAAATGGTATGTTAAGCTTTCATAGCAAAAGGATTTGAGTAATCAGGAAAGCAGGGAGGTTTATTTCAGTTGTAGCCCCCTGGTCCCCTTGGTGAGGACCACACCTGGAGTATTGCATGCAGCCTTTCCCCCCCCCCCCCCTCCCCTAGGTTCTGCCAATCTGAGGAAGGACATTATTGCATTATGAGAGAGAGAGGGTTCACCAGACTGATTCCTGGGATGTCAGGGCTGTATATGAAGAAACTGGATAGACTCGGTTTTATCTTCTCTGGAATTTAGGGATTAAAGAGTGGGTTCTTATAGAAATTACAAAATTATAACGGGGGTTGGACAGGCTAGATGGATGCAGATACAGATTGTTCCCGAATGTTGGGGACAGTACAGATGTCAGTAATGGTGTACTCACAGCTTAAGGTAAGGGGGAAATTCCTTTAAACCGAGATGAGAAAGACTTTCTTCACTCCTAGAGAGTTGTGAGTCTCTGGAACTGTCTGGTACTCTCCGCCACAGAGGGTAGTATGAGGCCCCAGTCATTGGCTATATTTAAGAGTGAGTTTGGAGTGTGGCCCTTGTGGCTAAAGGGGATCAGAGGGTATGGAGAGAAGGCAGGTACGGGATACTGAGGTTGGTGATCAGCATGATCATATTGAATGGCGGTGCAGGCTCGAAGGGACTGAATGGCCTAACTCCTGCGACCTAATTTTTATGTTTCTATGTTCTTTGTCTATCTAATGTTATATCAAACTCCATCTGTCTCTCATCTACACCTTCCTCGGGCACCATATATCCAATGCCCCGTCTCTCACTACTCCCCCCCCTTTAGAATGTTGTTTTCTCCACGTTTCTCTCCAGTCCTGATATTAGGGTTTCAACGCCGCAAAGTTTTGGTTCAATTCCTTTCTCCACTCAGATGCCGATTGACCCGTTGAGTTTCCTTCAGCAGATCTTGTTACTTGACTGTTTAACAACATTTCCCAAGACTCTGTCATTCAGACTCTGCCATTCATTGTTTAGTTATAGCATGGTTTAACTCACAAAAGGTATCACTTTGCACTGGTCTGTTAAAAAACCACGACTTAGGTAATTTCTATGATATTTTTGAATGTTTTCCAAAATTTGATAAATTTAATTGTTTTGACAGCCAGCTAGGTCAGGGTTATAGATTCACCAGCTGTCAGCTCTTTTGCTGAGCATCTTCACGGCCATCGGTTATTCTGTCCTTGCCCCTCTACTCCTCTCCCAATCACAACATTTATGCAGAGAAGGTTATGCTGGGAGATTAATGTTCAAGGTTATTTGACATTTAGGAAGGGCAGGCAAAATAAAAGGCAAAGCAGGTGATGTGGTATTATTAATAAGAAAGGAGATCAAAACAGCGGGAGGAAATTACCTTAGTTCAGCAAAATTAGACTAAATTTGGGTTGAGATAGGAAATAACAAATAGCAGGGAATATCGGGAGCAGTTATTTATAGGCCACAAGATAAAATTGTAATATTGGACACTGCGTAAATCGGAATGTCGATCACTTTAGAACTGAGCAAAGTAAGACTAAGGAGTTGATTTTTTAAACTCCTAAGTAAGACTAAGGAGTTGAGTTAAAAAGGAAAGAGTAAATATATGAGGCAACTGATGAGAGAGATAAAAATAGACAGTAAATGGTTCTACATAGACATTAACATAGACACAGAACAGCACAGTGCAATTGTTGTGCTGAACCTGATGCCAAGACCAATTCTTATTTACCTGCACATAATCCAATCCCTCTATTCCCTGCATATCCATATGCCCTACCAAAAGTATTTTAAATGCCTCTCTCATATCTGCCTTCACCACCACCGCCAGAAGTGCATTCCTGATTAGTCTGAAGAAGGGTCCTGATTCGAAACGTCACCTATCCATGTTTGCCTGGTATGCTGCCTGACCCACTGAGTTATTCCAGCATCCTGTGACTTTCCTTGGTTAACCAGCATCTGCAGTTTATGTTTCTACTATTTCTGCCTCAACACGTGTTTCCACAACATGGATTGGATGTAATGAGAATGTTTTAACATTATTTATATTATATGAGCTGAATTGGTTGGAGGACATTTTCAATCGGGATCTCGCCTCCCATTATTCAGACACAGGTTTCCAATTTCACAGCGGGAGTTGAAAGTGAGTTACTTTAGATATTGACAGGCAGAAAAATGCTGACGGGAAAAAAAAAACCCGTTTACATGTAACCTCCCGACAATAATCAGACACAATTGTTTCTAAAGAACACAGGCTGCCAGTTTCACCACAGGAGTCCATTTAAGAGTTAAACCCCTGTCTCACTGTGCGAGTTGGCCCACGAGTGACCCCGAGTTTTCACTTGTGGTGATCATGTAGCGGGAACGTCGGAACTCGCGCGTTCAACTTGTCCACTCGTGGCGCTAACGGCAGGTACTCGGGAAACTTGTTAACTCGTGAAAAAAATCAAACATGTTTGATTTTTTTCCACGAGTCAAATTAACTGTTCAAGTTAAAAATGGAAACATTTAAACTCGTTGCAGTAACGTAATGGCCCGTGCGTTTACCTTAGTGTCTCGTGAGTCTATCGTGGGAACTTTTTTATAATCATGAAAGGGACTGAACCAAAGTAGTATAATATGTATATACATATTATATATATTTCAATTCCAACCCCGAAGCAATTGAGAGGCGATTTCTTGGGGCCGTGTAATTTAACGTGTGTCTTTGCTTTTAAAAGTGAAGCTGTTTAATTGTTTACGCTGCGCTGTGTTTCGTGTTGGGGAGAGTGCTGCTGTACAATGCTTTCGATTTTTATACTGCCCTCCCCCTTCCACAGAAAAATGCCTAAATTTGTCTTTGTGCCCCGCTCTCCTGGGAGCAATCCAAACCAGGGGAACAATGAACCCTCAGAGGCTTCGCGTTCCTTGCTCCTATATATGGACCTCGCTCGCTCGCAACTGTATGAACGCTCAATCAACCAGGCATCGGCCAACACGGAGGGCCTGATTACTGAAAACAAAGTCAACTTGTACCAGACCTCATCATCTTCCTTCCGCCCACCCGTAACCACGGCACCACACTTTCAACAGAAAACTTAATATTTAAAGAATATATTATGGGACATTGGATTGTCTGAAAAAGGGTCCCGAGCAGAAAACGCCACATATGTGTGTGTGTGTGTGTGTGTGTGTGTGGCTGTGTGTGTGGCTGTGTGTGTGGCTGTGTGTGTGGCTGTGTGTGTGTCTGTGTGTGTGTCTGTGTGTGTATCTGTGTGTATCTGTGTGTGTGTCTGCTGTCGGCGGCCGCTCAAAGTCACCCGAGCTGCTTCCTTCCTTGAAGTGGCGGCCCAGTCCTGCTGTCTGTGTGTATTCTGTGTGTGTGTGTTGTGTGTGTGTGTGTGTGTGTGTGTGTGTGTGTGAGTGTGTGTGTGTGTGTGTGTGTGTGTGTTGTGTGTGTGTGTGTGTTCTCTCTGTCTGTCTGTGTGTATCTGTGTGTGTGTGTGTGTGTGTGTGTGTGTGTCTTCTCTCTCTCTCCCTCTCTGTCTATCCGTGTGTATCTGTGTGTGTGTCTGCTGTCGGGTCCCGGCGGCCGCTCAAAGTCACCCGAGCTGCTTCCTTCCTCTGAAGTGGCGGCCAGTCATGCTGTCTGTGTGTGTGTGTGTGTGTGTGTGTGTGTGTCTCTCTCTCTCCCTCTCTGTCTATCTGTGTGTGTGTCTGCTGTCGGGTCCCGGCGGTGCCGCTCAAAGTCACCCGAGCTGCTTCCTTCCTCTGAAGTGGTGGCCAGCTGCTGTCTGTGTGTAGCTCTCTCTCTATGTGTGTGTGTGTGTGTGTGTGTATGTGTGTGTGTGTGTCTCTCTCTCTCCCTCTCTGTCTATCTGTGTGTATCTGTGTGTGTGTCTACTGTCGGGTTCCAGCGGACCGCTCAAAGTCACCCGAGCTGCTTCCTTCCTCTGAAGTGGCGGCCAAGTCCTGCTGTCTGTGTGTATCTCTCTCTCTGTGTGTGTGTGTGTGTGTGTGTGTCTGCTGTCGGGGTCCCGGCGGAAGCTCAATGTCAGTCACAGAGCTGCTTCCTTTTTTAAAATTATTTAAAATAGAGATCCATTGCAAAAAAGTATTTAAAAACATAAAACAACAAAGAAATGCTTGGTTACTGGAGGATCGCGCATTTTCCCATTGTAGGTCATATCAATAGATGCCGCCGCGCTGAAATAACTCAAAACCACAGGATGGAGATGTATTTTAACATTGTTGCTTTATTAAAACATACCTTCATTCACGGTTGGCTCAAGAGTAACGGGAGAGGAACTTGGTAACTCGGGAGAGGAACTTGGAACATCGCAGCAATGACATACCCGTGGGAACTCGGTTACACACTTGATCATAAACTTGAAGTCTCGTGCACAGCCACGAGTCTGTCACTCGGGGTACCTCGTGGGTCAACTCGCACAGTGAGACAGGGCCATTACTTTGGAAAATGACAAGCACTCTTTGCTTGTGTAACCATACTCGAATGAAGAATATAACATTCAACCTTTAGTATATTCAGCTTGCAGTAACATGATAAATGTATAGATATTTAAACACATTTAGTTTTGAAATTCCTGTGGGAAAAATTATTTTAGACAAGCACAAAGTGCTGGACTAACTCAGTGAGTCAGGCATTATCTCAGGAGTAACGCAGCGGGTCAGGAGAAAAAGGATGGGTGATGTTTTGGGTTGGGACCTTCTCAAAATTACTTTGTTATTGTAAAGCCCCTACCACCCTTTTACCCATTTGGGTCAGAGAACATAGAACTGAACAGCACAGGAACAGACCATTTAGCGCACTGTGTATGTGCCGAACATGATGCCAGGTTAAATTAATATTTTCTGCCTGCACATGCTCTGTGTTCCTCCATTACCTGAGTATCCACATGCCTATCTGAAGCCTCTGAAGTGTCAGTATTGTATCTGCCTCCACCACCACCCCAAGCAGCATGTTGTAGGTGACCACCACACTCTATATATTTAAAATAAAGGGCCTTTCACATCTGTTTTAAATATTGCCCCTCTCACTGGTGGAGAGCGCGCTTGGCATGTGTGAGGTCCCATGTTCAAATCCTGACATCTCCCGGGTTGCTTTAGGGCGGCACGGTGGCGCATTGGTAGAGTTGCTGCCTTACAGCGCCAGAGAGCTGAGTTCGATCCTGTCTGCGGGTTTCGTTTGTACAGAGTTTGTATGTTCCCCTCGTGACCTGCGTGGGCTTGCTCTGCGATCTCCGGTTTCCTCCCACACTCCAAAGACGTACAGGTTTGTAGGCTAATTGGTATAATTGTAAATTATCCCTCGTGTGTAGGATAGTGCGCGTGTGCGGGATAGCATTGGTCATCGTGGATTCAGTGGGCTGAAGGGCCTGTTTCCGCTCTGTATCTCCAAACTAAACTAAACATAAAGCTATGCGCTTGAGCCTTTGACGTTTCTACCCTCAAAACAGTTTTGACACAATTGTTCTTGTGACGTGATTTTCTATAGGGTGAGGTTTCTTATGAACGGAACTATTGATCTTTTGTCCAAATCAATGTGGCTTATCCTTGGGATGGATTATAAGTTCTTATTTGAAATATCCAACATCTTCTTTCTCTCAAAATTCCTTATTTTATCCCTAATGTAGTACAAAGCTATGGATTTGTGTTAAACCAATCATTAATTTATTTCTTGCTACTCTTTGCGCATTCTCAGACAGCTCATAGGCACAGAGTGAGGCTGTGCTCTCGTAACCTCTTCTTTGGCACCAGTTGTTTGTCTTAATTATTTTAACCTTTTTGGGCACAATTGTTACCGCTAAAAGAAACAGATTTTGGCACTAAAAAAATATGACATCCATGCTCACGAGTAGGTTTTACTTCTTATTAATTTCCTTCAAATTATAATAATAGGAAATGCAGTTTGTTTTAATCAAGAAAGCATGAATTTAAAAGTTTTGGGGTATATTATATTGTGGCAAATTGAGAAAAATGTGAATACATAGAAAAATAGCACAAACAATTGGAAAACATTTGGCCTTTTCTGGCATTTTATACAATTATGGCTGCCTCTGCCTCTGCCTATAATTCTGCTCTTTTCCCAAGTCATACGCCCATATAGCACGGAAAAAGTCCTTCAGCCCACTGTCCATACTATTCATCAGGGTACCATCTGCACTAATCCCATTTTCGTCTCCCTACATTCCTATTAATTCCATCCAGTATCTGCCACAGGCCTACATATTGAAGGCAATTTATAATGACCAATTAACTTACACATCTTTGGGAGGTCAGAAGAAACCAGAGCACCTGGAGAAACCCTATGTGTTCACAGGACAACGTGCAAACTCCAATACAGATACACCAAATTGTGTGAATAGCACCTGTCAGTAAGTTAAAATAATAATACTGAGTCTACATGATAACAGTAACCAAATTGTTGTTTTATTTTCATAATTCCTGCAGTTAAATCAAAATTGGGAGGGGGGGGAAGTTAAATGTATGTAGTATCTTATATAATAGGTAGAGAGACAAATGTCCTGAATATTTGATAGGGAACAAAAGCAACTGTTGGAGCCGCTGCAAGACCATTGGAGAAGTGTGCAACACAATGCACTGCTGATAGCTGCCTTCCTAAGTGATAGCATTGCATTATTGTTTACTTGAATTCCTTTGTCATACCTTGAAGAATAAGATAACAAATAAGAATAGCATTTTGTAATATGACACAAGTCAGAGGACCATTAAACAATTAGAATTAGAATTAGAATGTTTTATTGTAATTGCATGTGTTACATGCAACTAGATTACTGTGTTTCTCCATTTAAAAGAACTTCAAACATTCACATACTCATACTTTTTACACTCCCTCCCTCCCCAAACCCACCCATGGATTCACATTTACATAAATTAACACTGTCTCCCCACCCCCCCCCCCCCCCCCCCCCACCCATAACCCGCTCCCGAGACAGAGTTCAGTTCCAAGATTGCTGATGGGTAAAAGCTGTTCTTGAGTCTGACAGTGCGTGACTTTAACGACCTGTACCTTTTTCCTGAGGGCAGCAGTGTGAAAAGGTGGTGACAAGGATGTGTAATGTCTTTCACGATATTACAGGTCCTGCTGCGGCATCTGGAGTGGTAAATGTCCTCCAGAGGGGGCAGGGGGAGTCCAATGATACGCTGGGCAGTTTTTATCACCCTCTGGAGAGTTATTGAAGAAAAGCCTTGTGAAACATGCATCTGAAAGAGACTTTCCATGGCCACCAGTTTTGGGACCTTTCCTCTACCAATGGCTTAGTGATTATTCCCACATCTGATGCTCCTCAGTATTGGCATTGGAGAGCAGCTTAAAGTGACTGTCTCAGTGCCACTCTCGAGAGGAATGATTTAAACAATGTTTAACTATTCACTTGGCCATCCCATACACAAAGTCATGTTGTTTTTTAGGACCACATTTGAAGTATTGTGTACAATACATGACATGAAGGATGTGGAGACCTTCGGGGAAAGTGCAGAAGAGATTTACCAGAATACTGCTTGGATTAGGAGGTATTAGATATAAGGAGAGTTTATGAGGAGAGGTTGGACAAACTTCTCTGGAGTGTCAGCTGCTGAGGGAGTCCTGATAGAGGTATATAAAATAGTGAGAGGCATAGATTGGGTAGACAGTCAGAACATTGTTCCCAAGGTGGAATTGTCAAAGACTAGAGGGCAGAGCTTTAAGATGAGAGGGTCAAACTTAAAAACAATTTTTTATACAGAGTGGTGAGTGTCAGGGATGGTTGTGGAGTCAGATACAATAGTGGCATTTAAGAGGCTTCCAGATAGGCACAAGGATATGGAGTGAATGGAAGAATATGCATCACGTGCACGCAGAGAAGTTTAGTTTAACTTGGTAACATAATTGGCACAGTCATTGTAGACAAAGGAGCCTGTTCCTGTCCTGTACTGTTTATGTTCTTATTGCAAAGCAGAAATATAAAGTAAAAATATAGGTCACAATGCTATATCAGGAAGGTTAAAAGTATTTTTAATAAACCTAATTTGAGTTTTAATTTAAAATTACGCTCTGGCAACATTATCAGACACAAGGTCAGGTTCCTCTGATGACGACAGCTCTACCTCAGTACCACTCCTCTTAACTCTTTCTCTGTCTCCATCTTGTCAAACTCAGCATCTGAAATCCTGCACTGGACAAGCAGAAATATTTCATCACAGCCACCAACTTCATCTCTTTCCAGAAGCTGAACTAAACAGTTAGCAATTTTGACATGTTTGAACTTTAGATGTTTGAACCCAAAAATCGGGACCTCCACAGCTTCTTGCCAACAGTCCATCAGGTTCTTGGATACAGCAAACACTAACTGAACTATAAACTATGAACTGTCTTGGTTGCCTGAAGGACGTTTGGGCTTGTTTGCAATAATATTGGGGTTTTTGTTTTTTTAGTTTTTTTTTGGTAATTATGTTATTCATGAGTAATGTATTCACATACCTGTTATGCTACAAGTAAGAATTTCATTGCTCGTCGGTCATATCACAATTAAACAGTCTTGTCTCTTGACCTAGATGTGATTCAGACCCATATTAAAAATTGGATAATCTATCACTACTTCTTCCCATTGTAAACAACCCTGCATTTAAACCTTCAATGTTGGATAAAGGTTTTCTACAACGGAAAAATCACAGAATTAAAAAGATGGGTCATCTCTATAGGAAAGGCACATTCCTTTAATTCCAGGAGTTACAACAAATTTATGGACTTCACTCAAATAACTGTTTCAGAAATCTACAACTTAGAGATTACATAGAAACATAGAAAATAGGTGCAGGAGCAGGCCATTCGGCCCTTCGAGCCTGTACCGCCATTCAATATGATCATGGCTGATCATCCAACTCAGTATCCTGTACCTGCCTTTTCTCCATACCCCTGATCCCTTTAGCCACAAGGGCCACATCTAACTCCCCTCTTAAATATAGCCAATGAACTGGCCTCAACTACCTTCTGTGGCAGAGAATTCCAGAGACTCACCACTCTCTGTGTGAAAAATGTTTTCCTCATCTCGGTCCTAAAGGAATTCCCCCTTATCCTTAGACTGTGATCCCTTGTTCTGGACCTCCCCAACACCGGGAACAATCTTCTAGCCTCTCCAACCCCTTAAGAGTTTTGTAAGTTTCTATAAGACTTAAAAAACTCTTAGTCTTCTAAATTCAAGCGAGTACAAGCCAAGTCTATCCAGTCTTTCTTCATATGAAAGTCCTGACTTTCATTATGCTAAATCAAATACGCAGGACTATAGAAATAGAGATCCAGAAATTCTTGATGAATGTTTGAATAAACACCCTAATATAGAAAGATTAATATCTTATACCTATAATATCCTATTAGACAGTGAGGCACCTACGACGGAAATATATAAGCAATCATGGGAAAATGAACTAGGCCAACCAATAATGCAAGATATTTGGGACGAAAACTTACAACATATACATCATTGTTCGTTAAATGCTAGACATTCCTTAATACAATTTAAAGTATTACATAGATTACATTATTCAAAAACAAAATTAAATAGAATCTTTCCAAGTATATCTCCAATCTGTGAAAAATGTCAGCACTTAGAGGCTAACCTAACGCATACATTTGTAAATTGTATAAAAATTAATAATTTTTGGATGGAAATTTTTAAGATAATTTCGGAAGTTGTCAACAAGTTGGACCCTGACTCAAAACTAATAATATTAGGAATATTAGAACAAAATCAAATATTTACTACAAGCCAAAGAAACTTTATCGACTACAGTATAATAATTGGGAAAAAATTAATATTAAAATTTTGGAAAGGTCCTATAACCCCCACAATCAAAATTTGGATTATGGAAATGTCAGAGACCCTACATTTGGAAAGAATAAGATTTGTCTTAATGGACAAACAAGAACTTTTTATCAGAACATGGTCTCCATTTATTATTTGAAGGGGCAAATTGGTTCAGCATGAGAACCTGACTGAAACCCGAATTAAGTTACATTTTATAATTTACGAACATATCTCCAATGATGTATTATTAGTTAATTATTCCATTCTCTTTTATTATACCTTCTGGGTTTTTTGTTTTTTCTTTCTCTATTATTTTCTATCTATATAAAACATAAAAAAATATATAGAAGTAGAACGATTAAATAATTGATAATATTGACAATATTAATAATGTATGACTATGACAAACAAAATGTTTTTATTATGTACTTTTAATTAAAAAAATAAAATAAAATTAAAAAAAGAGATGGGGAGAGTTCAGGAATATTGCGTTCCTGCTCAAGTGAAGGGCAAAGTTGGCAGCATTACGGAACCTGTCTGATGTGGGATGTGGAGCTACTGATCAAAAAGGAGGTGTATGTCAGGTACAGACTCAAGCGAATCCCATATGGACTATAAAAGGTGTAGGACTGCACTCTAGACAGGGATTAGGAGGGGGGGAAATTGAGACATGAGATAGTTTTGACAGTTAAAGTAAAGTAAAGTCTGCTGAATGGTTAGCATGCAACAAAAGCTTTTCACTGCACCTTGGTACATGTGACAATAAACCAAATTAAACTAAACTGAAGGAGAATCCTAAGAGATTCCTCATGTATGTTAAGAGCAAAATGGTAACCAGTGGTGTGCCGCATGGACTGGTGTTGTGTCCACTGTTGTTTGGTATCTATATTAACAATTTGGATGACAATATTGTGAACATGGTTAGTAGAGTGTGAAAGGCACCAAAATTGTAGTAGTATGGAGAGCGATGAATGGTATCCAAGATTACAAATGGATCTAGATGTATTAGGGAAAGAGGCCAAAGAATGGCAGATGGAATTTTAATTAGACAAGGGCAAGGTGTTACATTTTGGTTTGTTAAACTATGACTGCTCTTGCACAGTAAATCATAGGGCCCTATAGGGTTGTCGAACAGAGAGACTTTGGCTTGCAGGTATTTAGTTCATTGAAAGTGGTGACACGGGTTGATAGAGTGGTGAAGAGGCTTCTGGCATACTTACATTCATCAGTCAGGGCACTGAGTACAGGAGTTGGGACATCATGTATCAAATAATTGATGAAACCACACTTGCAGTATTATGTCCTTTTCTGGTTACCTAGATATAGGAAGAATGTCATTAAAGTGGAAATGTCATTAAAGTGGAATGTCATTAAAGCTGGGACTCTTTTTCCCTGGAGTGTAGAAGGCTTATAGGAGTCCTTAAAGAGGTTTATAAAATCATGACGGGTGTAGATAAGGTGGATGGTCACAGTCTTTTCCAGGGGCAGTGGAGTCTAAAACTAGAAGGCATAAATTTACGGGTGGAGGGGCAAAATGAAGAAGGTCTTGAGGGGAACTTCTTCACACAAAGGGTGTGGGCATATGGAATGAGTTTCCAGAGGAAACTATGGAGGCTGGTACAATTATAATGTTTAAAAGACATTTCAACAGATGCATTCATAGGAAAGATTGAAAGAGATACGGGCCAAATGCAATAGACAATAGGTGCAGGAATATGCCATTCGGCCATTCGAGCCAGCACCACCATTCAATGTGATCATAGCTGATCATCCGCAGTCAGTACCCCGTTCCTGCCTTCTGCAGGCAGGCTGATGGGACAAGCTCAGAGAGATATCTTGGGTGGCATGGATGAGTTGGGCCAAAGGGCCTGCTTCTGTGCTGTATGACTGTATGACTATGCATTTGTGGCATCATTAAGACTATCCATTTCCACCCATATTTCCTGTCTGTTTCCTTACTTACACCAAGTCCAATTCACCATGGGCAGCGCAGCAGTAGAATTGCTGCTTTACAGCGACAAAAACCCTAGTTTGATCCTGATTACCATTCTTCCTGTGACGGTGGGTTTTCTATGTTGGGGTTCTCTGGTTTCCTCCCACATTCCAAAGAGTAGGTTAATTGGTTTCAATAAAATTGTAAATTGTCCCTAATGTACAGGATAGTGTTAGTATATGGGGTGATCACTGGTCGGCGCAGACGTGGAAGGCCGATGGGCCTGTTTCCACTCTGTAAATCTAAAGCTAAAGCAAAACCATCTTCCTTGTACTAGCTCCTGGTTAACCTGTGTCTGGTAATAAACTACTTGCCCTATGTTCTGTTATCCTTGCCTTTCCTTGTTTTTTAATCCTCTATTTCTGGCCTCTCATTCTTCTCCAAATTCACGAACTAGAAGGAAGAATTCAACGTGGGATACCAGATGGGGAGTTCAGGGGATATGCACACACAATTAAAAATGGCAGGGCGTGTTGAGGCAATAGTCAAAAAGCAGATTTGATCCTGCTCTTTCTTAAGTATTGACTCAGCCACAGTTGATATTGTGTCCAGTTCTGAGTGTCCTACGATAGAAATTAAATAAAGGCTTCAGAGGAGTTGCAGAAGAGATTTATGAAAATGATTCCAAAATGGGAGATTTAGGGCAATCGAGAACCAGAGGACATAGGTTTTAAGTGAGGGGAGGGAGACGTAATAGGAACCTGAGGAATCTTTTCATACATAGTGGTGGGTCTATGGAACGTGGTGCCGGTGGAGGTAGTTGAGGCAGGTACAATCGCAATATTTAAGAAACATTTAGACATTACATGAATAGGGTAGGATGAGTGGGAAATGAGCCAAATGCAGGCAGGTGGGATTGGTGTAGATGGGGCATGGTGGTTGGCGTGGGAAAATTGGGTTGAAGGGCCTGTTTCCATGCAGTATGACTATGATTCTATTTCACTTAGGTGGATAGACTGAGCAGAGAATGTTTACCAGAGAATCTGATAGAAGATTTAAAAATAGATGGACAGAGTGCATAGAGAGAAACAGATCCTATTGGCACAGGGGTCAAGAACTGAGGGATATAGATTAAAGGTGATAACAAAAGAACCGAAAAGGAGATGAAGAGATTTTTTTTTTCACTGCCAGCAGTGCTAGTGGAAGCAGATTCAATTGTAGCATCAAGAGAGAACTAGATAAATAATGGGGGGTACACAAAAAGCTGGAGAAACTCAGCGGGTGCAGCAGCATCTAAGGAGCGAAGGAGATAGGCGACGTTTCGGGTCGAGACCCTTCTTCAGACTGGTCAGGGATCAGGGAAACGAGAGATATAGACGGTGATGTGGAGAGATAAGGAACAATGAGTGAAAGATATGCAAAAAAGTATCGGTGATAAAGGGAACAAGCCATTGTAAGCTGTTTGTGGTGTGAAAATGAGAAGCTGGTGCGACTGGGGTGGGGGAGGAGATAGAGATAGAGGGAATGTCAGGGCCCGAGGGCTGAGGGAGAGGTGGGAAGGGGAGGAGACGGCAAGGGTTAACAGAATTGAGAAAATTCAATATTCAAGCCCAAAGGATGCAGACTCCCCAAGGACTCAAAGGTGCTGTTCCTCCAGCTTGCGGTGTTGCTCACTCTGGCCGTGGAGGAGGCCCAGGACCGAGAGGTCGGATGTGGAATGGGAGGGGGAGTTGAAGTGCTGAGCCACCGGGAGTCGGGTTGGTTATTGCGGACCGAGCGGAGGTGTTCGGCGAAGCGATCGCCAAGCCTCCGCTTGGTCTCACCGATATAGATCATCTGGCATCTGGAGCAGCGGATGCAGTAGATGAGGTTGGAGGAGGTGCAGGTGAACCTCTGTCGGACCTGGAAGGACTGCTTGGGTCCCTGAAAGGAGTGGAGGGGGGAGGTCCGCAATAACCAACCCGACCTCCCGGTGGCTCAGCACTTCAACTCCCCCTCCCATTCCACATCCGACCTCTCGGTCCTGGGCCTCCTCCACGGCCAGAGTGAGCAACACCGCAAGCTGGAGGAACAGCACCTCATATTCCGCTTGGGGAGTCTGCATCCTTTGGGCTTGAATATTGAATTTTCTCAATTCTGTTAACCCTTGCTGTCTCCTCCCCTTCCCACCTCTCCCTCAGCCCTCGGGCCCTGACATTCCCTCTATCTCTATCTCCCTCCCCCACCCCAGTCGCACCAGCTTCTCATTTTCACACCACAAACAGCTTACAATGGCTTGTTCCCTTTATCACCGATACTTTTTTGCATATCTTTCACTCATTGTTCCTTATCTCTCCACATCACCGTCTATATCTCTCGTTTCCCTGATCCCTGACCAGTCTGAAGAAGGGTCTCGACCCGAAACGTCGCCTATCTCCTTCGCTCCTTAGATGCTGCTGCACCCGCTGAGTTTCTCCAGCTTTTTGTGTACCCTCGATTCTCCAGCATCTGCAGTTCCTTCTTTAAAACTAGATAAATAATTACTGGAAACAAATGTTGCACGGGGACAGGGAGGGGCTGAGTGGGACTAGCTGGACTGTAAGTCCGTGGAGCAGTGTGGACTTGATGGCAGAATGGTCTCCTTCCACTTCTGTATTTATGACCCTTTCTGTAATTTATGCACCTCACAAATGGTAACTCTTCAGCAACTAATACACTACTCTATGCATGTTATGCTAGACTATTCTATGCTAGACTATTATTTGAATGGTGACCGATTAGGAAAAGGGGAGATGCAACGAGACCTGGGTGTCATGGTACACCAGTCATTGAAAGTAGGCATGCAGGTGCAGCAGGCTGTGAAGAAAGTGAATGGTATGTTGGCATTCGTATCACAAGGATTTGAGTACAAGAACAGGGATGTTCTACTGCAGTTGTACAGGGTCTTGGTGAGGCCACACCTGGAGTATTGCGTACAGTTTTGGTCTCCTAATCTGAGGAAAGACATTCTTGCCATAGAGGGAGTACAGAGAAGGTTCACCAGACTGATTCCTGGGATGGCAGGACTTCCATATGAAGAAAGACTGGATAGACTTGGCTTGTACTTGCTGGAATTTAGAAGATTGTGGGGGGATCTTATAGAGACTTACAAAATTCTTAAGGGGTTGGACAGGCTAGATGCAGGAAGATTGTTCCCAATGTTGGGGAAGTCCAGGATAAAGGGTCACAGTCTAAGGATAAGGCGGAAGTCTTTTAGGACCAAGATGAGAAAATCATTTTTCACACAGAGAGTGGTGAATCTGTGGAATTCTCTGCCACAGAAGGTAGTT
Organism: Okamejei kenojei; assembly: GCA_035221665.1. Classification (NCBI taxonomy): domain Eukaryota; kingdom Metazoa; phylum Chordata; class Chondrichthyes; order Rajiformes; family Rajidae; genus Okamejei; species Okamejei kenojei. The sequence continues at coordinate 70,232,971 of CM069137.1, read as the reverse complement.
GAGGCCAGTTTGTTGGCTATATTTAAGAGGGAGTTAGATGTGGCCCTTGTGGCTTAAGGGATTAGGGGGTATGGAGAGAAGACAGGTACAGGATACTGAGTTGGATGATCAGCCATGATCATATTGAATGGCGGTGCAGGCTCGAAGGGCCGAATGGCCTACTCCTGCACCTATTTTCTACGTTTCTATGTTTGGCAAAGGCATTGTGGGCCAAGAGGCCTGTTCCTGTGCTGCACTGTTCTATGTTCAGTATTGCTCACTACACCTGTTTGCCTCTCTGTTTCCTTAAAGACATTCCTCATAACTTGCCTTTTGTTCGGAACATGCAGTATTTGTGCAGGCACAAAGGGACTCCAGATGCTGGTTTACAAAAAAAAGACACAAAGTGCTGGAGTAACTAACGGGTCAGGCAGCACCTCTGGAGGACATGAATTGGTGGCGTTTCTGTTCTTCAGATTGAAGAATGGCGCGACACAAAATGTCCCGTATTCGTGCTCCCCAGAGATGCTGAATGTACTCCAGTACTTTGTGTCAATATTTGTGCAGGGTTGTTCACACTGCATAATACTGTGTATTGTATTGTTAAAACAGTTGTGTTTGTACTATATTCGGTTCAAAGCTATGTCCAGCAGTATTGTTTGATTACTTGGCTGCAAGTAATAGTTCTTCTTACCCCTTCAGCTACTCTGAGGAAGCTACTACTTTTCAATATTCACAAGTAGATTGTTCAGATAATGCATTAGTCTATCAAAGAGTTTCTGCAGCTTCTCATGTAATTCACCAGCTAAAACGGCAGGGGTCCTTCAGCAGTTGTTTTACAGCAGGCGAGCATACTGCTTCATTGCAGCAGTTTCATTCTCTTTGACTCAATTAACTAGGAGTAATAAAGAAATAAATTATTATGCACATTATTAAAATATTTCCAAAGTTGATTTATATATATTTGTCAGTGTTTCAGTTCTGGAAAATTATAGTGTAAGCAACTTGGTTACCAGGAACACACAGCACAAAGTGTATTTTGATTTGGGGCCGGCTGTTTTTTCTGTACCTTGTCATACCTCTAGTTTCCCTCTCCCCTGGCTCTCAGTCTGAACAGGGGTCTCGACCCAAAACGTCACCCATTCCTTCTCTCCAGAGATGCTGCCTGTCACGCTGAGTTATTCCAGCATTTCGTGTCTTATCTGCAGTTCCTTCCTACACAAAGTGTATTGCTGTTTCAATGTGTATTTTTGTTTTTGGGAAAACCTGTTAAATGTTAAAAGTTGTTATTTCTTAGCATCTTGTTTTTATATTGCATTGAATCTGTTATAGAGTTGGCATATTATTTCGGTGACATGCAGTATTCATTTACACTGTTAACAAAATCAAAATGTTCTTTTGTTCAAAAATTCTGACAAATATTGCTGAAAATATGACAATTTGAATTTTGTTTGGATTGAAAATGTATTTGTAATAAATACATTCAATCTTTTCAACCTTGCTAATAAAGGGACTGTCCCACTGTACGAGCGAATTCAAGAGTTCTCCCGAGTTTCCCCTGATTCGAACTCGGAGAATTACGGTAATGGCCGCTTGTAAGTACTCGGGGCTCTCGTGGACATTTTTCAACATGTTGAAAAATCTTCACGAGTCTTCACGAGCTTACCCGCATTTCCCGAGTACCTGCCGTTACCATTACGAACCGCTAAGAGACGTCCCGAGCTCCGACGTACCCGCTACGTACACTCTACGTGCTTTCCATGAGTTTGATTTTTTTTTTAACTCGGAGAGCTCTTGAATTACCTCGTACAGTGGGACAGCCCCTACACAAAGTGATAAAGTCATAATAATATTATGTTAATATTATTGTAGACTTCAATATTGTACTGATCCTATATTTTCCATATCCAAATACAAAATACAAATTTTGGTTGCAACTTTGTGCTTTTCAACTGCTGCAATTTATACAAATCCATGCTGTGACCTGATTCTTTCTCAGGCTATTTTCAAGGATACTTACATGACATAATGAGTTGTAATTAATTCTCATCAGAAAGTAATCCAAAATCTTTCCAGGGTGCACAAGGAATATAATTCAAATTAACTGTGCCTGCAAACGTTTGTTAGAAATTCATGCAGAAACAAGTTGTAACTTCTGTTGTTAACCCAATGCTTTCAGATACAGGAAATACAAGCAGTGGGAGATGTGCATATCCTCATGCTGTTGTATTACACATGGGTGCAACATTCTTGATATCCAATAACTTAAAGCATCAAATGGATCATCAAGCTAATGAGTAGATTTCAGTAAAGTGAAAAAAATAAAGTTTATATGTGTATATCCTTGAGTACAGTTCCAGTTACGAACACCCAACATGAGTACACCTGCATACAAACGAGCTGCATAATATGTTTTAATTAAAAAGTCTAAAGTATGTACGCCCTTTGTTTTCCTGCACCTTCTTCCTGTGACTTGGTTAATTGGTCTCTGTAAATTGCCCATAGGGAGTGGGAATCAATGGTCGGCATGTGCTGAAGGGCCTGTTTCCATGCTGTATTACTAATTTAAACTAAACTAAATAAATACAATGATGCATACAAAACAGCAGAATGATGCAAAGGTTGTAGTGTAATCTGAGGTAGTGCAAAACAACCTAAAATGTAATAAATGAAAACTGAATAAGGTAGAATTAAGAATATGTAGCAGCACCTCTGAGAAGGGTTCTGAAAGATGATTGATTCAGGAGTCAGATAGCAGTGGTGAAGAGGCTGTTTTTAAGTCTGATGTAATAACAAGGAACTGCTGATGCTGGTTTATACCAAAGTTGGATACAAGATGCTGGAGTAACACAGCGGATCAGACAGCATCCCTGGAGAATGCGTTGTGGCTCCTGACGCAAAATGTTCTCTAAGGATGCTGCCTGACCCTCTGAGTTACTCCAGCAATTTTTTGTCGATTTTAAGTCTGGATATTCAGGATTTCAAGCTCCCGTGACATCTCTCAGAAGGTATAAGACAAAAAGGAATTTCCAGGGTGACAGACCTCCTTGAAGATAGTTCCAACTCTCCTGAAGCAATGCACTGTGAAGATGTAGATGAAAGGAAGTGACGAGCCTGTGATGGACTGGGCTATGTTCAGTACTCTGCAGGGTCAGGTGATCAAGAGCAGAGCAGTTGCCATACTAGGCTGAGATGCATCCTGTCAGAATACTGTTTGTATCCTGTCAGAATACTTTTTGTAGCGCATCATGTAGATGTTTGAGAGGATCATTGTGGGAATGCTGAATCTTCTCTTGGTTCTTGGTTTCTTGGTCCTCCAAAATTTTCCAAATGGAATTTAAACTGGAGGTGGTGGAGGGAGGACTTAAGCCAGAAAGGGTTTTTGGGAAGAATGAGCTACCTTAAATTTAGTTGCATCTGGTTGGGTAACTATAGTAGGGTGGAGATTATTCCATGCTTTAATTGGGCGGGGGAAGAACGAATTGCTGTCACATATCTGTCTTGGTAGCTGGAATCACAAATTGGATCGAAAGCCCTCGTCTGCTCCTAATTGGTTTGGGTTTGGTGTAGGTCTTGTAATCTATGTCGAGCTGACCATTTAACATTTTATAAAAACAGGTCAAACGGTGAGCTTCACGTCTGTCCTGGAGAGGGTTCCACCCCAGAGAATTCAGAAGTTTGGTAACACTCGCTTCTCTCTCATTGGTGTTAGTAACAAATCGAGCTGCCTTTGGACACGTTCGATGGAAGAAATATTTTTATTTGTGTATGGGTCCCATGCTGCAACTGCGTAGTCCAAATGAGGTCTAACGAGGGTGAAGTATAGCTTCTCCTTGACAGAAGTAGAACAATGATGAAAGTTGCACCTCAGAAAATTTAGGACACCTGTCGCTTTCACCGTTGCATGATGAGTCTGACCATTCCAACGCAGATCATTCTGCAATTTGATTCCAAGATACTTGGTTTGTTTGGATTCTTCAAGGGTGGCACCAAGTATATTGTAAGATGTTTTGCCTGGATTCCTCTTTCTGGTGACACCCATGGTTTCACATTTGGACGGGTTGAACTGCATGCCCCATTGTTGTGACCACTCAACTATTGTATCGAGATCCTAATAGAACGATCGACTTGCTTTTGCACTCTAGTAAAATTGTCCCAGTCCAGTTTTGTACCCCTTTTCTCAGACACCGAAGAAAATAACTACACTGATATGTTTTCTTGATCATGGCATTAAGTAAGTAAGTAAGTTTATAGGCCAAGTATTCACATACAAGGAATTTGCCTTGGTGCTCCACCCACAAGTAACAACATGACATACATTGACAGTTACGAATGACTCAGAAAACACTAAACATTAACAATAATAAAACATTAAAGATAAAACACCATTGATCAAGCATGTAAACCAACAAAGAGTAGAGCAAGTACTCGTGGATAAAAACTGTTTTTATGTCTGGCTGTGGCAGCTTTGACAGTCCGGAGTCACCTTCCAGAGGTAAGTGATTCAAAGAGTTTGTGGCCAGGGTTAGAGGGGTCAGAGGTGATCTTGCCCACTCGCTTCTTAGCCCTTGCAGTGTACAGTTCATCAATGGAGGGAAGGTTGCAGCCAAATGAAAGCAGACAGAAAATACATAAACTACAATGTGGACAATACCTGAGGGCAATAAATACTTAAAAAGACCAATAATGAACAAATAAAAAAATGCAAAAACGCATCCACCGACAGCCTAGTCGTCCATGTTATATAATCTAATGGCTGCTGGGGTGAAGGATCTCCTGAACCGCTCTGTTCTACAGGGCAGGGAGAGGAGCCAGTTGTTGTTCCGAGTGCTCTTTTGACTCTCCAGAATTACATGGAGGGGCTGCCTGGGGTTTTCCAGGATGACCTGCACCTTGCGCCTCATACACCTCTCAAGCACATCAATCCCAGAGTCCACTCTCCCCTCCAGCACTGAGCCAGCTCGTTTAACCAGTTTGTCCAGCTTCTTGTTGTTTTTCACACTGATGCTGTTGCCCCAGCAGACAACAGCATAAAAAATGACATTTGCAACCACAGTATTGTAAAACATATACAGCATGCCATTACGCACGTCGAAGGATTTGAGCCTTCTGAGGAAAAAGAGTCTGCTCTGGACTTTTTTGTAGAGGGCGTCAGAGTTGACAGACCAGTCCAGTTTGTTATCAAGGTGCACTCCAAGGTATTTATATGTCTGCACCACCTCAATGTCAGCCTCTGCAGCATTGACCGGCTGAAGGGGAAGCTTGGACCTGCCAAAGTTAACAACCATCTCTTTGGTTCCCTTTACTCCAGGCACAGAAGGCACTGGTCAAGTCCCTGTATTCCTCCTCATGCCCGTTCCTTACACATGCCACAATCGCTGTGTCATCTGAATATTTCTGTATGTGGCATGTGTCAGACTTATAATTGAAGTCTGCAGTATACAGGGTGAAGAGGAATGGGGCCAAAACCGCTCCCTGTGGAGCTCCAACATTGCACACCACTGTCCCGGAAAACAGTCGCCCAGCTTAACAAACTGTGGTCGACCCGTCAGGTGGTTGTATATCCAGGAGATAAAGGTGGAGTCCACCCCCATCTTCATAAGCTTGTCTTTCAGAATCAGGGGTTGGGTGGTGTTGAACACACTTGACAAGTCGAAAAACATAATCCTCATGTAGCCACCTGGTTTGTCCATAAAGGAGTAGAACCGGTGCAGCATGTAGAGGACTGTGTCAACCACCCCAATGTTCTCCTGGCACGCAAACTGTAGTGGGTCGAGTGCGTGCTGGACTTGTGGTCTCAGGAGATGAATAAGTAGCCGCTCCATTGTCTTCATGATATGAGATGTAAGGGCCACCAGTCTGTAGTTGTTGATCTCGGTCGGCCGCCCTGGTACCCTCCCTGACTGGACACTCAGGTTGAAAGTGGTCTGGAGAGGCTCCGCCAGCTGAGCCGCACAGTCTTTCAGTAGCCTGGGACATACACCATCAGGGCCAGCTGCTTTACCAGGGTGCAACCTCCTCTGCTCAGCTCACACCTCGTCTGCCGTGAAGAACAGTTGAGGGGATGCCGGCATAGGAGGTGCTGCAACTGTGGTGTTGGGGGGGCTGCCTCGTGGAGGTGATGGTGGGGGAGAGGCTGCACCTGTAGAGGTGGAAGGGGATACCAGATCAAACCTGTTATAGAACAGGTTAAACTCATTGGCCTTATCCACGTCTCCCGACGGCAGGCTTCTCTTCTCCTTGAACCCAGTGATGGTCTTCATTCCTCTCCACACCTCTTTGATGTTGTTGTGCTGCAGTTTCCTCTCCAGCTTCCTTTTATGGTCCCCTTTTGCCTGCTTCATGCTCCTTTTCAGGTGCTGCTGTATCCTCTTGATCTTTTCCTGGTCACCAATTTTGAAAGCCTCTTTTTTCTCATTTATGAGGCTCTTGATGTTGCTTGTAATCCAAGGTTTGTTGTTGGGAAAGCAACAAACAGTTCTTACTGGCAAAACAACATCCCTGCAGAAGTTGATGTAGTCCGTTATGCATTCAGCCATCCTGGTAATATGTTACCATATTAAGTGATTTTTGAGTATTTTCTAGCTTACAGGGAAAATCAGATTCTAAACATCAATATAAGCAAACACATTCAAAGACTAGTATTTATACAATAACTGATTTAGTACAACAATTAGCTAAATGACATATTAGCAAGTTTGCTATTGTTTGAAAGGCCTCAAACATCGACAGCGTTCCGCACATTGTAGGTTTATTTTGTTCACAATAAATGGAAATTGTGGGAATTTGGAGGTAGAAATCCATAATAAAGGATAAAAGATGGTCCCCATTAAAGGTACACAGAAAAAGCAGCATCTATCAGGAGCGGCGTGGCAGCTCAGAGGTAGAGTTGCTGCCTTACAGCGCCAGAGACTGATTCGATCTTGTCTGTACCGAGTTTGTATGTTCTCCTGGTGACCGTGTGGGTTTTGTTCGGGTGCCCCCTTTTCTTCCCACACTCCAAAGACATACAGGCTTTTAGGTTTATTGGCTTTGGTAAAATTGGAAATAGTCCCTAGTGTATAGGATAGTGTTAGTGTACGGCAATCGCTGGTCGGCGTGAACTTGGTGGGCCGAAGGGCCTATTTCTGCGCTGTATCTCTAAACTATCTCTAAACTAAACTAATCATAAATGGCAACAAGGTTGGACTTCTACACATGTATTTTCAAATGCAGAAGTCCCAAAATTGTTGACTGATAGATCTGTTACAGCAGCAGACCTTAACTTTGCTGAGTTCCCCTGTATTTACTGGGGAAATTACCTTTCAGATCCTGAGCCTGATTGGTCCTGGTGCAATGTCCAAGTTGTCATTAATTTCATTAATGTCTGAAGAAGGGTCTCAACCCTATAACGTCACCCATTCGTTCTCTCCAGAGATGCTTCCTGTCCCCCTGAGATACTCCAGCTTTTTGTGTCTATCTTCGGTTTAAACCAGCATCTGCAGTTCCTTCCTACACATAATTTCATTTAACTAGTTAACTTTTTAATTATTTGCAACTTTTAAGGTCATTTTTACAAAATAGCATTATATATTTTTCAGAATATTGTAGCGGCATCTAGTGGTGGGGCTGGGTAGTCAGAACCTTCGTCATAGGTCGGCATGGTCATTTGACCGTGGGGGTTCATTTGCGGGCTTTTAGTCAGACATCAGCTCTCCTCCCAGCGACAGGAGCTGTGTTTGTAAACTCAACTAGGCACATGTTTTTTACGAGTTTTGGTTTTGTTTTCTGTGAATAAAAACTATTTCACTCAACCTGCCGGGTCTTGCTTCAATATTTTAAAATTAACTCCTTGAATGACAAATTTGATTGTGACTAGTTTTAAAAGGCGTTTGAATGCCAGAGACATTAAAAGAACGTTGAAAGCCCTCACAATTCTTGCAGCTGGTAAAGCTGGATGCTGGACCTCCCTGATTGTCGAAGATAGACACAAAAAGCTGGTGTAACTCAGCAGGAACAGGCAGCTTCTCTGGAGAGAAGGAATCGGTGAAGTTTCGGGTCGAGACCCTTCTTCCTGATTGTCAGGAGTTTCAGACATTTCGTGGCCAGAGGATTCTCAGTGCACTATTAAATGCCTTGGTTCTTTTCAAGTCATACTGCTGAAGCCTAGGGTACTTCAAACCAGTAATGTAGTCCCTCCACATTTGTTTTAGGCAGTGCTTCTTTGCGTAGACAAAAAAATGACGGTATGCTCGATTAATGAGCATATACAGGTCGACCATTGTTTTTCCAGCACATTTTGTTCCAGAGCCATGCTGTATTATCTGTTTTGCCAGATCAACAGAGGTCACGACCTCTGGTGGGGGTGGGATGGGGAGGGGGGGGGGGGGGTGTGTGGGGTGTGGGGGGGAAAGGGACTCCAGCCCACAAAGTCAGCTTTGGAAGTCAGCTATGGGAATGGATCTTCCAACTCCTGCTGGGCCGGGTTTTTAGAACCCGGGCCGCAGTTGGCAAGTAAGACCCATTGATTGGCCACGGATGTCCCGATGAGGTCGAGATCGGTCGCCTCACCCGGCCCAGGAGGGTCTTCCGGGGGGATGTCAAATGCGCTCTCGTAATTATGTCCGGATTAAGGGAGGTGCTGTAGCACCAGTTGCCGGGAAATCGATGGTGAACATTATGTTTACCATGCCATTATAAACAAAATAATGTCGTTTTACATGTTAGCGTGCGGTACATCATTACTGTCACAGAAAAATGCATGTGTTTGATAAGTATTGGTACACAACAGGGGGAGAAGGTCATGAAAAGGAAATTATTCTCATCCGATTTCATTTAATAAATAGTAGGAAGGGGAATAGCAGGATGTCGGTTTAAATCAACAGACAAAAAAAGCTGGAGTCACTCAGTGCGACAAGCAGCATCTCTGGAGAGAAGGAATGGGTGACGTTTCAGGTCGAGACCCTTTGTCTAAAGTAAATAAACATTTATTAGAATGAAGATATACACAAAATGCTGGAATAACTCAGTCTGAAGAAGGGTCTCGCCCCGAAACGTCACACATTCCTTCTATCCAGAGATGCTGCCTGTCCCACTGAGTTACTCCACCTTTTTGTGTCTATCTTCATTCCAGTAAATGTTTATTTAATGCTTTAGGTACTTCCATTAAAAAAATACGTACTTTTTTTTTGTACTACTATTGGGGTTTTTGCACTAATATTGTTTTATTTTATTTATGGAACTTTTATTTGTTTGTTTATTGTTATCTATTATGGAAGTGTGTTTACGGACCTGTTATGTTGCTGCAAGTAAGAATTGTATTCATCCATTTTGGTACATATGGCAATGAAACACTCGATTCTCTCCTAAATAACAAATTGGGTCACATCTGAATTGGCTTTGTCGTGATTTTGACAACATATGGTAAAAATGCTGTGGACATGTTATGAAATCAACTTATTTTCCAAAATCATATCAATCATATATGTAGGAATGTTGTTATCACCTGTTGCATGATTCCCAAATATCATTTTACAATTTATCATATAGCTATTGCACTGTGCACACTTAAATTGAGAATTATATCTTAGTTTCAGTATTTGCTGAAAGGTGTGTGGACTATCTGCTGATGCCTGTTATTTATTCATGGTTTAAATCTGCTGAAATGCGTTAAAATGCTTCCTACTCAATTAAAAAAAATCCTGCCACCCATGGATTAAGACTTTGATGTCACCAATCCTTCTTCAAAGGCTCCTTTCATTGCTATTAATCACAGTTTAGCCTCTGAAGGTATAGCCAGCAAAAACATTTGGACATCTTGTGCTAGACTTAGTAACACTTTGACAATTCCTGAATGTTTTACATATGGTTACTTAACATCTTACTGCACATTTCCCTTTTCCAGGTAACTTAGCACAGTCAAGAGCACGAGTAAGTGCAGCATCCAGGTCATTACCCCCACAACTAAATGCCAGACGGAGCAAGGTTTGTTTGTATTTTAAATCACACTTAAAAATAGGAAATTACTTTTAATTAGGTTTGTGAAATAAACAATGTACATCTTGTTTGACACAAAATAGTGGAGTAACTCATAGAAACATAGAAAACATAGAAATTAGGTGCAGGAGTAGGCCATTCAGCCCTTCGAGCCGCACCCATTCAATATGATCATGGCTGATCATCCAACTCAGTATCCCGTACCTGCCTTCTCTCCATACTCTGATCCCCTTAGCCACAAGGGCCACATCCAACTCACTCTTAAATATAGCCAATGAACTGGTCAACTACTCTGTGGCAGAGAGTTCCAGAGACTCACCACTCTCTGTGAGAAAGTCTTTCTCATCTCGTCTTAAAGGATTTCCCCCTTATCTTAAGCTGTGACCCCTTGTCCTGGGGACTTCCCCAACATCGGGATCATCTTCCTGCATCTAGAGCCTGTCCAACCCCTTAAGAATTTTTGTAAGTTTCTATAAGATCCCCTCTTAATCTCCTAAATTTCCAGAGAGTATAAACCGAGTCTATCCAGACTTTCTTCATAAGACAGTCCCTGACATCCCAGGAATCAGTCTGGTTCCTGGATGTCCAGGTCTGGTCTTATCCCAGGAACTCTCGGTGGTTTTTTTCAGGCAGATCTCTGGGGAAATGGAATAGGTGGTGTTTTGGATTGAGACCTTTCTTCAGACTGAGGGTCAGGGGAGAGGGAAACTCGAGGTATGAAAAGGAGCAAAGCACAAATTAATGCCTTTCATTCTTTCATGCATTTTATTCATTTGTGCTTTGTACCTTTCCATACCTCTAATTTCCCTCTCCCCTGACTCTCAGTCTGAAGAAGGTTCTCAACCCAAAACGCCACCTATTCCATTTTTCCAGAGATGTTGCCTGTCCCGCTGTTACTCTAGCATTTTGTGTCTATCTTCGGTGAAAACCAGCATCTGCAGTTCCTTCTTACAGATGTACATCTAGTTCTTGTTTAATAAACCCATCTTGATAATGATCCTTGGACATTATTCCTTTTAACTGTTGGTACATTTTGTTTTTATGTCATGTGTGAATTGAGAAAGTATAAAATAATTGTATGAGAACAGTTTATTAATAGGAACAATGGTGACATGGATTTGGTCTTTTCCGTTATATGCTAAGACGCAGCACACATAAATGGTAGATCCAACTGGACCGAAAATATTTACCTAGGAGTAGTTAAAACTAAAGGTTTTAATTGATCAATTTTTATTGCATATCATAACTGTATTTCACATGCATTTCACATTTACATTTACTTCAAAGCTTTTAGTTTTGCATTCTTCATTTGCATCCCACGGTGTGAGTCACCAGGCCTTGTACCTATCCCTCTAGCTACTGTATCTTCAAAGAAAACAAGTGAAGTTAAGTCAATCAATGAGCACTGCCAGCACAAAACCAATATGTACATACACCATGCTTAAACAGCAAACATTTAGCTGTAACCTTTTCATCAAGCAGGTGCTGTGTAGCTTGATGCTTAAAAACTAAATTGCAGCAGATGCTAGTATTATGATGTATATCCAGAGCTGTTTCTGAAATTTCAAGAAAAAGAATACAAGCTGTGAGAAATAAGTATGATCCAAAAAAAACTCCTTGGTGATTGCTTTCACACTATGATGTGAGAAACTAAATAATGACCGTCACTCCAGTTCTAATCAGAAAGTCTGATATTTATTTGGTCATGTGATGAGTTCAGATGCTTTGATGTTATGTTTCAGTGCAGAATTTTATAGGGATGCAGTGTTTTTATTTACAGAAGTTTATTCATCAGTGCAGTTTATAACTGCTGTGAGAAATTAAGAATACAAACTGCAAGTTGTGATGAGAGGAAAAAAGAATTGAAGATACTGGTTGATACACAAAAGGATACAAAATGCTGAGTTACTCAGCAGGTTGGGCAGCATTCCTAGAGAACATGGGCAGGAGACGATTCAGTCTGAAGAAGGGTCTCGACCCAACCTTTCTGTGTTCTCCAAAAATGCTGCCTGACCCGTTGAGTTACTTCAACACTTTTTGTCCTGTTGTAATGAGAGTTTGAAACAACAATATTGTTATTATGGCAATGGTCATCTTACATCATTTACCTCTGTTTTAATTATGCAGTGCTGATACTAATTTGCCTTTTTTGAATGAAATCCACTTGATTTATTATTGACCATGTTTTATTCTATTTATTTTTCATCTACAGTCTCCCAAATATTTATTGAAGGTAAGATGGCAAAAAAATGGCATTCATTGTCAGCTCGTTCAAACTCTTTAATGTGCACAATTTTCAAAATCTGTGGTTTTATAATTCTTGGAATGATCATGTACAACATGAAAACAATTGTCATTCGTGGGATTGTATTGAATTTACAATGTTTACTTTACAAAGCTGTTCTTTCACGTACTGTGCAACAAGCAGTCCCTGATATTCCACAGACGACGTTTGAACACTTTGTGCTACAACTATCAGTCTAAAGAAGTGTGCCGACCTGGAACATTGTCTGTCCTGTCATGACGATGAGTCATGATGATGATATGCAAGTGTCATTACCTTTGTATCAGATGACTTGGAGGTCAGATCGCATGTGCACTGTGTAAGCCTAGGCAGGAGGCCATGGCTGAGTGAGATAATAAACACGGAGACTAAGGAATGTAACCTATAAATATTGTGTCAGTATCATTATTATTCCATATCTGAGGCCAGAATGTGACATTGACGACAAGGATAATTTCGGAAGTTTTAGATAGTTTGGATTCTGAATCGGTGGCTTCGAGGTGGAAAAATATTTTCTTTTAAATGGCGGTAGCTGGAGCTGATTTCTTAGCACTTCGCGGAGTTCCACACTTCGATCCTACGGGTGATGCGAGTACCGTCAGCGTGAAGTGAAATGCTTGGTTGGAGGAATTCAAAGCTTACGCTGACAGTCGACGGCTCTTTCTTGATGAGAGTACGCCGGGGCAGAAGGCGCAGCGGAGAGCGTTGCTTCTTTTCACCGCCGGGCCAGTAGTTCGAGAAATTTTAAAAACACTCCCGGACACCGGAATGAAGGAAGACAATAAGAAAGCCGTTGATGCTTTGAACAGTCATTATGTGATGGTGTTGAATGCTACATTTCAATGCCGTAAAACAATGCAGGAAGAGGGCGAGACTGTTGCTCAATTTGTGACGAGGCACAGACAGGTGTCTGTAGAATGCAAATATATGGCTGCTGATGTGGAAAACCAGATAATGGATCAGGTTGTCCAACATTGCAGGTCAGACAGGCTCAGGTGAAGGCTGCTGGAAATGGGGGTGAGTTAAACCTTAATGATGCTTTGTCGATTGCAGCAGCACTGGAAGCTATTGAGGGACAATTTCACAGCATGAAATTGAAAGATTCCAAGACAGGGCAAGTTAACCAGCTGTCCTACGTTAGACCAAGAAGTATGCCTGAACGTGAGATCAAGTGTTACAGGTGTGACAACAAGGGTCACATAGGGAAAGATGCATGTTGTCCAGCAAAAGGTAGAACATTTTGGAGATAAAGATCATTTTGCAAAGAAGTATAAAAGTAAGGCCAGAGACAAGACAAGTGATTACAACAAGAAAGGGAAGTCCAGTGAAAAGAATGACAGACTTTGGCAGTAAAAGAAGGATCATGTCCATCACGTAGAAGGTGATTTCGGAAGTGATGAAGACAGTGATGAAGCTGGTGAGCATGCTGTTAAAGGGAATTATCAGTTTGCAATGAATGAGAGCCATCATGAGAAAGTTGCAGTGACCATCGGAGGTGTTACAGTGCCAGTGATTGTAGATTCTGGTAGCGACAGCAACATAATTGACAAATCACTTTGGGAATGCTTGAAACAGCAGAAAATCAAGTGCACGTCAAGGAGGTGTAACGGAAGTTATATCCATACACCGCAACGAAACCATTGCAGACCATTGGATGTTTCACGGCTAAAGTAGAAGTCGGAGATAGAGAAACTGAAGCAGAATTTGTGGTGATAGAGGAGAATGGATAACCTCTGCTGTGTAGAAATATAGCTCGAGAGCTTCACATCGGAGTGCATGTCAATTCAGTGTGTCATATGATGACATGAGACAGGAATTTCATTCAGTATTCCAAGGGATTGGAAAATTGAAAGGCCGGCAAGTGAAGTTAGCCATTGATAAAAATGTCAAACCGATAGTTCAACTGGTGCGGAGAACGCCATTTGGACTTTGTGGAAAAGTAGAAGCTAAAATCAAAGAGTTGATGGATCAGGACATTATTGAACCAGTTGGACGTTCGACACCATGGGTGAGTCTAGTTGTGATTGTGCCGAAACCCAATGATGACATTAGACTGTGTGTTGACATGAGGAGAGCCAATAAGGCAATAATCAGAGAAAGACACCCAATTCCTATGGTTGATGAGGTGCTACAAGAGTTATCAACAAGTAAAGTGTTTTCCAAAATTGATCTCTTGGGGATATCATCAATTGGATTTACATCCAGAATCAAGAGAGGTGACAACATTCGTCACTCACTGCGGATTGTACCGATACAAAAGACTGATGTTTGGAATCAATGCTGCTCCCGAGATCTTTCAGTACGAAATCCACAGAGTGATTCAAGGTGCACCTGGAGTAGCAAACATATCAGATTACATCATCGTCCATGCATCAAGTCGTGAAGAGCATGACAGGAGATTGAAGCTAGGTCTCACTGTGAATGAAGACAAGTGCAAGTTTGGCGTCTCTGAGATGGATTTCATGGGGCACAGATTCACAAGTGAAGGGCTGTACCCAGCCAAAGCTTAAGTGAAAGCTGTTGCAGATGCACGTGAACCTCAGAATGCAACCAAGAGGAGTTTTCTAGGACTGGTTTATTACTGTGCAAAATTTATTCCAAATTTTGCTACACTGGCAGATCCACTGAGAAAGTTGACCAAGAAAGACGTACCATTCCAGTTTGGTAGTGAACAGAGACAGGCATTCAAATCATTGAAACAGAGTTTAATGAGTGCAGAAACCCTTGGATATTATGATCCAGCTGCACCTACAAAAGTCATAGCTGATGCTAGCCCGGTCGGCTTAGAAGCAGTGTTGGTACAGACACATGCAGATGGACCCAGAATCATAGCATATGCCAGTCGATCGTTAACCAGCGTGGAGAGAAGGTATTCTCAAACAGAGAAGTATGCATGGAACCTTTCACAGGCCCACACTGGGACTAGTGTGGGCCTGTGAAAGGTTCCATGCATACTTGTACGGCAATGAATTTGAACTTGTTACAGATCACAAGCCGCAGGAAGTGATCTATTCGACAAGATCTAAGCCATGTGCCAGAATAGAACGTTGGGTGCTGAGACTCCAACAGTACAAGTACAAAGTAGTCCATAATGCTGGGAAAGCAAACATCGCGGACCCGCTGTCGAGACTGGTGAAGGATGAACAGCCGGGAGCAACATCCATGCTAGAGAGGGAAGCAGAGAACTTTGTGCACTTTGTTGCAATTCAGTCAACACCAGGAGCTGTGACAATGAAGGAAGTTGAAAGGGAATCAGAACATGATCCTGAACTCAAAGATATCAGAGAATGTATTCACAGTGGACAATGGGATCAATGCCCTTACAAAGCATATGTTCCCATAAAAGATTAATTTTGTGTAATTGGTCAGTGTGTGCTGAGAGATGGCAGATTGGTGATCCCGCAGGCACTACGACCAAGGATCATGTCATTAGCTCATGAAGGACATTTAGGCATCGTCGTAACTAAACAGAATTTGCTGAGCACAGTGTGGTGGCCACGTTGTGAGAAATATACCGATAAATTTGTCAAGACATGTCACGGATACCAAATCACAAGCAGGAGCAACCCACCAGAACCAATTAGAAGAACAAAGTTGCCAACAGGACCATGGGTTGACATAGCTGTTGACTTTCTTGGACCACTTCCAACAGGTGAATCAATTATGGTAGTGGTAGACTACTATAGTAGGTACTATGAGTATGCAGTGATGAAGTCAACTACAGCAGAAAAAACTACAGGCATTAGCAGAGATCTTCGCCAGACACGGTTTGCCTGTTACACTGTATTCCGACAATGGACCACAGTTTGTTTCTGAGACGTTTGCTGAATACATGAGAATCACAGGTATCCATCATCACAAAGTGACTCCTAAATGGCCACAAGCTAACGGAGAAGAGAGAGACAAAACCAGAGAAGAGGATACGAATCGTCCATGCCGAAGGGAAAAACTGGAAGGAGGCACTGTTAGCATACGTAGCTGTATATCGGGCGATCACTCACTCAACGACAGGGAAACGTCCAGCAGAAGCTTTGTCTGGAAAGAAAATTCTCACTAAAATACCAGAAGTGCGAGAGATCACGGAAGACCAGGAGATGAGAAACTGTGATGCCGAAAAGAAAGGTGTGGCAAAATGGTATGCCGACTTGAAACGAGGAGCCACGCACTCTGAAATAATTCCTGGGGATGATGTGCTTGTGAGGCGAGATGATGGCGGTAAGATAGACACTGCTTATCATTGCCAGCCATACAATGTTGTATCGAGGAGCGGCAACATGCTGACAGTCAAGTCTCCAGAAGGTATTATCTACAAAAGAAATGTATCGAGCATCAAAAAGTACATGTCCAAGGACAAACAAAATGAGGTAGCCCAATATCCACCAAGAGCTACTGATTCAGAGGGGCAAGATGACATTTCCGAGGTGGTGAACAGAGTTGCAGAGGCAGCACGCTGCAATGCAGTTGGTGAGCAGAGAAAGGTGTCTGGGTGACAACACTTTGGCAGATTCAACAGACTCTGATGCTTCTGTGCCAACTGGTAGACCAAAATGTGAAAGGAGAGTCCCCAAGCGATACAACAATTTAGTGTTATAGATTATGAGAATGTTTAGTATGATACTGTTTATTATGAGCAAGGAGTTTATTAAGGTTACAAGAGTGTAAAAAGTTGCATTTGTGTTGTAGTTGTAATGCATTTGTTTCGTGAGTTATTGGAACACAAATGAAAACTCAAATATATTTTGTAAGAATTTAATTGGAAAGTATATTAGAAATAACACATATTAATTTAAAGTTTAATTCTGGTAAAGGAGGGATGTCATGACGATGAGTCATGATGATGATATGCAAATATCATGACCTTTGTATCAGATGACTTGGAGGTCAGATCGCTTGTGCACTGTGTAAGCCTAGATAGGAGGCCATAGCTGAGTGAGATAATAAACACGGAGACCAAGGAACGTAACCTATAAATATTGTGTCAGTATCATTATTATTCCACATCTGAGGCCAGGATGTGACATGTCCAATTCCTCCACATATGTGATTGAGGCAGTGCAGCGTAGGTTCATGAGATTGATCCCTGGGATGGCGGGATTGTCATATGAGGAAAGATTGAAAAGACTAGGTTTGTATTCACTGGAGTTTAGAAGGATGAGGGGAAATCTTATAGAAACATATAACATTATAAAAGGACTGGACAAGCTAAATGCAGGAAATATGTTCCCAATGTTGGGCGAGTCCAGAACCAGGGGCCACAGTCTTAGAATAAAGGGGAAGCCATTTAAGACTGAGGTGAGAAAAAGCTTTTTCACCCAGAGTGTTGTGAATTTGTGGAATTCCCTGCCACGGAGGGCAGTGAAGGGCAAGTCACTGGATGGATCTAAGAGAGAGTTGGATAGAGCTCTAGGGGCTAGTGGAATCAAGGGATATGGGGAGAAGGCAGGCACGGGTTATTGATAGCGGACGATCAGCCATGATCACAATGAATGGCGGTGCTGGCACGAAGGGCTGAATGGCCTCCTCCTGCACCTATTTTCTATGTTGCATAACCTGCTGAGTTACTCCAGCACTTTGTGTTTTGCTCAATTCCAACATCTGCACTTCCTTATTTCTCCATATATTATGCTCATTTGTTCAGATCTACATCACCTACTAAAACTGAAAACAGAAAGTTTACACATACATTCAGTGAGAAGTGTACACTGAAGCATATTTGGTAGGAACATACAAGACAGTATCTTTAATTGAAGTAAGAATTAGTCCCTTTGTAAATGCAGATATGGAGCCTAAAGTCTGCTCAATGTCACTACTCCAACATTTGTTTCCCGACATCTAATCAAGGTGCATTCAGGCAGTTAATTGAATACGGAACGAGGTGGAACAGGAGTGCTACTGTTGACTGAGACAGCACAGTGGCTCAGCTTATAGAGCTGTTGCCTCACAGCACCAGAGACCCGGGTTCATTCCTCACCTCGGGTGCTGTCTGTACGGAGTTAGCACATTTTTCCTGCGACCATGTGGGTTTTCTCTGGGTGTTCCTGGGTGTACCAAGAAACAGTACATCTCCTATATCAAGGAATGTAAGTGTCCTGTTTACAATCCAATATATCGTATGACACGGTACGTATAACAGATGTCTTGGGTTTCTCAGTTGAAAGTTGAGAAAAAGGAATACATTCTAGAATAAAATTCATATTTTCAAAAATATATTGAGCATATTTTAAACTTGCATGTATTCAAACAAATTTGTAAAATTCCATTTCTATTTATTTTTTACCCTGTTGCCATATCTCCATATCTGTTCTCTGATTTGTTCCGTACCTTTTCATACCTCTAGTTCCCCTGTCCCCGGACACTCAGTCTGAAGAAGGGTATTGACCCAAAATGTCACCTATTCATTTTCTCCAGAGATGCTGCCTGACTCGCTGAGGTACTCCAGCATTTTGTGTCTATCTCCTTAATTATGCTCTGTTCCTCCTATGATGATCTGTTCCCAGGCTCTGTCTCATTAAATATTCTAAATAATGAATATTGGGATGGTTCTCTCTGATCACTTCTACAGATGTGGAGAGCGTGTCTTTATTTGGTCCATCTGGTGGTATTTCTCACGTAGGAAGTAACAAGATGAAGTGAAGTACCATTGCTTTGTAGTGCAAAGTGTTGTTTCTACCTCAACACAGTATTGTTAAATTCTCTAGGTTTTAAATGAAGCATTTTCAAGTCGTATTTATATAGATAACTCCAACATCACTGTATGTTTGTTTCAAGTCGTATTTATATAGATAACTCCAACATCACTGTATGTTTGTAGTACATTTATGAATACATATAGTTTGAAAATTACTGAGGAAAAAAATGTTATTAGTTCATAAATAAATTAAATGTCTTTCTTTTGTCTCAATGGAAGGACATAACAATAAATTATGCACTAAGCCAAACACATACCTATGTTCTAAATATGTTTACATTGCAAACACAAATGCATACCAGTATTTATGATGGCATTGTAAGCAGAATCCGAAGCCATTCATTTTAGTGCTTCATTAGATTTGATGAAATACGTTGTATGAAAAATATAACATCATCAAAATGTTAATAGAGTATGGTGAATATGGCTACTTTGAAGACAGAATTTTATATTAAGGGCAAATTTTATGTTGGTTTAATAGTAAAAATATGAATTGAGTTCTGCTTTAATATACAGAGTATGCCTTTAAGCTAGTACCCTTTGATTTCTTTTATTTTTATTGACTCTCAATTGCTGATTCTCTGCATTTTTTGCTTTGTTAATTTTATCACTCTGGAAATAGTAGTTCTTGGAGGTTACGTTTTTTTAAATTTAAATTATAATTTTTTTTCCTGTCCTTTAACCAGGTTGATACAATGGAAGCAATGCGACATCCTGAGGAAACAACAAACATGAAAAGACAAACTGTGGCCTCTTATTTTAGGGTAAGATTCAGTAACAACTACCTTCGTGAAATATGGCATTAATAAGAAAAATTGAATTTTCAGTAGTACTAAAGAGCTTAAAAGGGAGCATGCATTTGTTGTTGGGAGTGGGAAGGGGGCCCCACTGTTACGTTCCAATACTGATGGAGGCCACTACATTGTTTAACATTGTGCATCTGCTTTTGTTGTCATACTGTATTCTAAAAATATTCCTTTACATTTTGTTAAAGAAGGAACTGCAGATGCTGGAAAATCGAGGGTACACAAAATTCTGGAGAAACTCAGCGGGTGCAGCAGCATTTATGGAGCAAAGGAGATAGGCAACGTTTTGGGCCGAAACCCTTCTTCAGACTGATGGGAGGTGGGGGCAGGCGGGGGGAAGAAAGGAAAAAGGAGGAGGAGGAGCCTGAGGGCTGAGGGAGAGGTAGGAAGGGGAGGAGACAGCCTGGGTTAGCAGAATTGAGAGAATTCGATGTTCATGCCAAGAGGTTGCAGACTCCTCAAGCGGAATATGAGGTGCTGTTCCTCCAATTTGCGGTGTTGCTCACTCTGGCTGTGGAGGAGGCGCAGGACAGGGAGGTCGGATACGGAATGGGAGGGGGAGTTGAAGTGCTGAGCCACCGGGAGGTCGGGTTGGTTAATGCGGGCGGAGTGGAGGTGTTCGGCGAAACGGTCGCCAAGCCTCCGCTTGGTCTCACCGATATAGATCAGCTGACATCTAGAGCAGCGGATGCAATAGATGAGGTTGGAGGAGGTGCAGGTGAACCTCTGTCGGACCTGGAACGACTGCTTGGGTCCTTGAATGGAGTGGACGGGGGAGGTAAAGCGACAAGTGTAGCATCTCTTGCGGTTGCAAGAGAAAGTGCCCGGGGAAGGGGTGGAGTGGGAGGGAAGGGAAGAATTGACAAGGGAGTTGCGGAGGGAGCGGACTTTGCGGAAGGCGGGGGGGAAGATGGGAACATGTGGCGAGTGGTGGGGTCATGTTGGAGGTGGTGAAACTGGTGGAGGACTATGTGTTGTATGTGCCGGCTGGTGGGGTGAAAGGTGAGGACCAGGGGGGACTCCGCCCTTGTTGCGAGTGGGGGGATGGGGAGAGAGGGCAGTGTTACGGATTATGGAGGAGACCCTGGTGCGAGCCTCATCTATAGTGGGGGAGGGGAATCCCCGTTCGCTGAAGAATGAGGACATTTGTGATGCCCTGGTGTGGAACACCTCATCCTGGGAGCAGATGCAGCGTAGACGGAGGAATTGGGAATAGGGGATGGAGCTTGCACCAGGGTCTCCTCCATAGGCTCGCACCAGGGTCTCCTCCATATCCACTATATACCCACTGACTCGCACGGCTATCTGGACTACTCTTCCTCCCACCCTGCTTACTGTAAGGACTCCATCCCCTATTCCCGTATCCGACCTCTCTGTCCTGGGCCTCCTCCACAGCCAGAGTGAGCAACACCGCAAATTGGAGGAACAGCACCTCATATTCCGCTTGGGGAGTCTGCATCCTTTTGGCATGAACATCGAATTCTCTCAATTCTGTTAACCCTTGCTCTCCTCACCTTCCTTCCTCTCAATCAGCCCTCGGGCTCCTCCTTTTTCCTTTCTTCCCCCCCGCCTCCCCCCACCCCTCATCAGTCTGAAGAAGGGTTTCGGCCTGAAACATTGCCTATCTCCTTCGCCACATAGATGCTGCTGCATCCGCTGAGTTTCTCCAGCATTTTGTGTACCTTCCTTTACATTTTGACTGAAATATTTTATTAAAGAAATATCATTGCAAATATATCATGAAATCATATACTTATTAAAACTCTGATCTTGTTAGTGTGTTTATGTGGTTGTCTTTACATCTTCGCGAAAAAGCTACACGGTAACGATAACATTTTTACATATTCCGGTTGACATTTTTCCCGTCAAGGCTGGGATCACCTTATATCAGTGGTTCTTAACCTTTTTGGCACCAGTACGAGCATACGCGAACAAAATACTGTGTGTGGTATGTACCTTTGTTAGGTTCCTAAACATGGGCTCAACAAATTGATATGTTATTTGTGACCCCTTCATGACCCCCGGCAAAGTCCCAAACGACCCCCATAGTGGGGTCACGACCCCCAGGTTAAGAACCACTGCCTTATCTGAACATTTCATGCTCTATTTCTCGACACTACGGATTAAAGTTTAAAATCATCAAAAGACTGAAATTAAAACCACCAACTTGAAATGATGACGTCACAATGGCTCAGCTAGCGGAGACCAGCCAGAATGAAGATTTCATCCTATATTTGACACGTTATTTGCGATTAAAGCTTTAAAAATACCAACTTTCACAAGATTTGTACATATTCGGATTTACATTTTTCCCCTCGAGGCCGAGATCACTTTCACTGAACTTTTTATTCTTTATTTCTCGACTTATTACTGATTAAAGTTTAAAAAAAATCAAAATATCTTTAATTTCAAACTGACCAGATTCAAATGATGACGTCACAATGGCCCGACTATCATGGGAAGGGCAAATTGCTATTGCAACACGCAGGGCAAGTGCAATTGGAATTTTTTTTAAAGATCACTGCTGAGGAAGGCAAGGGGAGTGCTGGAATCTTACATTCGGGAACGGCTTGAGTTGGAGGACCATGCCCCCATGGGGGATACGGGTAGGGAACGGGTGCGTTTGGGGAGCAGACCCAATGGGTCTGCACTTGGTCTAGTATATTTTAAAATTATAAAATTAATAATAAAAATATGTGCAATGCTGCCAAAAGAAAATATTTTTACAGATAAAGTTGATGGAGTTCGAAACCTCATTGAAACTTACCAAGTAGTGAAAGGTCTGGACAGAGTGGATGTGGGGAGGATGTTTCCACTAGTGGGAAAATCTAGGAGCAGAGGACAGCCTCAGAATAAAAGGACACACCTTTAGAAAGGAGATGAGGAGGAATTTCCACAGTCAGTGGATGGAGAATCTGAGAAATTCTTTGCCACAGGCTGCTGTGGAGGCAAAGTCATGGGTATTTTTAAAGCGGAGATTGACAGATTTTTGATTAGTAAGGGTGTCAAAGGTTATGAGGAAAAGGCAGGAGAATTGAGTTGAGAGGGAAAGATAGATCAGCCATGATTGAATGGCGGCGTAGACCCGATGAACTGAACGGCCTAATTCTGATCTTATGACTTATGAACTTATAAGCTGTAGGCCGCCTAACATTCAAAAGGTGAAAGCACTTTCATTATGCTTTTCAAGGAATCCTTTAGTAATTTATTGGGGCAACAGGTTGCATTCAACTGACATGTTCTTAAATAGTAGTAAGTCGACATTTATTTATTTTGCTCCAACCTTTCTTTTTTTGGCATCCGGTAATTTGCACCAGAAATTGTTAATTTAGTATTTTAGTTTAGAGATACAGTGCAGAAATAGGCCCTACGCTCTACCAAGTCCGATCCAACCAGTGATCCCTGTACACTAATACTATCCTACACACTAGGCACAAAGGAAATTGGGTGGCTATCAGTCAGCAAACAGTTCTTCATGTGAATATTATTTTTCTATCTGACAGTACTCACTGATGGATCTCCTGTCTAAAATGGTGGTGGGTCAACCTCATTTTGTCCGTTGCATCAAACCCAACGATGATCGTCAAGCAGGGAAGTTCTTTGAAGAAAGAGTATTGGTTCAACTGCGGTACACTGGCATCTTGGAAACCATACGCATCCGTAGGCAGGGATATTCTCATCGCATCCTCTTTGAAGACTTTGTTAAAAGGTAAAAGAAAACACGGACATTATGATATGTATTTTTATAAAATGAATTGTATCAGCACAAAAACCTTTCTCAGCTGTGCACATCTGCAAAAAGAAGGAATTTGTCTCTTGTCATGAGCAAGAAATTCAAAATCTCTAACCTTGTGTTACTTCCACAGGATTCCAGATCCCTGACCAGCTCTGTACAGTCCTCACCTCTGGGGTTGCGCTCTTCATTTTCTGCCTGTAGGCAGGAAGAAACAGTATGGTCTGATTTACTGAAGTGAGGGCGAGGGATAGAACCATAGGTATTCTTGATGGTGGTATAGCAGTGGTCGAAGGTGTTTGGTCCTCTGGTGCAGCAGGAGACATGTTGGTGGAAGTTATGGAGCGATTTCTTGAGGTTGGCTTTATTGAAGTCCCCAGCAATGGTGGTAAATGCCTCACGGTAAGACGTCTGGTGTTTGTTGACCATGGCGTGCAGCTCCTCCAGTGCAAGACGGGCGTCTGCCTGGGGTGGGATGTAGACCACGGTCAGGATGATGGAGGTGAATTCCCTCGGAAGGTAGAAGGGACGGCACTTCACCGCCAAATGTTCGAGGTGTGGAGAGCAGGAGTTGGACTGGATTGCCATGTCTGAGCACCACGCAGAGTTGATCATGAGGTAGGCGCCCCCACCTCTCCCTTTCCCAGATGCCTATGTACGGTCCATACGGTGGATGGAGAACTCCTCAGGCTGGACCGCTGAGTCTGGGGAGCTGGGGGTGAGCCATGTCTCTGTGAAACAGAACACAGAGCATTCCCTCAGCTCCCTTTGATAAAGCAGCCTTGCCCTTAAGTCCTGCACTTTATTTTCTAGTGACTAGTTTTCTAGTTGGCCAGCAGGATAGTAGGGAGAGGGGGCCGAAGTCCCCTGGGCTTCAGTCGGACCTGTAGTCCTGCCCGACGGCCATGTTTCCGGACTCCATGGAGCCCTCCTCAGTGTTTACAGGTACAGTACTTACGGGTCTCCGCGAGGTCAGGGAATCCCCTGAGATTGGGAATTCCCATACAGTCGGCACCTCCAGCTCCGTTGCTGCTAAGGGATCCTGCCCGACGGCTTCGATTCCGGACTCCCTGAAGGCCTCCCCGGTGTTTGCAGGTAAAGTTCTTGCTGTACCTGTGTTCCTCTGCGAGTTTGGGGAATCCCGTCTGACAAAATGGTTCCCTTCATAATTGAGAGTAAATACGAGATCTAAGAATGCGATGGTTTTAACAAAAAAGAAATAGAGTCCTAGAGTAGACACAAAATGCTGGAGTAACTCAGCGAGACAGACAGCATATGTGGGGAGAAGGAATGGGTGACGTTTCGGGTCGAGACCCTAGTTTAGTCTGAACAAGGGTCTCGACCCGAAAAGTCACCCATTCCTTCTCTCCAGAGATGCTGCCTGTACCACTGAGTTGCTCCAGCATTTTGATTTAAACCAGCATCTGCAGTTCTTTCCTACACCCAAAGTCCTGGAGTAACTCAGTGGGTCATGCAGCATCCCTGGAGAACACGGATAGAGGTTTAAGAAATAGGTTCACCATCGCAGGAAATTATTCACTTATCCAGGAATTGATCATCAAAAATGGCCATTTTAATGTTGTTCTCAACTGAATTTTTGTTTTAAGTGCTGCATGCATTGGATTATATTTGGAGTGGGTGGTTTCTGGCTTCACCAGCAGATGTGCAGATAATGATATCAGAATGAGCTATTCATTATAATGTGCAGACAGTTTCTGCATGAGTGAATGTCAGTAACATCTGATGAGTGCTCGACGTACCCTACAGATTACATGGCAGTTTTCAGATGCAATTGAATTTTCAAGTTACACAATATTTGGAATAATGAATTTACACAAAGTGCCGGAGTAACTCAGTGGGTCAGGCAGCATCTCTGGAGAAAAAGGATGGGTGATGTTTCAGGATAGGACGCTTCTTCAGACTGTTACTTCAGCACTTTGTGTCTATCTTCGGTATACACCAGCATCTGCAGTTCCTTTCTACACATTTGGAATATTAGTTTAGTTTTAGTTTGGAGATACAGTGCGGAAACAGTTCCTTTGGCCCACCGATTCCACACTGACCAGGGATCACCCATGCACCAGTTCTATCCTGCACACAAGGGAAGATTTGCTGAGGCCAATTAACGTACAAACCCGTACGTCGATGGGATGTGGGAGAAAACCAGAGCCCCCGAAGAAAACGTACGCAATCAGTATTTATCGAGACCATCCAGCAGAGGTCCCCAGGAAACGAAAAGCGTTTAATGAGACTAAAAGTATCTTGAGGGAAGTGGAGAATTTGAAATATGGTCTGAGCTATCCAGCTACCCTAAGAGTCACTTACAACAAGAAGGAACATTTTTTCACCAATCCTGTGGAAGCATTGGACTTTGCCCAGAAGATTAAGGCTTGAGAGGATGCTTGAATAATACTTTTAAAACTGTGCCTCACCATTGAATAAACTGACTTTGCAGGACTGGATGGAATTGAAGTGGTGACTAAGGAAGCTGGAGAAAGATGTGGATCGGAAACTCTCCCATGGATACTAATAATTAGTATAACTGCACTACTAATACAAATAACTAATAAATACTAAAATTATAGCGTGGTATCTTTACTAATCAGAGTTAATAATTATCACTAATGACTAATAATTACTTATAAAGGAATGATTAGAGTCAAATATAGAGTTTGATTGCATTTGCCCTCTTTGAAAACCTTCTTTCCTTTTTACTAGTAATTTTCATTTTTATTTTCTTTTTTCCTTTCTTTTCTTTTTTTTAATTAGATTTTCAAACAAGTTTTAAATATATATATATCCTCACATTTCCGACTATTGGAACCCGAATATTTTAAAATTTAATATCCTCGGTAAAATACTGCTATGGAATAAAAATTCCAAGAAACCAAGGAGTTGGTTAAGTTCGTAACATCAACTACAGAAGTCGGTAGATGGTTAGCCATGCTAGTATGGCTAACACTAACTACACTAATACTAGATGTAGTTTTTTCCTTCTTTGTGCACAATACTAATTTCTTAACCTATCCTCTTTTCTTCTCTATTATAATCTATCATTATTATTTTCAGTTTGAATGGAGTTACAAATTGGATCAAAGGAGATATACACGTGAGAGACATTCAAGGGTCTTAAAATTCATCTATTCGGAGTTCGGGTGTAAGGTCGGGTCTGTCGAACTGAACCATTGGCTCAATTATAGACCCCCATAGACAAAAGATGCAAGATTTAAAAATGAATACGGGGAATGAAGGAATAACATTTTGCAGCTGGAACGTTAAAGGTATTAATGAACCAATTAAGAGAGGTAAAGTATTAGCACATTTAAAAGCAATTAAAGCTGACGTGATTTTCATTCAAGAAACACATTTAAAAAAATAGGCTCAAAGCTAAATAGATAGATAAAACGTATCATTCTTCTTTTACACACAAATCAAGCGGCGTAGCAATATTATTCAAACATACATCAACTATAACTGATAATGATGGTAGTTACATTATTTTAATAGGAGAATTAAATGCACAAAAAATGATTCATGTCAATGTATATGGACCAAACTTTGATAGTCCACTGTTTTTTAAGAAAATATTTAACAACATCCCGGAAATAGCACAACATAACTTAATAATTGGAGGAGATTTAAATTGTACATTAGATTCTTATTTAGATAGATCCACAAGACAAAGGAAAACCAAATCCCATTCCAGTGACTTATTAAATGCATATATGGATACTAGTAACATTAAAGATGTTTGGAGAGTAGAAAATCCAACTGGACGAGAATATTCATTTTATTCACCTGTACATAAAACCTATTCAAGAATAGATTATTTTTTGGTTGACGCTAAACTTATCTCACTCACTTACAATTCAAAATACCATAATATTACAATCTCAGATCACGCACCTTTAACATTTATGATTAAAATAAATGGTAAAACGGAAAAACAGGGACAATGGAGATTTAACAAATTTTAAAAAACAAAACAACTCAGGAATATATTATAGAACAGATCAAGATTTTCTTTGACAGCACCCATAGTCAGGATGGAACCTAGGTGTCTGGCAATGTAAGGTAGCAACTCTACCACTGAGCCGCCCTAAATTTGAACATTGTCTGATCTTATACACATTTTATTAGTTTATAATTTATTTATGCATATGTTGATTGACGTATAGCCAAGAGTATTTTTAATTGTTTAACGTACAATGCAACAATAAAATTCTCACTTGCTGCAGCTTTGCAGACCTTCAAATGCAATGCCTTGATAATGGATTTTTTAAAAATGCAATAACATGTAATATCGTTGCAAAAAAAAACAACCTTAATGCAACCAAAGACAGTCCATAGAAATTCATAGTTGCTGAGGTTGGTGTTGTGCAGTGTTCAAGGACCTGATGATATTAATATGTAAAGTTTGCATATGTTTGCATAAGGTCATATGTTTACAGGTGTAATCGTGATTCATTATCAGTCACACGCCACATTTTATGAAGAAACAACAACTATTGTTTGTCCACAGATTAAGAGCTCAGTTTGGGGTTTTGCATAACTGGCACAGCATTGATAATATTGATATTTTCAGTCTTCATTGTTTCTGCTGAACACGATATGATATGATAGAACTTTATTTATCCCAGGAGGGAATTTGATCTGCCAACAGTCATAAAACACAAGAAACATGAAACATGAAATTAAAGGGATGAGTGGAAAGGATTGGGGATGTGCAAAGATTGGGGTGGGGAATCAGTCTGTCCAGGTAAACTCCGTGGTGTTTGTACTCCTTGGTACACAGCACATCCACACCATTGATGGATGCAGTGGACAAATTGTTCCATAGGAAGAATTAAGGTTTTTAAATCAGCATTATTAATAAATTACACAGAAGATAATACTTTGCTGTAAGAAAAAGGAACTGCAATTGCTGGTTTATACCAAAAATAGACACAAAATGCGGGAGTACTCAGCGGGTCAGGCAGCATCTCTGGAGATGACATTTCAGGTTTGGACTCTTCTTCGGACTGATTATAGCAGGGAGAGTGGGGGGGGGGGGGGGGGGGGGGGGGGGGTGGGGGGGGAGGAAACAGAACCGAAGAAAAAAACAGGACAAATCAGGGTTGGCAACAGATGACCTCAGGCTAGGAGATTCCCTGATGGGCTGGCTGTTGGCTAGCGACAGGAGGGATACATACTTGTGAACTGTGGAACTAGTGGAAATTTGAGGTGCAGTTCCTCCAATTTACGTGGGGTCTCATTCTAGCAATGGAGAAGGCCCGGGACAGTAAGGTCAGTATGGGAAGGGGAGTTAAAGTGGTTAGCAAACAGGGAAATCCAGTAGGCTTTGACGGACCAAGCTTAAGTGTTCAACAAAACAATCGTAGAGTCTACGCTTGGGCTCGGGAGTACCGGATGCAGTAGATGAGGTTAGTGGAGGTGCAGGTGAACCTCTAACTTACCTAGAAGGACTGCTGGGATTCCTGGATAGAGGTGAGGGAGGAGGTATAAGGCCATATGTGACATCTCCTGGGATTTCAGGGGGAAGTACCTGGGCAGGAGGTGGAGGAATAGCATCTCATATTTTGGTTGGATAGTCTACAACATTGAATTATCCAATTTTTTGTAATTTCTACAAACACCTCCCTCCCCTCTGTCTCCCCCCCTCCCCCCCCTTCTTTCTCCCACTTCCTCCACTAAAAGTCGGTTAACTAGTTCTGCAGTTCACAACAATGTAACCCACTTGGGCTCACACCTGTCCTTAGCCAACAGTCAGCCTATGAACAGGAACCTCTGGCCAGAGGTCACCACCCCAATTTGTCCTTCACTTCCAGTTCCCCCCCCCCCTCCACGTTCCTCACTACAATCAGTGGTCCCGACCCAAAACTTCACCTATCCATTTTCTCCAGAGATGCCACCTGACTTGCTGAGTTGCTCTAGCATTTTTGTCTATAATACTTTGCTGCACTTCATCTTCTAATGTAGGTATTTTTGTTGGTTATTTGGCTCTGTAAATTTAAATTGTCCTTTGTGTGTAGGATAGTTCTAGTGTATGCGGTGACTACTAGTTTGCGTGGACTCAGTGGGCCGAATGACCTGTTCCCACACTGTATCTCGAAAGTCTAAAAATCTGCAACCCCAGATCTGCAGATTAGTTTTGAATCACAAAAAAATGTTGGAACTGAAAAGGGAATTTGCAAAAGTGGTGCTGATTAAATATGTGTCTGCATTACCAGATCAATGAGAGGTCTTATTATGAAAAGCTGCTTGATGTTTTAACTTCCTTTCCAGAGCTTTGATGGCTCTGTATAATGTACAGTAAGTAGATTCAGGGGTGTTGCCTGAGGGCTGGAAAATGGCAAGTGTTCTATTCTTATTCAAAGAAGGGTGTTTTTATAAGCCCAGTAATTACTGATTGACCACTTCAACCTCAGAGGCCAGCAAAGAAACAGCGATCAGAGGCAGAGATACCAATCACTTGGAAAAGAGTGGATTGAATCGAGAAAGCCATCATGGTCTTATTAAAAACAAAAGAAGACATGGCAGGCAGCATCTCTGGAGAACATGGTAAATTGTCCATAGTATGTAAGATGGTGCCTGTGTACGGTGTGATCGCAGACTCAGTGGGCCAAAGGTCCTGTTCCAGCGTGGTATCTCTGAAGTCTAAAGTCTAATAATTAGAAAGCCTAAATCTGCAAAAGCATTTTGCCTTTCAGGTTGGGACTCTTCTCAGTCTGAAGAAAGGTCTGAACCCAAAACGTCACCTCTCCATGGTCTCCAGAGATGCTGCCTGACCCACTTACTCTAGCACTTTGTGTCTTTTTTTTGTGTAAAAAAAGCGTCTGCAGTTACTTGTGTCCACAAGTTCAGAACAAATATTGACTATGAATGTGTTGGAATGTTTTTTGATGAAATAACAAAGTCAACAAGAGCAATATAGTTGATTTGGTACATATGGATTTCCAAAATGGCATTTCATAAGGTGCCACATGGTAGGCTTCTAATCAACATTGAAGCCGAAGAAAGTTAAGAAACAGGAAATCAAGAGTATTCGTGAATTGTGTAGGAAGGAACTACAGATGCTGGCTCACACCAAAGATAGACACAAAATACTGGAGTAACTCAGCGGGTTAGGCAGCATCTCTGGAGAAAAGGAACAGGTGATATTTTGGGTAGACACCCTTCTTTAGACTGAGTGTCAGGGGAGAGGGAAAAGTATGAAAATGTACAGAACAAATCAGAGCCGGCACTGATGGCCAGGGAGCCCACAATGGTCCATTGTTGGTTGTGCAGGAGGTGATAACAGGGATACAAACAGTGAAACTAGCAGGACAACTAGGGTGGGAGAAGGATAGAGAGAGAGGGTATGCAAGGGTTACTTGAACTGAGAGAAATCAATACTCATACCGCAGGGCTGTAAGTTGCCCAAGTGAAATATGAGGTGCTGTTCCTTGAATTTGTGTGTGGCCAGTGGAGGAGACCCAGGATAGTGGTCAGTATGGGAAGGGGAGTTTTTGTGAATTGTTTGTTTTTTGGACAGGTGGTAAATGTACAATGGTGTTCCCCCAGAGCATAGTATTTCTGGGGAAGTACCAGCCTCTGGGGAGTTTTAAAGAAGGAACTGCAGATGCTGGAGAATCGAGGGTACACAAAAAGCTGAGAAACTCAGCGGGTGCAGCAGCATCTAAGGAGCGAAGAGATAGGCGACGTTTCGGGTCGAGACCCTTCTTCACTTCATTAATGTACAGTGATTACTTGGCTGGGTGCACAGGTACGATTTTCAAATCTACATTTGACATAAAACTGGGAAGCATAGTTAGTTGTGAGAAAGACCGCAGGGAGATATAGACAGGTTGGTGAAATGAGTGGATAGGTGGCAGATTAAATTTAATGCAGAGAAATGCAAAGTGTTATATCTAGGGACAGACAACATACTAAAGGGCCTGTTCCACTGTACAAGGTAATTCAAGAGTTCTCCCGAGTTTCCCCTGATTCGAACTCAGAGAATTACGGTAATAGCCGTTCGAAGGTACTCGGGGTTCTCGTGAATATTTTTCACACTGCTGAAAAAACTTCACGAGTTACCGCATTTCCCGAGAACCTGCCGTTAGCATTACGAGCCGCTACGAGACATCCACGAGCTCCAACGTAGCCGCTACGTACATTCTACGTACGTACCACGAGTTTGATTATTTTTAAACTCGGGAGAGCTCTTAAATTACCTCATACCGTGGGACAGGCCCTTAACAGAGAGACAGGACAGGAGAAGTCTAGGTGCATGCATGCATCATTTGCTGCAGGTGGCAGGGCAGGCTGAGAAGGTAATCAAAATGACTCGCAGGATCCTGTACTTCATAATTAAAGAAGTACACAAGCTAGGAATACTTAGTGACCCATTATTAACTATTGGTTTAGCGGCAGCTCAAAAAGCTTTGGTCGTTCTCTTTGGAACTGAAATGACTTGATAAAGGTGTTTAAAATCTGGAGAACTATGAACACAGTAGACAGGGAGACAGAGAATGGAGGTATTAGGCAACAGCACAAATCATTGCTTTAACTGCATTAAATCCACATTAACGCATTGGTGCTATTGTGATTAACCAACAGTAACGTAGCTGCCAACCTTTTTTTTAATCGTTTATTATATCGTTTACAGAGCACTTTGTTTACATATTCTGTTGCTGCAAAAAATAATTTCATTGTTCTGTCTGGGACATATGACAATAAAACATACTTGAGAACCATGAGGACATAAAATATAATGCAGTCAGGGGTTAGGATGTGGAATATACTGCTATGGGTAGCAGTGGTGGCAGATACAATTGGAACATTCAGAATGTAGCTAGATAAGTGTCTGAAAGGAAAGAGGTTGAAGGGCTCTGGGGAGAGGGCTGGGAACTGGGAAGAGCTGGAATTGCTCTTGCAGAGAGTTGGCGCAGTTTTGACGAGCAAAGTCATCTCTTTCTGGCTGTAGTCATTCTGTTATTTTGTGGAGCACATATTGCAACTAGATCTGCCAATACAGTGGACATAAGTATTTATTAAAGTGCTGGAGTAGACACATTGAACTGGAGATGCTGGTTTACAAAAAAGACCCAAAAGTGCTGAAGTTACATCACATATCTATGTCCACCAGAGATACCGCCTGACCTGCTGAGTTACTCTAGCACTTGGTGTTCTGCGCAAGATTCCAGCATCTGCGGACTCTTGTGTCCATATGTATTTATCAAGATTGGGTGTGTTCCTATTAGAAATTGGTTCAAATGTGAGAACACCAATTTTTATACATATTCTCTATAGGGATTTATCTTCAGTATAATACGATACCAGATGAAATTCCTACTTGAAGATCACTGCAAAGTTTTGCTGTCCCCTTCTCTGTAATCCCTGGCTACCTTATCCTTCTGATACTTCTGCGGTCGTCTCACTCTGGTTTCTTGATCCTTGAATTTGATCACTCGTGGCAGTCTCTTCATCTCCCAAGGTTCTTGTGCTATAAAATTCCAACCCTTCCTGTTCATAAAATCTCTGTATCTCTTTTCCATCCTCTTTAAAATCTACTTTGTCAATAAAATTGTGATCATGTGTCTTAAACTGTCCTCAGCAAAAGCCTGGTGTGTGGTAATGCTCCTGTAAATTGCTTTGGAATTTTTTTTGCCACTTAGGAAGGAAGGTAAGAAAAAACAAGGAGCATTCGACCAGGTAGCTAGATGTCGGTACTAGGGAAGATGTTCAAATATATCATTAAAGAAGTGATGATGGGATTAAGCAGAGTAAGCATTGATGTATGAAAGGGAAATCATAATTGAAAACTTGTGTTTTTTTCTATTGTAATTAGCAGAATATATAAGGGCAAACCAGTTGATGTGGCAGATTTGAATTGACATGAAGCCTTCAATAAAGGAATATCTAGCTGATTGGTTGGGGAAGGGATCTGAAACCAGTAGATGTGGTGTATTTGGATTTTCTGGCTTTTAGAAACAGGAGATAAATGAACGAGGTTAGTGTGAGTAGTTTGGGGTTGATTGAGAG
The DNA here is from genome assembly GCA_035221665.1 of Okamejei kenojei. Taxonomy (NCBI): domain Eukaryota; kingdom Metazoa; phylum Chordata; class Chondrichthyes; order Rajiformes; family Rajidae; genus Okamejei; species Okamejei kenojei. The sequence goes on along the minus strand of CM069137.1, from coordinate 70,199,480 downwards.
TTGGTAAACAGATAGAAAACAAAGAGTAGAAATAAAAGGGTCCTAATCAGGTTGGACGTCTGTGCCAAATGGATGCTTCAAGGCTTCAACTATTCATAATGCAAATCAACAATTTGCCAAGATGGGCCAGAATTGAAATGTTCAAGTTTGTTGATGTCATGAAACTAAATGGGAATGTGAGCATTCATGTAGGTGCATAGGCCTCAGTGGGATATAAACAAGCTAGGTTTGTGGGCAAGTGACGTGGCAGATGGAGAATTGTTTGGGAAAATGTGAGGTTATTCATGTTGGTAAGAAAAGGCTGACATGCTAAATATTTTTTAAATGATGAGGGATCAATTGGCTTGGATGCCCTTGTACAACAATCACTGGAAACTAGCAGGTTAGTGCAGCAGGCAATTAGGAAAGCAAGTAATATGTTGTCCTTTCCTGAAGAGGATTTGCGCAGAACTCTGCAGTGAATTTTTTCTCACAGTCCCACACAGCACTGGAGTTCAATTTTGATCTCCAGTGCTGTGTTGCGTTTCCACATTCTCACTGTGACCATTTTGTCATCCCAAATGACTGTTGATTAATTAGTTATTGTAGATTAGTCCAGTGTAAGAGGCTGCTGTGAAATTCTGGGATGTTAATAAGCATGTGGGAGAAAATTGTATGCAGTTTGGTCGTCTAATTATAGGAAGGACATTATTAAATTTGAAAGGGTGCAGAAAAGATCCATGAGGATGTTACTAGGATTGTACAGCTTGAGTTATAAGGAGAGACGGGATTACTTGTGTCTGTTTTCCCTTGAGTGCAGGAAGGCAGAAAGGTGACCTTTATACAGGTATACAAAATCATGAGGGACATCGATAAGATAGATGGTCACAGTCTTTTTATAAAGATAGGGGAGTCTAAAACTAGAGGGCGTAGGTTGAAGATGAAGAAGAAAGATTTAAAGGGAATATGTGGGACATTTTATTTACACAGGCAAAGTTGGTATGCGGAACAAGCTGCCAGAGGAAGTAGAGGCAGGTATAATTACAATGTTTAAAATATATTTAAACAGAAACATTAATAGGAATGGTTTAGATGAATATGGGCAGACAAATGGGACTTGCTCACATAGGTCACCTTGGTCGGTATGGACAATTTGAGCCGAAAAGTTTATTTTTGCACTTAATATGTCTTAGATTCTCTGGCTCTAGTGGATTACAAGAAATGAGAGAACAGGATTGATCTGAAAGCCAGCATAGATTTGATGGGTGGAATGGCTTCCATGTATGTTGTAACCAAATATGAGGATTTAAATACAAGGTCTAAGTTGGGTTACCACAACTCCAGAGGGCTTTGTTGAGACCTCACCACCAGGGGCGCCGAACAATCGGCAGCCCTGCCAACAGTCTGTTTGTTTTTTTGTCCTTTTTTAAATGTTTAAGTGTGTGTTAAAAGTCTGTGTAAATGTTTTATGTGGAGGGAGGGGGAGGAGGTCGGGGGAAACTTTTTTTCAGTTACTTACCTTGCTGGAGATGCGATTATTTTTCGGATTGCATCTCCGGTCGCTCTGTGGCCTACCATCGATGAAGCTGGAGGCCTCCTCGGACTGACTTGAGCCCCACCGTGGGACGTGGACTTAACATTGGAGTCGATCCCTTGCCTGGGATCACTCCAACCACGGCCTGCGGACTTTACATCAGAAGCTCACAGTCATGGGAGAGGCTAGTTGGGAGCTCCAACGACACAGAGGCTCGACCAGCACTGACCCGAGGTGTGGACGCCAGCGTGGTGAAGATGACATCCCCCCGGTGCAGGAGCTGATCGCCCCATTGCGGAGGGCCAAATGCCATTGGCTACGGGAGTCAAGATTGTCCCGTCAATGGAGGCCCCCGAGCACGGGAGAGCAAAGAAGGGAAGAGATTTGAACATTTTTTTCGCCTTCCATCACTGTGAGGAATGTGGAGGAGTCACTGAGGTGATGTTTATGTTAAAATGTTTTTTGTGTGTTCCGTTGCTTTTTATTGTATTTGGCAAATGAAATTCCTCATATGTTGCAAAACATACTTGGCTAATAAAGCATTATTGTGATTGTATTATGCAGTTTTGATTTCTGTACGCAATAAATGGAGGGCAAGAAAGCTTAACCTGATTGGTTCCTCAGAAGGCGGTTCATCGTGTGAGAAGGGAATTGAGTGAAGATGTCCATTTCTCAAAACTTATATGGTTGAGCCATGACCTCCGTTGAAGCATGCAAAATACTTTGGAAACTCTGCTGGGAACATGAGGGGAGGATGTTTTCCCTGGCTTAGGAGTCAAGAACTAGAACCAAAGATCATAGAGTGGAGCAAGATGGTTCACTCCGCGAAAAAGCTGTAGTAGGTGATGGGTAATCTTCAGCGCCATTTCCGTAACCGGCTTCCGTCATAGCATCAAGCTAATTCAAGGAGATTCTGCTATATCAATCCGAGAGATTAAAGAATAGACACAAAATTCAGCGGTTGGGCGGCATTTCTGGACAAAAGGAATAGGTGACATTTTGGGATGAGACCCATCTTCAGACTGAGTCAGGGGAAAGAGGAACTCAAACCATCCTCCCCTCCCTCCCCCCCTTACCTCCGACACGGACACGGAGCAATCGTCGGCCCCCCTTTTTTTTGTTAAACATCTATTACCTTCGGGTGTTTTTAAAAAATGTCTCCCCCTTAACATTTCCATACTTTTTCGATAGCTGCCATGACCCATTTGATGTCACCCTTCAACTTGCTCCTGGTCTCGGCCCGCACCAATCTACCGGACATTCTGTGTGTGTGTGTGTGTGTGTGTGTTTGTTTGTTTGACGGAGTCTGAGGGGAGAAGCACCAAGAGCGAGCGAACGCGCGGACAGACGTACAAAAGGAAAGATCATAGAACGGAATAGATGACATTTCAGGTCGAGACCCTTCTTCAGACTGAGTCAGGGGAAAGTGGAAAAAGAGATATAGATGGGACTAAGGACAAATGAATGGAAGATATGCCTTTATCTCCCGTTTCCCTTTCCCTTGACTGTGTCTGAAGAAGGGTCTCGACCCAAATGTCATCTATTCCTCTCTACGATCTTTGCTTTCCTCCGTCTGTCCGAGCATTCGCTTGCTCTTGGTGCCGGCTCCGCCAAACAAACTCCGTCAAACAAACAAACACACACACAGCATGTCCGGCAGATCAGTGCGGGCCGAGACCAGCAGCAGGGCGAAGGATGCCATCAAACATGACATGGCAGCTATCGAAAAAGTCGACCCGAAATATCACCTAGTCCGTTTCACCAGAGATGCTGCCTGATCTGCTGATTTACTCCAGCCTTTTGTGTCTGTCTTCAGTTTAAACCAGCATCTGCAGTTCTTCCCTGCACAAGGTATGTGCCATTATCGTGTGTATTAGCGTGGGTCCAGTCAGATTTGGTTTCTAGTCAGATTACCAATCACGCATATTTCCACACACACACTTACTTCAGCAAACAGCAACCAAGGCAGTGCTGACAGTGATGGGGGAAATTGATGAGGGTTTACTGCATTTTTAACATTTAAAACATTTAAAAACACACAAACTGTTCCCCCGCAATGCTCTTTACACTGCGAGAGGCATGACTGAAGTCGGGTCGGGTTTACTGAAATGGTGGAAGTTACGCTCTGGTGCGTACTCACCTCAGTCTAATGGATTTCGCAGGAGTGGACCATCTTGCTCCGCTCTAAGATCTTTGCTGGAACTATGCTCTTTTATAACGAAAATGGCGGATCGCTAGGTAGAGTGCAAGGAGCTCCCGGTCGAAAGCACTATACTTAACTTTGGGGGCTCGCAGCTGCCTGCTGAAAAATGCCAGCGGCACCCAGCGACTACCTACACGTTGCTCGAGGGCGGCGCTTACCGCGACGTCGGAAGCGTCCACGGTGAGGGCCGTTTGGGCTGATGCCCTAGAGTGTTCTAGCATAGTGGCATTGGCCAATGCAGTCTTAGCCCCCTCGGACTCCTTCTCTGCCTCCTTGGACCAGACCAGGTCCTTAGGCTTACCGGCCAGGCATTTGAACAACGGCCGCTGACGGGACGAATCGGTGGTAGAAATTAACCATCCCGATAAACTCCTGTAGACCCTTGACCGATAGGGGCCTCGAGAAGCGATGGATAGTGTCGACCTTCTCAGGCAGCGTCTGTACGCCGTGGGAGGTGATGCTGTGACCCAAGAATTAAATGGAACGCAATCCGAACTGGCACTTCGCAGGGTTGATCACCTACCCGTGTTTGCACAGCCGTTCAAAAAGCAGGCGGAGGTGCCTGACATGCTCTGCCTGTGAGCTGATGTCCACCAGGATATCATCATGATAGCCATTCGAAAAGGCCGAAAGGGGTGATGGTGGCCGTCTTAGGGACGTTGTTGGGATGGACCGGAATTTGATTATACCCGCGAATGAGGTCGACCTTCGAGAAAAAGGTTGCGCCTTCCAGATGAGCTGAGAAATCTTGGATGTTCGGGACTGGGTACCGATCTGCTGTGGTTACCGCGTTTAAATGCCTGTAATCACCGCAAGGTCTCCAACCCCCGGACGTTTTGGGCACCATGTGCAGCGGGGAAGCCCAAGGGCTATCCGACCACCGGACAATCTCCATGTCCTCCATAAGCCTTAACTCGTCTCGAGCGATGCGCAGTTTATCAGGCAGGAGGCGGCGCACCCTGGCGTGTACTGGTGGGCCCTCGGTGGGAATGTGGTGGACCACGCCATGACGGGGCGAGGCCCCGTTGAACCGGGGCGTGAGCAACCCTGGGAAGTCGGCGAGCAGGGCTGCGAAAGGTTGCTGGATCGCAGCTACCTCGTCGAGTTGCTGTAGGGGCGTTGACGGAACGCGCGGCTTGGCAGGGCACGGGTCCGACACAGGGACCGTGCGTCCGCCTCGCACATCGACTAACAGGGAGAACACGCACAGGAACGCCCCCAGGATCGGTTAGGCGACGTCAGCAACGATAAATTTCCACCTGTATGGGCCGGAGTCAAAATTTAAGTCCAGGGACCGCGTACCGTAATGCGAATGTCGCTCCCGTTAACAGCCGAGAGCACTGGTCCTACCTTACCGACGCGAGTATCTTGGGCACTTGGCGGCAGGATGCTGGCATGGGCACCAGAGTCCACCAGGAAACGGCGGCCGGAAAAGCGATCGCGGACGTAGAGGTGTTCGTTTGGGCCGATCGCGTTCACCTCTATGGACGATCGGCCGAGGCATTTCCCTGATAGGAGCAGGGGCTCCGGCATCTTCGGGCTTCGGGCCCGTATCGTTGACAGTTGTAGCACCAGCGACGTTGGCTGTCGACACTGGCCGCGGCGATGCTTCTTCGGCGCTGGGCTGGGCTCCTTCTTCCTCCCAACATCGTCTCGGTTGCACCCGCGCCGTGACCAGGGGGTCCCGCCGTCTGTGTGCCCACAATTCGTCAGCTCTCTCCGCGAGTTGTTGGGGATCGCTGAAATCAGCTCCGGCGAGCATCAGCTGGACTTCGTCGGGCATCTGCTCCAGGAACGCCTGTTCAAAAAGCAGACTTGGGCGGTCCCCATCCATCAGGGCTAGCATCTTCGCCATGATGGTGGATGGCCGTCGATCGCCGACACTGTCCACATGCAGCAGCTTACCTGCCCTGTCTCTGCGGCTGAGACCATAAGCGTGGAGCAGCAGGGCCATCAGCCCTTCGTATTTGGCGATGGTCAGCGGGTCCCTGACGTAGGGCAACAGCCTCGAGGCACAGTCCTGCAGCAATGCCCCCACTACATGGAACTACATTGTATCGTCCGCTACGATGTGATGGAGGTGAAACTGTGCCTCAACGTGGGCGAACCACACCTGAGGTTGGTCAGGCCAAAATGATGGCAATTTGAAAGACGGTGAGCCCTGCCGCATGCTGGCCGATTCTGCGCGAAGGTTGTCTTCCTGCATAATTCGTGCAGACCGTGGCTTCCGAACGCTGGGTTTGAAACCTGCGTGCGCCAGTAGGTGCACATTTGGATAGATGCATAGATATGTAGAGAATTGATGGATTCGAATTAAGTGCAGGCAGATTAGAGTTGGTCTTGGCATCATGCTTGGTGCATACATTGTAGGACAAAGGCCGTTCCTGTGCTGTACTGTTCTATGTTCTGTGCCCCAGAAGTTTGTCACAAGATAAGTGGTGGCCTATTTAAGACAGAAACAAATGGAAATTCCTTGAGGCAGAGTGGCATTTTGTTTTAATCCTCTGCTGTAGGGATTTGTAGATGTTCAATCAATGATTGTACCCAAAGCACAGATCAATAGATTTGTGGAGAATAGAGGAAGTAAGTGACTTTGGAATACTGCAGTAAGGTGTAGTTGAAGCAAGAAGCAGAAGATCAATTGTGGTCATGTGAGATGAACAGCAACAGTCAAAAGCCTATTCTTGCTACTGCAGTTCTGTTTCTGTGTCCTTGTTTACAGATTGGGAAGCTCTGACTTGTAATGTTTAGTGAACGGGTCTGCAGCTATTAACAGTCAATTTTAATAAATTGGATGAGGGAATTCAATGCAATATTTTCAAGTTGTTTGATGACACAAAGCTGATGTGGGCTGATAGGATAAGTGAGAAAGGGCATAATAAATAGACCATAATGTGAACAAATGTGAGGTCTATCACTATGTTAGAAACTGGAGAATGGCAAAGATTTTTTTTTACATGGTGGTACATTAAATGGAATTATTATGTGGAGAGTTCATGTAAAAGAATCACCTAGCATTAACGTGTAGCCACAGCAAACAATCGGGAAGGCAAACGACCTGTTGCTTTTCTTGCGAGGCTATTTGAGTTGATGTGCAGAGTTGTCTTGCTCCAATCATATAGGCCTGTGATAAAACCAGAAGTGGAATATTGAGTTTGATCTGGTTTCACAGCTGAATTAATAAACACAGAGTGGAACAGATTGAACCCTGAAATGGTAACTTTGTTGTCGCAGGAGAGATTAAGCAGACTGAGCCGCAAAATTCTGTCAAGAATTGTCAGAGTCAAGTTGTTTTGAGTTCATTGTTATATGGATAAGTATGATGAAGTACAGATACATGAAAATCTTGCGCCATGGATATTGTTTCCCCTGGCTAGAGTATCACGGACTTAAATCAAGAGGACTGCTGCACAGGACAGATGAGAAAGAATGTTGTTTCCCAAGGGTAGTGAATCTTTAGTTTTCTCTACACAGGAGGTGTTGAGGCTAAGTAGTTGAGTATATTCAAGACTGAGTTTAATAGATTTTTAGCAGTTGAAGGAATTAAGGGTTGTGGAATCATGGCAAGAAAGCGGTGTTGAGGTCAAAGATCAACAATGGTCATTTTGAAATTCAAGGCCATGAGAGGCTTAATGGCCCACTATTGCTTCTATATTTTGTATTATTACCAAAGTCTTATTGCTCTTGCTTAAATTATAGCCCGTGCTGTGGATCACCATTTAAATTACCACATGCTATAACATTTCAATGATCTATTAATCTCGAGTTAAATTACAATATTTTGTGGTTGAAAATAACATAAATGTTCCAATTCAGTTTTATTATCTTTTTGTCATTCTCACAAGCAATGGGATGCTGGGAGTGTATTTCCACTCCCAGTCATTTTCTTTTCTATTTTGAATGCAGCATTTTAGTCAGAGATCTCAATTTACCATGCCTTCACATTGCTTCCATGAAGTACAATATGACAGATGAATTTTCTTTAAATTTTCAGAGAGTGTTTTGGCTAATGGGCTAGAAAATAGGACAGGTTCATTGGATTTACAGTTAATATCTTAGATATTAAGTGCCCACCTAAATTGCTGGATATTAAACTGCAATAAAATGTGTCTCTATCATTAGATGTTGGATGACAATATGAATTTAGATTACCAGCAGGTCCTATTGTTCCTGATTTTTCTTTCTTGATGGACAGTCACCTCAGTTTTCACCTTTATTCCTTTCTACTTTTTAGTCTTTTGAGTGTGGAAATAGGCCCTTCAGCACAATGAGTCCACACTGACCATTGATTACCCATACACTAGTTCTATGCTATCGCCTCCAACACGCTAAGGGCAATTTACAGAAGCCAATTAACCTACAAAACTGCACGTCTTTGTAAAGTGGGGGGAAACTGGAGCACGTGGAGAAAACCCACTCGGTCAGAGGGAAAATGTGCAAACTGCAGTCAGGATCGAATCTTGCTCTCAGGCGCTGTGAGGCACTGCTTCACCGTGCTGCCCCTTTGCTGCTCTCTGTTGCAAATATTCTAAATGGGACATAACTGGACCCAATTCTCCATCTAAAGCAGAAGAATTGGGTCAGGTTTACAGATAGGAATCTAGCAGCTGCGTGTTGAGATGTTCCTGTGGATGTGGATCTGGACTGGAAACTACCTTGTGTCAGCCACATCCATCAAGTGCAAAACCTAGATGAATCTTTAGTATATCTGGCACCACCAAGGTGGAGTGCTAAAATATAATTCAAATTGCAAAAAATATTTGCTTGTTCTAGGAGAGGACAGGACATCGAGACTTTACTTTAGACTTTAGAGATACAGCGTGGAAACAGGCCGTTTGGCCCACCGAGTCCACGCCGACCAGTGATCACCGTGCACTAGCACTACCCTACACACTAGGGACAATTTACAGTCTCTTACTTTGTATATTCAGAATGTTTATACTCTTGAAATTATTTATTGACTGTCTTCATTTTTTTTTAAATTCCCAGTCCTTGATGCTATATAACCTATATATAACTAAAAATCTTGTATGTGTATATGTACGTATGTTCCCAAAATACAGCCAAAACGGTACACGATGGCGCAACAATTTTAAGGGTGCCTTACTCACCATTCGCCTGCGATGTGCAGTACCAAGTTTTGTTATATTTTAAAAAGTAAATCACTTTATAAAATTTAATGAACTTTATACTGTGAATGGGACAAGTTTCAACATGGCAGTCATGCCTGCGCAGTGCGCTCCCACTTGCCGGGCCTGTCAGCCACGCCGCCACAGCTGGGGGAGTGTTGCCGGGCCCATTATCCGCCCGTACGCAGTTGGTGAAGGGTTGTCGGGCCTAGTATCCGCATGTGCGCAGTTGGGGGAGGGTTGCTGGGCCTGGTGCCATTTTCAGATCTCCATTTTGATCTAAACCTTCCATGTGTACTTGACTGGCATCACTATGGGGACCCATCGGGTCCATGGGTCGTCTAGTTATATATAAATATATAAATTCTGTGCATTGAGCATTATTAAAACAATTAATAACATTTTGTTTTTTTAATAACAATTCATTATAAAAGTTGCTAGTGTGGCTGGATTTTGATTTTAATGTTTCATTTTACCGGTGACTGAAAGATAAATGTGAGCATCAGCATTTGTGTTACTTATTGCTGATGTCTTTATTTTAACTTGGTAGTGGTCCAATCAACCAGTATGTTTGGCAGCATGCTGAATATTTACAGGTGCTGCTACTGCATTGCCACAGTGCAGGCTAGAACTTAATTTTCCCCCTTGTTTTTCTTTTTCTAATCTGCCAAATTATTAAAGCTTGTTTCATGTTTGCAGAAGCAGGTGCAGATAACTTCACAAGCAAATTTTTGCAAACGTTAGTGAAAGGGAAATTCCTCCATGAGCTAATATTGTATTTATTTTCTTTTATGTGTGCTTTGATGAATAGCTAATATGCTAAGGATTATTTGGGTTCAGTTGACATTGCATAATGCCAGACACTGTGCTCTGATTCTCAAAACCAGATTGCAGTTTTATACTAATTTATATTTCATTTGTATGCTATTTGTTTAGTTTTTTTAGTTTAGTTTAGAGATACAGCAGGGAAGCAGGCCCTCCGGCTCATCAAGTCCATGCCGACCATTGATCACCAGTGCCCACTGGTTCTATGTTATCCCACTTTCTCATTCACTCCCTTCACACCAGCAATTTACAGAGGCCAATTAACCTACAAATCCAGCACGTCTTTGGGTCGTGGAAGGAAAGTGGAGCACCCAGAGGAAAACCATACAGTCACAGGGAAAACGTGCAAACTCAACACAGACAGCACCTGAGGTCAGAATTGAAATCACTGTGAGGCAGCAGCTGCACCACTGTGCTGCCAGAAAATCACCTACATCACATAGGGAAATCATAATCAAGGGCTAGTTTATCTTTGGTTATTCCCACTTCTCTATCCAGATGGGGAGAAACAAAAGGTTGAAAGCACGTACCACCAGACAGGGGAACAGTTTCTTCCCCTGCTGTTTTAAAACCACTGAATGGGCTTCCCTTAAACTCGGGTGTAATCCCAATCTCCCACCCTGTCATATTGTGGACCTTGCACTTTTGCTATTATTTGCACTTTCTCAGTAACTGTAGTGCTATCACGCTGTGATACTATACTCTGTATATTGTTCCCTTTGCACTACCTGTTGTATGGCTTGATTGCACTCTTACACAGCATGATAGATAGGATAGCTTGCAAACAAGGTTTTTCACTGTTTCACGGAACACGAGACAATGACAAACCAATATCAATACTGCTTGTAACTTAGTGAGCATCAGAACCTGCCCAATTATTAAACTTGTCTTTGCTAATTTCCCAAGTAATTGGGGTCTTAAATACCCAACATGTCCAATTTAACATTTTCAATAAGTGATCCTAGCAATTTTCCAAATTTCATAGTTTAATCCAGCCCTACAATCACTGCTCACATGATTCCTTTTCTCTGAGCGCAGTGATAGAGCGTCCAGAAGATAGACACACAATGCTGGAGTTACTCAGCGGAACAGGCAGCATCTCTGGATAGATCTTCAGTGTCAACCAGAATCTGCAGTTCCTTCCTACACATAGAGTTATCCAGTACAGAAAAAGACCCTTCGGCCCAAATTGTCCGTGTCGACCAAGATGTCCCATCTAAGTTAGTCCCATTTGCCCGCCTTTGGTTCGTACCTGAGTCATCTGTGCTTTGATGTGTCTTTCTGCCCATCTGATAACCTTCAGCTATTTCGATTAGTAGTTATTCAAATGTTTTCTCTTCTGAAATACCAGCCTTCTCATTTTTAACTTTGTCAAAGATTACATTATTTCCTTTAATTCATGAGCTTTTAACCGAATTGCACGAACCTGAAATCAGAGAGTCATAGCCATACCGCAAGTTTACATTATCTATCCAGTACCAATTTAACTAATTCTATACTAATCTTTTATTCTCTGTTCATTCCCTTTACCATTATCCAAAATATCCTATTGCTCTGTGGGCAATTTGATAGCCAATATGACTTATGAACTGCTGATTTAAAAATTGGATGATGCAATATCAAAACAGAAGAAAAGATTAGTAAGAAGGGAGACATGCGTTTAAGAGATAAAGTTAAGCAGAAATAAACAAAAGAGTAAGATTTCCTACAGATATTTAAAAAAGAGGTATTAACAAACTGGATGTAGGTCTTTTCAAAATAAACCTCAGAAGGGGAAAACAAGGAGATGACGTGAATTAAATAGATATTTAGTATGGGTCTTCAGTTTAGCAGATTCAGTGGTTCAATGGATCTTTATTATCACATATGCACAGCACAGTGAAAGTATTTTGCGCAACTCACAAATGCACAGTCGCCATATTTTGGTGCTGTGTACAAAGGAAAAGAAACAGTCCAAAGTCCACTTCACATGTTGAACGTACTGGAGCGCCCTGGATCCAGATAGGCCCAGGTAAGCCCCAGCAGCTGCAGGTCTGTGACCTACTGTGCCTCTCCTTGCCCATCCAGCTGTGTCGGGGGGGGGGGGGGGTATTGCCTCCTGCATCGACCTTGAAGGCATAGGAGGCAATACCCCAGTCACTCCCCTACCGCTCACTCTTCATGCCTGTCGCTGTCAGCGGCTTCCTCCATGACTCGATTTTATAGGATTCCAGTAGCGTTGCAGAAATAACTGCAAAGCAGCAGCTGGGAATGATGAGAGAGTTCAGGATAATTACTAGTGCTGAGAGAAGTGGAAGTGGGGGCCAATATTCCTCTGGGTCCTGAAGAGGGGGCGGGGGAGGGAGCTATTGGGATTGTTGATGCATTGGTTTTATTCCCTGGATTCAAGGAAAGTTCCATTGGAATGGAGAACAGTAGGTGTAGCTGCTGTTTGTGAATCATCCATGACAACATACAAGGTGAAAGATCAATCGTTATTCCATAAGTAATCTGGAACATTTAAACTGCCAGCCAATCATATCCAGCTCAACGTGGCTTGTGAGAGCTGGATATGAATGACTGACCTTGTTAGTGTCAAACCGTGTCGTACTGAAATACCATGCAATGGGTGGCATGCATATATATGTAGTTATAGTAGAGATTATAAATGGCATGGATTAATAAGGGTTAATCTACATCCTTCCTCTTACAGAAGCAAAGCATATATAGAGTGGTTAGTGGAGCATGTGGTAAAACACCAGTACAGGTTGTGTGCATTTCTTTGTTTACTTGTATATGCTTGTGCATATGTGCACATAAAACAAAACGGGTCATGCACAGATCAAATATAGCCAGTGAACTTTCCAATCAGCGGGTACGGCTTGCAGACATGACCTACTTGTGTACGGTAGTACCCCTCGTGTGCCTCGTCCTTCTCTGAGGGAGCTCGTCCCTTATCGGGTGAACGCGGAGGAGGGGACACGGGTGGTGATGGGGGCACCGGGGAAGGCAGGGATAGTGCTGGCACCGATAGAGGAATCGCTGGAGTGGCATTCGCGGAGCATGAGGGAAGACTGACATGCTGGTCAGGGTAAGGATGTAGAGGTCCCGGTTCATTAACCGGGAGAAGGTGTTGGCAGGTGCGTCAATAGATGTCGTCGTCAATGCTGACCAGGTATGAGCGTGGCTCTGCGGTTGACCCCAGAATGACTCAGAGGCAGTCGTAGCCTCGGAGAGACCGTAAGCAGACAACCTGTCCCTTGTTGAGCAGTTGAAACGGAGAACTGGTTTTATCATAGTATTTTCTTTGTATGTTGCGGCGGTGTTGGAGCTGGGATTGGATCACCGATGGTGCGTGAACTTGTGGTTCTAGCAGTTGCTTGGCCATAGGCAGGGTGCAGCGGGTTCACCTTGACATGAGTTGTTCGGCCGAAGATCCCAGGAGAGGGTCGCAGACGATGTTCCGTAGGTTGAGTAAGTCAAGGTAGACATCAGAGCTGGCACTATGTGAGCGTTCCATTAGTTCTTTTGCACTTCTTACCGCACGCTCGGCCAGGCCGTTGGACTGCGGGTACTCGGGGCTGCTGGTGGTGTGGTGAAAATCCCAGCGTTTTGCGAAATCCCTGAAGAGCTGACTGGAAAATTAAGTTCCATTGTCTGTGTGTAGCTTGAGGGGTGCTCCATGGACAGAGAAGTGGCAAGTGTGTTTTTGAATGACCCTGGCTGAGGTTGGGCTACTGAGCAGGTCGATTTAGAACCATCCTGAGTAGGAATCGACTGGAACCAGGTATTGTTTGCCATGCCACTCAAAGATGTCGGCTGCTACTGTGGACCTGGGTAAGTCGGGTGTGGGGTGCTGGAGAAGTGGTTGTTTCTGTTGGTGCGGGGTCAGGCTGTTGCAAATCGGGTAGGCAGCAACTTTCTCAAGAATGTAGTCAGCCATGTCAGGCCAGAAAAGCATACCTTTTGCATGTTGGAGGGTTATTTCTGCAGCAGGATGTCCCCATGGACAATATCGAAGTACTTACTGTGAAGAGACGTCGGGATAACTGCCTTATGTCCTTTAATTATAATGCCGTCTTGAATTACCAGTTCGTCACGGACAGGGTAGAACGGGCGGATAGCCAGCGGCAAGTAGTGCTGTTTGTCTGGCCAGCCGCGGCAGATGACAGTGGCCAGCGATTGTAGCGGTTCGTCTGCAGCTGTTTGTGCCACTAGGATGTCTAAGCCCGCGGATGGAAGGCAGGAGACCATCATAACCGTGTACCCCTCGTGCTCACCATCAGACAGGTGTTTTTCGCAGGTTGGGTGAGGTGCCTGTGAGAAGAGGTCAGCTAAGTGCATGTCCTTACCGCGTTTGTAGGTTAGTTTGATGTCATACCTCTGTAGTTCCATCCTCATGCGTTGTAAACACGCTGGTGCCGTGTGGATCGGTTTATTGAGGATACTGACCAGGGGCTGGTGGTCGGTTTCAATCGTGATCGGGTTGCCAAAGATAAAGTCCTTGAATTTCTTGCAGGCAAAAGTTATCGTGAGTAGCTCCTTCTCGATTTGAGCGTAGCGCTGTTCAGTGAAGGAAGACATGGGCAACTGGTCTGGGACCCTTCCCGTCGTCTTGTAAACAAGCGGCACCCAATCCATACTGGGAGGCATCACAGGCGAGGGTGACGGGTAACTCGGCATCGAAGTATGTGAGGGTTGGGGCACAAGACATTTGTTGTTTGAGGGTTTCAAATGCCCTCTGCTGGTGCTGGTGCCAGGACCAGTGTGTATCCTTGTGGGCCAGTTGTCACAGTGGGGCTGACTGCTCGCTGATGTTTGGGATGAATTTTCCCAGGTAGTTTACCATGCCTAGAAATCGTTGTAGAGCTGTCATGTCTGTACGTGCTGGCATTTTGTTGATGGCAATGGTTTTAGACGGATCAGGCCTGAGGCCGTTGTTGGTGAACACAAGTCACTTCGTCGACCCAAAACCTGCACTTGAGAAGGTTGAGTTTGAGGTTTACCTCTCTGGCACGATCCAGGACCCGCTTCAGGTTTGAGTCATGTTCTTGTGTGTTGCGCCCAGTGATCAGGATGTCGTTCACGATTATGTCGCATGAGTAGCCAGTAAAGAGTTGTTCCATAGTACGTTGGAAATCTTCACTGGCTGAATTGATGCCAAATCGCATTCGTAAGAATCGGTAGCTTCCGAAGGGTGTCGCGAATGTGGTTAACATGGTCCAGCGGTATTTGCCAATATGAGTTCTTTGCATCTAGGACAGAGAAGACTGTGGCTTTACCCAGACTGACTGCGACCTTTTCCACCGTCCGCATCGGTGTGGTCATTTGATGGCAGTGTTTAAATCTTTAGGGTTGATGCAAATCCTTATTTTGACTTTGTTCTTCTTGACAGCTGCGACCATGGTGGAGATCTAGGAGGGGTCGTTGACAGGGGCTATCACACCCAGTGTTTCTATTCTGTCAAGTTCAGTTTTGACACGGTCCGTCATTGCATGTGTGATTCGGTGAGGAGAATGAACGACAGTTGTGACTTCCTTGTCGGTTACAATGCTGTATTCTGTGGGGAGCTTGCCCAGCTGGTTATCAAAAAAGTCTTTGTATTGTGCAAGTAGTTATTGGGTGGGACTTTGAGAGGTAGCTAGTTGGTGCACAGTTTTGCCGAAAGAGACAAGGCTCATATCGCGGCATGCATCGATGCCCAGAAGGTGCCACTAGGGGCGCCGCATTGACGGCAGCCTCTGCCTACAGCCTGTTTGTCTTTCAATCTTTTTAACATTTTTTAGTTAGTTTAAAGTCTGATATTGGGGGAATCTTTGACTTTTATATGTGGGGGAGGGGGACAGGGTAAGGGGGAAACTGTTTCCCAGTCGTTTCCTGGCGGGGACGCGACTATTTCTCCGAGTCACATCCTCGCCCCCCTCCTCGCGACCTACCACACGGATCGGAGCAGCCTTTCCTGCCGGGGACCGGGAACCGGACCAGAGCGACACAGCGGCGGCGCAGCGCTGAGTTCACCGCGGAGCGGGCGATGCCTACCTCGATCGCCGTTTGGAGTTCCGGAGCGTTGGGCCGCTGCTCCAACATCGTGGAGCTACGGTGTGGGAGAGCTTCCAACGCGGGCGGCACTGACCGTCAACGCGGTGTCTTGGGGCCCTTTGCCGAGGGCCGCCAGCGTTGCATTTACGCCCAGCGCGGCCAGCAGACTTTGGGAGCCGCGGACTCTGGTAGGAGGTGGCCGACTCTGATGTCCAGGCCGCTGAGGACGTCCCCCAACCCCAACGTCGGACTTACATCACCCCGGCGAGCAGGCCTGAACATCAGGCCGCCCGTATAGGCGATTGCGGAGGGCTCGGGAAGGCCCTGACCACGGGTGAACATTGGGGAACATTAGAGGAAGAAAACTGACTTTGGTGCCTTCCCTCACAGTGGGAAACTTTTGATTCTGCTGTGTGGGGATGTTTTTATGTTGAATTCTATCGTGTGTTGTGTCGTTTATTTTTATTGTATGGCTGTATGGTAATCACCTTTCACTGTGCCATCTGGCACATGTGACAAATAAATGTATCTTGTATCTTATATCTTGATACCATGTTTGTGAATGATCCACGACAACATACATGGTGATAGATCAATCTTTATTCCATAAGTAATCCGGAACATTTAAACCACCAGCCATTCATATCCAGCTTGACGTGGCATGTGAGAGCCGGCTGACCTTGTTAGTGTAAAACCGTGTAGTACCGTAATACCATGTAATGGGTGCCATGCATATATATATGTAGTGGAGATTATAAATGGCATGGATTAATAAGGTTTATTCTACAGCTGCTTTATTCAGAAAGGGAGAGAGAGATAGAACAGAAAACTGCAGTCCAGTTAATTTAACATCTGTCGCAGAGGAAATGTTAGAAGATTATTAAAAGATAGCAGGCACTTAGAGAAATTCAAGGTGATTAGGTAAAATCAGCATGGCTCTGCTTGATCGATTTATATGATGACACTGAAGATACACATAAAATGCTGGAGTAACTCAGCGGGACAGGCAGCATCTCTGGAGAGAAGGAATCGGTGACGTTTCGGGTCGAGACGCTTCTTCAGACACTTCATGATGACCCAGTAGCACCAAGGAGTGCTGTTGTCACAGTTCAAACAAAGCTGACCTTCGGTATTATCTGTGTGAAGGTTATGTTCTCCCTGCGATAACATGGATTTCCCCTCAATGCACCAGTTTGTTACGTATCCCAAAGACATGCTGGTCAAAAGATTAATTGGTTACTGCTGGGGCGTAGAAGAATGGAGGTGAAGTGGATCAACTTGTGTGAGAGAATGAGTTGCAGGGAAATAGCTGATAAAATAGGATTGATAGAATCACTTTGACAGTCAGTGTGGTCATGGAAGCAAGTGGACATCTTACGTCATAAATAAATATGAAGTTTAATACTATAAGAAAAATGTGAAAACAAGGCCTAAAGTGTTGGAGTAACTCAGCGGGCCAGACAGCATCTCTGGAGAACATGGATAGATTACGTATTGGACCGGGAATCCTTTTTCTTCAGACTGATAGCAGTAAGGGGAGGTGGGGGGGAAGCTGGAAGAGAGGAGGGTCGGATAAAGCTAGATGACTGTTAGGTGGAAACAGGTGAGGGGGGGAGTTGATAGGCAGATGGTTGGCCAAAGGTCATAGTTGAGGTGTATTTTTTTTTTCAGTTGGCAGTAATCTTGATTCTAAACTAATGGTTGTGATTCAATCCAGTTCATGACTTGAGCTAGACTGACATTTTAGCGATGGTCATATTGCATTGATTCCGATGAATATTTAAAAACTCATGTGAAAACAAGTTTTTGACTAAAGTTACAGCATGGAAGCAAGGGAAGGCAGAAATAAATTCACCCCGAGTGCTTTACAGAAATGTTTTTCAACCCATGCTTTTTTGTGGATTTCACCTCAAGATTACTGTTTTTATTTCAATATTGCAATTGATGTATAAAGTGAAATGCCTGAGAGAGCTAGTTTAGAAAAAATGATGATGCTCTCTTTATACTTTCTCCTTTCCTTTATTCACATTCAGTACATGTTTTTTTCTTTACATTCTGTCTTTCATTATTTTCATTATTTCACCTGGCATGCAAATTGAGTGATTCCTTCCCCCCCCCCCCACACACCCATCCCCACCTAAATCAAACAGAGTAAATTGAATTCTATTTGTATATAAATTAATACATTAGTTTATTGTGCCTTATAGTTACAGTTGTGAAAAATGTTCTTACTGCATAACTCATAATAATATAAAATGATTCATGATATACAGTGCCCTCCATAATATTTGGGACAAAGACCCATCATTTATTTATTTGCCTCTGTACTCCACAATTTGAGATTTGTAATAGAAAAAAAATCACATGTGGTTAAAGTACACATTGTCAGATTTTAATAAAAGCCATTTTTATACATTTTGGTTTCATCATGTAGAAATCACAGCAGTGTTTATACATAGTCCCCCCATTTCACGGCACTATAATGTTTGGGACACAGCAATGTTATTTAAATGAAAGTAGTCATGTTTAGTATTTTGTTGCATGTCCTTTGCATTGCAATGACTGCTTGAAGTCTGTGATTCATGGACATCACCAGTTGCTGGGTGTCTTTTCTGGTGATGCTCTGCCAGGCCTGTATTGCAGCCATCTTTAGCTTATGCTTGTTTTGGGGGCCAGTCCCCTTCAGTTTCTCTTCAGCATATAAAAGGCATGCTCAATTGGGTTCAGATTGGGTGATTGACTTGGCCACTCATGAATTTACCATTTTTTAGCTTTGAAAATCTCCTTTGTTCCTTTAGCAGTATGTTTGGGATCATTATATTGCTGTAGAATGAACCGCCGGCCAATGAGTTTTGAGGCATTTGTTTGAACTTGAGCAGATAGGATGTGTCTATACGCTTCAGAATTCATTATGCTACTACCATCAGCAGTTGTATCATCAATGACGATACGTGAGCCAGTACCTTCAGCAGCCATACATGCCCAGGCCATAACACTCCCAGCACTGTGTTTCATAGATGAGGTGGTATGCTTTGGATCTTGGGCAGTTCCTTCTCTCCTCCATACTTTGCTCTTGTCATCACTCTGATATAAGTTAATATTCGTCTCATCCATTCCACAAGACCTTAAGGAAACAATTGAACACACTTGAGCAATTGCAAACACATGTGAAGCCATATAACCATATAACCATATAACAATTACAGCACGGAAACAGGCCCTCTCGGCCCTTCCAGTCCGTGCCGATCATTTGTTTTCCCCTAGTCCCATCTACCTGCACTCAGACCATACCCCTCCATTCCCTTCCCGTCCATGTACCTATGCACTTTACTTTTAAATGTTAAAATCGATCCTGCCTCCACCACTTCTGCTGGAAGCTCATTCCACACAGCCACCACCCTCTGAGTAAAGAAGTTCCCCCTCACGTTACCCCTAAACTTCCGTCCCTTAATTCACGTTATGCCCTCTTGTTTGAATCTTCCCTACCCTCAATGGGAAAAGCTTATCCACGTCAACTCTGTCTATCCCTTTCATTATTTTAAAGACCTCAATCAAGTCCCCCCTTAACCTTTTGCGCTCCAAAGAATAAAGACCTAACTTGTTCAACCTTTCTCTGTAACATAGTTGCTGGAACCCTGGCAACATTCTAGTAAATCTCCTCTGTACTCTCTCTATTTTGTTGACATCCTTCCTATAATTAGGCGACCAAAATTGTACACCATACTCCAGAATTGGTCTTACCAATGCCTTGTACAATTTTAACATTACTTCCCTACTCCTATATTCAATGCTCTGATTTATAAAGGCCAGCACACCAAAGGCTTTCTTTACCACCCCATCTACATGCGATTCCACCTTCAGGGAACCATGCACAGTTATTCCTAGATCTCTCTGTTCCACAGCATTCCTCAATTTCCTACCATTTACCATGTACGTCCTATTTTGATGTGTCCTTCCAAGATGTAGCACTTCACACTTATCAGCATTAAACTCCATCTGCCATCTTTCAGCCCACTTTTCCATATGGCCCAAATCTCTCTGTAGACTTTGAAAAACTACTTCATTATCCACAACACTAACTATCTTAGTATCATCTGCATACTTACTTATCCAATTTTCCACCCCATCATCCAGATCATTGATGTACATGACAAACAACAGTGGACCCAACACAGATCCCTGAGGCACCCCACTGGTCACCGGCTTCCAACCTGACAAACAGCCATCTACCATTACTCTCTGACATCTCCCATTCAGCCACTGTTGAATCCATCTTGCTACTCCGCCATTAACACCCAAAGATTGAACCTTCTTAACCAACCTTCATGGGGAACCTTGTCAAAGGCCTTACTGAAATCCATATAGACAACATCCACTGCTTTACCCTCATCAATTTCCCTAGTAACCGCTTGAAAAAAATTCAAGAAGGTTTGTCAAACATGACCTTCCAGTTGACTGTCCATGTTGACTGTTCCTGATCAGACCCTGTTTATCCAGATGCTTATATATATTATCTCTAAGTATCCTTTCCATTAATTTACCCACCACTGACATCAAACTAACAGGTCTATAATTGCTAGGTTTATTCTTTGAACCCTTTGTAAACAATGGAACAACATGCGCAGTACGCCAATCCTCCGGCACTATTCCCGTTTCTAATGACATTTGAAATATTTCTGTCATAGCTCCTGCTATTTCTACACTAACTTCCCTCAATGTCCTAGGGAATATCCTGTCAGGACCTGGAGACTTATCCACTTTTATATTTTTCAAAAGTATCAGTACATCCTCCTCTTTGAATCTCACAGTTTCCATAGCTACTCTACTTTTTTCCCTTACCTCACATAGTTCAATATCCGTCTCCTTGGTGAATACTGAAGAAAAGAAATTGTTCAATATCTCCCCCATCTCTTTTGGCTCTGCAGATAGCTGTCCATTCTGTCTCTCTAATGGTCCAATTTTATCCCTCGTTATCCTTTTGCTATTAATATAGCTGTAGAAACCCTTTGGATTTACTTTCACCTTTCTTGCCAAAGCAACCTCATATCTTCTTTTAGCCTTCCTAATTTCATTCTTAAGATACTTTTTACATTCTTTATACTCCTCTAGCACCTCATTTACTCCATGCCTCCTATAATTATTGTAGATACAGTGGCTTGCAAAAGTATTCATACCCCTTGAACTTTTCCACGTTTTGTCACATTACAACCACAAATGTAAATGTATTTTATTGGGATTTTATGTGATAGACCAACACAAAATGGCGCATAATTGTGAAGTGGAAGGAAAATGATACATGGTTTTCAAATTTTTTTACAAATAAAAAAATGAAAATTGTGGCGCGCAAAAGTATTAAGCCCCCTTTACTCTGATACCCCTAAATAAAATCCAGTGCAACCAATTGCCTTCAGAAGTCACCTAATTAGTAAATATAGTCCACTTGTGTGTAATCTAATCTCAGTATAAATACAGCTGTTCTGTGAAGGCCTCAGAGGTTTGTTAGAGAACATTACTGAACAAACAATGTTCCTTGGGCATCATGAAGCCCAAGGAACACACCAGACAGGTGAGGGATAAAGTTGTGGAGAGGTTTAAAGCAGGGTTATGATATAAAAAAATATCCCAAGCTTTGAACATCTAATGGAGCACTGTTCAATCCATCATCCGAAAATGGAAAGAGTATGGCACAACTGCAAACCTACCAAGACATGGCCATCCACCTAAACTGATAGGTCGGGCAAGGAGAGCATTGATCAGAGAAGCAGCCAAGAGGCCCATGGTAACTCTGGAGGAGCTGCAGAGATCCACAGCTCAGGTGGGAGGATCTGTCCACAGGACAACTATTAGTCGTGCACTCCACAAATCGGGCCTTTATGGAAGAGTGGCAAGAAGAAAGCCATTGTTGAAACAAAGCCATAAGAAGTCCCGTTTGCAGTTTGCCACAAGCCATGTGGGGGACACAGCAAACATGTGGAGGAAGGTGCTCTGGTCTGATGAGACCAAAATTGAAGTTTTTGGCCTGAATGCAAAAATGCAAAACGCGAATGTGTAGCGGAAAACTAACACTGCACATCACCCTGAACACACCATCCCCACTGTGAAACATGGTGTGGCAGCACCATGCTGTGGGGATGCTTTTCTTCAGCAGGGACAGGGAAGCTGGTCAGAGTTGATGGGAAGATGGATGGAGCCAAATACAGGGCAATCTTGGAAGAAAACCTGTTAGAGTCTGCAAAAGACTTGAGACTGGGGCAGAGGTTCACCTTCCAGCAGGACAACGACCCTAAACATACAGCCAGAGCTACAATGGAATGGTTTATATCAAAGCATATTCATGTGTTAGAATGGCGCAGTCAAAGTCCAGACCTAAATTGAGAATCTCTGGCAAGACATGAAAATTGCTGTTCACAGACGCTCTCCATCCAATCTGACTGAGCTTGAGCTATTTTGCAAAGAAGAATAGGCAAAGATTTCGGACTCTAGATGTGCAAAGCTGGTAGAGACATACCCCAAAAGACCTGCAGCTGTAATTGAAGCGAAAGATGGTTCTACAAAGTATTGACTCAGGGGAGGCTGAATACTTTTGCACGCCACACTTTTCAGTTTTTTATTTGAAATAAAATTTGGAAACCATGTATCATTTTCCTTCCACCATAATTATGCCCCACTTTGTGTTGGTCTATCACATACAATCCCAATAAAATACATTTACGTTTGTGGTTGTAACGTGACAAAGTGTGGAAAAGTTCAAGGGGTATGAATACTTTTGCAAGCCACTGTATCTCTCTTTTTTCGAAACTGTCCAATTTCCCTTGAAAACCATGGCTCTTTCCAATTTTTACTATTTCCTTTCACCCTAACAGGGACATAAAGATTATGTACTCTTACAATTTGCCCTTTAAATGTCCTCCATTTCTCTTCTACATCCTTCCCATAAAACAGAGTATCCCAATTCACTCCTTTTAAATCCTTACACATTCCCTCAAAGTTAGCCTTTCTCCAATCAAAAATCTCCACCCTAGGTCCAGTTCTGACTCTCTCCATAATTATATTGAAACTAATGGTATTGTGATCACTGGTCCCGAAGTGCTCACCAACGCATACCTCCGTCACCTGACCTTCCTCATTTCCTAACAGGAGGTCCAGCACTGCCCCTTCTCTGGTGGATACCTCTATGTACTGCTGCAAAAAACTATCCTGCACACATTTTACAAACTCCAAACCATCCAGCCCATTTACAGAATGTGTTTCCCAGTCTATTTTTGGAAAATTGAAATCTCCCACAATCACTACCTTGTGCTTACTATTAATATCTGCTATCTCCTTACATATTTGCTCTTCCAATTCTCGCTCCCCATTTGGCGGTCTATAATACACCCCTAAAAGTGTTGCTACACCGTTCCCACTTCTCAGTTCCACCCAAATAGCCTCCCTAGACGAGCCCTCTAATCTATCCTGCCAAAGCACTGCTGTAATATCCTCTCTGACAAGCAATGCAACACCTCCACCTCTGGTCCCACCAATTCTATCACACCTAAAGCAACAAAATCCTGGAATATTTAGTTTCCAATCACAGCCGTCCTGCAACCATGTTTCACTGATTGCCACAACGTCATATTTCCAGAGATCAATCCAGGCTCTAAGTTTATCCACCTTTCTTACAATGCTCCTAGCATTAAAATATACACATTTTATAAACCCACCATCCCTTATTCTCTGTCTATTATCTTTTTCCTCTTTCTCGCCTACATTTTGGGTCCGAGTGCTTCCCTTCTCTGCCTCTTGCCCCACACCCTGTCCCCTAGCCCCCTCTACCCGAGTCCCTCCCCCCAGCCTTTCTAGTTTAAAGTCTCCCCAGTAGCCTTTGCAAATCTCCCTGCCAGGATATTGGTCCCCCTCGGGTTCAAGTGCAACCCGTCCTTTTTGTACAGATCATGCCTTCCCCAAAAGAGGTCCCAGTGATCAAGAAACTTGAATCCCTGCCCACTGCACCAGTCCCTCAGCCACGCATTTATCCTCATTCCATTCCTACTCTCACTGTCACGTGGCACAGGCAGTAATCCTGAAATCGTTACCCTTTTGGTCCTTCTCCTTAACTTTCCCCCCAACTCCCTAAATTCTCCCTTCAGGACCTCATCTCTTTTTCTGCCTATGTCATTGGTACCTATGTGTACCACAACATCAGGCTCCTCTCCCTCCCTTTTCAGAATCTTTTGGACACGTTCCGACACATGCAAGACCCTGGCACCAGGGAGGCGAAACTACCATCCGGGTCTCCCGACTGCGTCCACAGAATCACCCATCCGACCCCCTAACTATAGAGTCCCCTATTACAATTGCCCTCCTCATTTTGCTACCCTTCTGAGCATCAGGGCCGGTCTCTGTGCTGGAGACCCGGCCGGTGTTGCTGCCCCCAGGCAGACTGTCCCCTCCAATCGTACTCAAACCCGAGTACCTATTTTCCAGGTGTACAGTCACAGGGGTACTCTCTAGCCCCTGCCTCTTGCCCTTCCTAACCATGACCCACTTGTCTGCCTCCTGTGGTCGGGGAGTGACTACCTCCCTGTAGCTCCTCTCTATGACCTCCTCACTCTCCCTGACCAGACGGAGGTCATCGAGCTGCTGCTCCAGGTTCCTAACACGGTCCTTTAGGAGCCCCATCTCGACACACCTGGCGCAGATGTGGACGTCTGGAGGGCTATCAGATTCCCTGACCTCCCACATCTGACATCCAGAACAGTACACTGCCCTGGCCTTCATACTCCCCCCTTACACAAGATACAATATCAACACAATACAAGCTCCTGTGGGCCTCTGAGGAAAACAAGCCCCGCGCTTGATTTTTAACCTTACCGGTCGGGTGTCGCTCCTCCCCCTCCTTCACTTCCAACGGCTCCTGTGGGCCTCTGAGGAAAACAGAGACACATGGCTCCTGTGGGCCATGTGTCACAAACATTATGTTGTCCTGAAATGGGGGGACCATGTATAAACACTGCTGTATTTCTACATGGTGAAACCAAAATGTATAATTGTGGCTTTTATTAAAATCCCAGCAGCACGGTGGCACAGCGGTAGAGTTGCTGTCCCACTTTCACGACCTAATTGGCGACCTCTGCCGAGTTTGCCCTTGACTCATACTCGCAGCATGGTCGCCACGAGGTCATAGGAGGTCTTCGTAACTCTTCCTCATGCTCGTGAGTGGTCTCCGCGTACTCGTGGCCTCAAGTAGGTCGCAGCGTTTTTTCCAGCCTGATAAAAAATGTCCACGAGTAGAAAAAAGGTCGGCATGGACAAAATTGATACTTTTTACTCGTAGGTAGGTCGTAGGTAGGTCATAGTAGGTCGTGATGGTAGTCGTAGATAGTCATAGGTAGTCGTAGGTCGGTAATTGGCCTGAGAAAAAAATGCATCATTTTATCATGTGATCATTTTCCACTCGTAGCTAGTCGTAGTTGGTCTTAGGTGTGGAAAACTGAGGACGAGGGGGGTCGTAGACATAATCGTAGGAGGTCGCAGACATAGTCATAGGAGGTCTTTTACTTCGTCGAGTTAACACGACCTTGACATTTTTTTCATTTCGTCTCGGGTCTTCTAAACTCGTGGATTAGGTCGTCCAAGCAGGACAGGTCATTTACAGTACCAGAGACCCAGGTTCGATCCTGACTATGGGTGCTGTTTGTATCGTGTTTATATGTTCCCCTGTGACCACATGGGTTTTCTTTTTTTTTCACTTTAGTTTTTATTGCTTTTATGTATACACAAATAAAACACAAATATAACAACGAACCATACAACAATACAGTGAAACGTACAACAGTGTAGCGGGGGGTTCAGTTTACAATTAATGATGCAGTATATAGAACTATTTTCATATTAAAACATTTTCCAATAACTTACATTATTGTCAATAAAATTATACAGTGTTGATGTATTTATTTCTATACCTAATCCATTTTTCCCATTTTCTGTTAAACTCGTCTTCTTTCACTCTTAGAGAATATGTCATTTTCTCCATGACAAATATTTCCTGTACTATGTCTAACCATCGTCTAAGTCTGGGTGTGTCCGCTGCAAGCCAGTTTCTTGTAATGGCCTTTCTGCCAGCTGTGAGTAGGATTTTAACCAAGTAATGACCACATGGGTTTTCACCGCGTGCTCCGGTTTCCTCCCACACTTCAAAGTCGTGCAGGTTTATAGGTTAATTGGCATCTGTAAATTGTCCCTAAGGTGTAGGATAGTGCTAATGTTCGGGCTGATCACTGGTCGGTGCAGACTGGGTTGGCCAAAGGGCCTATTTCACGCTGTATCTCTAAAGTCCTCCTGACAATGTACACTTTAACCACATGTGATTTTTTCTATTACAAATCTCACATTCTGGAGTACACAGGCAAATAAATAAATTATAGGTCTTTGCCCCAAACTTTATGGAGGGCACTGTAAATGTTGTTTTGCAATGCTGGTATGAAATATTTAATATTCTTTCATGATGACATAATGATAATAATCCTTGCTTTCCCAAATTAATCATTTCATTCAAAACAACTCAAGAAAATTACACATATTTACAATGTATAATGTATGTAGTAACAAAGAGTTGTAGATGCTGGTTATAACACAAAGTGCTGGAGTAGCTCAGCAGGTCAGGCAGCATCTCTGGAGAACATGTATACGTGACGTTTCAGGTCGATACCCTTCTTGACATAGTCTGAAGAAGGATCCCAACCCAAAACATCACCTATCCTTGTTCTCTAGAAATGCTGCCTGACCTGCTGAATTAATCCAGTACTCTGTGTCCTTTTTTATGATGTATGTGCTGTGACCTGTAAATTGCATACAAGTTTGCTGAAAAACTAAAATTGTTATTTGTTTCCCTTGAGGAAATTGTTGTTGTTTTGCCCTTAGGGTAACTTCATTACAAGAGCTTTAAGTGTGTTTTGACTACTTGTGGAATCTTCTTCTTCGTAATACTGCTGATGTGTGATTATTAATATGTAGCCTGTGAAATGTTCACCTGTGCTTTGTTCTTCTGTCAGATATTACTGCCTTGCCTTTAGGGCACATCAAACACCTCCTGCTGACAGTGCAAGCTGCACTGCTATCCTAGAGAAAGCAAGGCTGGACAAGTGGGTGCTTGGAAAAACCAAGGTGAGAATGCTCTGCTGAATTTTTAATTATCACTCATTTACTTCAGACTTTAGACTTCTGAGATAGTGCGGAAACTGACCATTCAGTCTGCCGAATCCGCGCTGAACAGCAATTGCACAGCACCAGGTTTATTATTGTTGGCGAATACTGATATATAATGAAAAGCTTTGCGTTACATGTTATACGTTGAGGATATATTGAATTTATTTAATCTTCAGAGGTAGCGGAGGTGTTTATGTGCTTTCTTGGCCATATCGTCGATTGGTAGGGCCAGGTCAAATTGTTGGTGATATTTACATCCAGGAGAAAGAAGCTCTCGGTCATCTCCACTACAGCACCATTGATGGAGATTGGGGCACGTACTCTTGTTTCTCAAAACATTTACCAAGGTATTTTTATTAAAGGTAATTTAGCACCTGCAGAAAGTTTTAGTTTAAATGGAACAACACTGGTGTTAACATAGCTCCAATCACAACATCTGGCCTCAGGAAATTCTTCTGCAAAGACTTTTGTGCAAAATAATATTTTCAGAACCCAAAGTACGAACAAAGACATGTTCTGATTTTGATCCCTGGTTCAATGCTAGCATTTAAGCTTTGTATTATTGACAACATGGCATTTCTTTCTTTAAATAACTATATTGTAAAATTTGCTAGAACCTGCATTTTCACCTCAGGGCCATGCTGCCCAAGGGGATAATGGTCACACTTGTCCTAGTCTCCTTGGATAACAATGCTAATCGGTCTGTTATTTAAATATGCAGATCAAGAAAGTTCAGGCATTATCCTACATTGAACTGAGTTAGTGATCTTATTTCACTGATAATTTTTAACAGAAGCATGAGAATGATTTGTTGCCACTTTGTTATTTAGATTTTAAAGGCATTTGGACAGGTATGTGGATAGGAAAGGATTAGAGGGATATGGGCCAACCAAGGGTATGTGGGACTAGCCTAGAAGGGCATCTTGGTTGACATGGGCAAGTTGGGCCAAAGGGCCTGTTTCTGTTCTGTATGACTCTGTGACTATTGATCTTGTCATACAGGACAAAGGAACCAATGTTCAGCCAGCGTTCATTTTCTTATTGCTGGGTATTACCTTTCCTGTAAAGAGTTATTTAGCTTTTGGGTCTGAATGTGACCTCCACAGTTGTTTAGCCTGTCAAAGGCTATTCGTGTCCAGAGCATTCTGGCATTTCATCTTGTGGAATTATGCCCTGATTCAGTCAGCACTCTCGTAAAAGGCGGAAAAAATGGGAGAACATAAACAGTTGCTGGAAAAAAGAAATAATTAATGATCAAAGAAGATATTTTATCATAGAATGTGATTTCCACCAAATTGAATCAATTTCTATCCAAACTAAATTTAAGTGGCTTGTATAGTCCAATTGATCATTTTATACTCCAACATATTCAAGAGCTTTTAAATATAAAATTCCATATTTAATTTCTTCCCCCTACTTTTCTTCACCCTACTATAATCAGTCTGAAGAAGGGTCCGGCCTGAAACATTGCCAATCCATGTTCCCCAGGGATGCTGCCTAACCCGCTGAATTACTCCAACACTTTGTGGCTTTTTTTTTGTAAACCAAGATCTGCAGTTCCTTGTGTCTTATGTTCAACCAAGAGTTCTGATTAGGATAGATGCTGTTTGTTGTGGTCGGTCTTTCTTGATGAAGCCGGTGATGATTGAGATATATTAATTCAGTCTGGATGAAGTATTTGGAATGTGTTTCAGTACACCAACTCAAGGTAACCCTGAAGTAGATCCTCAGTATTTTCAGACCACTATTCTTTTACTTTTCTTGGTACTGCCTTATGCTTCAATCTCCATCTATAAGCCAGAGCAGCACCAGCAGATGATTGGAATGGCTGACATGATGGTTTGATGGTCATGTAGCAGAGGCCTAGAGTCTTATTACTCAGCGAAGGACAGGAGACAACAAACCTCATGCAGCCGGTATTTGAGGAGTGCGTTCCTGAAGTCTGCTTGATTGAAGTTACTGATGGCGATAAGTAGGCATCAGTGGATCAATGGTTCTATATTGTCACATGTAAAGACATACAGTGAAATTATTATGTTTTTATATACAGTTCAGTTCAGTAAAGTATTGATTCAGTAAAGCACAATCCCCGATAGTACAATGAGCATAGAAATAGCCCACTGAGACTGCATGCAAAAGTCGCCAGGTTTTGGCACCATTTTCAAAGTCCAGTCGGGTCTGTGCGCTCAGTCTCCTGGAGTTGCACCCGATCCAAGCAAGCCCAAGGCTGCTGCAGGGCCTCCAGCCATCACCTCCATCCGGATCATCCAACGAATCATCATCCCTCTCCTCGCCCGACCACCTTCAGCCTTTGTGCCACCAGGGCGCCTTCCACAACTGACTTTGACGTAAAGACACTGGTTCACTCTCCTCCCATCCCTTGCTCTTGTGTCCGCCATTGCCGGCTCCCTCCATCCACCTCTGCGGTCCTCGGGGATGAGCAGGGATCGGGCTCGGCGGCTCCCTCTACAGGCCACGGCTCGCTGCCTCCAGCCTTCCGACTTCAAGAGTAAACAACCAAATGTAATTTGTCCAGTGCTCCCTTGGCATTGAACTTGAGCTGGTATGTAGGTTACCAACAAGATGGTTAAGGTGGACTCCTTTGGTAGATCTCAAGAATGGCATATTATGATTCTGTGCGGTGTAAATGATAAACGGAGAAACCCTCATGTTGTATTGCATGGCATGGATGAGCCATGGTTTATGAAGCAAAGAATGCAGCAATTCCTGATCTCCTTTTGAAAGAGCAGCCTTGTTCCAAGCACTTCAAGTTTATTCTTTCAACTCAGACTTGAGCGATATTACCTGGTGTCCTGCACTTACATGAAGACACAGATTAACCTAATTCTTGGAATTACTGAAGGATAATTTCTTTATTTCAGTTGATGAGGTTTAATTACGATTAGCACTGGGATATTTTGATCCTTATTTGTCCATTCATTAAGGGTGTTTTAAAGTTTTATCAGTGTTTGGCAAAATCAGTCATTTTTATTCATTAAAAAAAAATAACTTAATATAAGCCATCATCGTACTGTTGGTCCTCATAAGTACAACAAAATGGATGTAACATTATGACATGGTTAACATAATATATCTGTGGTGATTCTGCAAACTGCATGGAGAAAATGTTTTAGAGATACAGCTTGGGAATATGCCCTTCAGCTCACCGAGTCCACATGGATCATCTATTACCCATTCGCACTAGTTCTATATTATCCCATTTACTCATTTGCCATTTACACTTTTGGGCAATATACAGAGACCAATTTTATCTGCAAACCCACATGTCTTTAGATGTGGGAGGAAACCAGAGGAAATCATCTTGGTCACAGGGAGAACGTGCAATCTCCACACAGACAGCACCCTATAGAAGTAATGTGAATGGGTGATCAATGTTTGGCATGGACTCAGTGGGCTGAAGGGCCTGTTAACATGATGTATCTCTAAAACAGTTTCTGTGTGCAGGATCAAACCAGGTTATGTGGCACTGTAAGGCAGCAGCTTCAGCAGCTGTGCCACTGTATTGCCCATGTTCTGTGATTTTTAAATTACTGAGTGTAATTGTTGAGAAGTACACATGCCGAACTCCTTGTAGACCAGTGTCACTCATGTTATGAGTCATACTATGTAGTTACGCCCGCTAGTTTAACAGAAAGCTTCTCTGCTCTGTCTCCCTCACTTTTGAGTTATGTGCTAAGATGAAGTTACCTATGCTGTAGCGCTAATAAAGTCTTTGGATCTTAATCACTGTGCGTGACTTAAGTTATTCCAACAGCAGAAGCTCAACATGGTGTCAGAGTGTACGGACTCACACCTTGGTTAATGATATTGCATTTATTTTAGTTTGTTGTTTTCTCCGGTATATATTACTATGGCTTCTGCTCTCGAAAAACCAGAGATCCTGGTGTTTAATGAGGACGTCACAGAACGGTGGCACATATTTGAAGAAGATTTCTCAATTTACATTGAAGCGGCTCACCCTACTGCTGCTCCCGGTGTTCGAGCATCAATTCTTAATCTAGCAGGCACAGAAGCTGCTCGACGTGCCAGAAGATTTCATTATGAATCGGCTAGATTGACCCGGCTGGTGTCCAGATCGCTCCCGCTGAGTCTATCCGAGACCCTGACTGCCTACTACGCAAATTCTGACAGTTATGTGAGTTACGAACTAACTTGATCATGGAGAGGCACTTGTTCTTTTCCCGAAGCCAGAGACAGGTTAAACCTGTGGAGATATATATCAGTGCGTTAAAGCACATTGCCAGTCGATGCGATTTCAGGGATATATGTGATAGCCTAGTCTGTGACCTTTTGGTCTATGGAGTCCGCAATGATAAATTACATGACAAGTTACTGTGGAATGCTGAGCTTACTCTAGAGACTGCTTAAAAACTCTGTCACATTGCTGAAGTGGCTGACGCTCATACAAAAGTTTTAGGGCACTCTGCTGGATAATGGCAAGAACATTTACCTGAAAGTTGACACAGGGGCCAGGGGTAATGTGATCTGTCTAGCTGTGTTGAAAAAGTTATGAAAAACAGAGACTGTCACTCCTACGGCTGCCTCCCTTCTTCCATTTGCAGGAGGTCCAGTGCAACCTATCGGTCAAGTCGAGCTACGCTGCTGTCTTAACTCACAGGTCCACAACCTGAGTTTCTACGCCACCCCATTCGTGTGGATGTGCCGTCTCTGCTGGGTGCCGACGCATGTCAAGACCTGGGACTTGTCTCTTTCAGCCCTTCTGTATGCCATCTGACTACAGCCTGTGACTTTAACCAACAAATCCTGACACAATACAAAACGTTGTTTGACGACAAGCTGGGCAGGTTGCCTGTTAAGTACACAATTACCATTAACCCATTAATCCAGTTGTCCGTCCAGCTCACAAGATTCCCCCTGCTATGTGGGACTGTGTTCAAAGTGAACTCAACAGAATGGTGTCTCTAGGTGTGATTGCTCCCATCACTGACCCCTCGGATTGGGTTTCCACCATGGTCATGGCAACGAAGAAGAATAAGGACGAAATACGGATTTGTATCAATCCTAAGGACTTAAACACAGCCATTAAATGATCTCACTATCCTATGTGCACTATTGTCAGGATTACAGCGCAGATAGCTGAGGAAACTGTATTCACTGTTCTAGATGCCAAGAGTTCATTCTGGCAGATTTCGTTGGAACACAACTCCTCCAAGTTAACCACCTTCAGCACATCGTTCGGGTGTTACAGATTTCTTTGCATGCCTATTGGCATAAGCTCTGTTAGTGAAGTATTCCAACAAGCTATGGAGCAGTTGTTTGCAGGTTACCCATGCTCCATTGTAGTGGATAACATCCTCGTTGCTGGACGAACTGTCGAAGAACACGATGATAATCTGACAAAGGTCCTGGATCGCGCCAAGGCCATTAACCTCAAGCTAAACCCTCAAAAAAGCAAATTCAGGGTAAGTGAGGTGAGATACATAGGTCATGTGTTCACTAAGGATGGTCTAAATACTGATCCGGTGAAAACCAGTGCCATCAAGAGCTCCCGGCACCCACAGATGTGCTCGGTCTACAGAGATTCCTTGGCATGGTTAAATACTTGAGCAAATTTATTCCGGACTTCAGTGAAATATCAGCCCTGTTGCGCCAGCTTACACACAAAGACACTGCTTGGACCTGGCACGAGCAACAGCAGAGGCCGTTCGACACTCTTAAACAGCAGATATCTTGTGCTCATACTCTCGCTTATTTCGATTCTAAACGTCCAGTCACACTGACTTGTGACGCTTCACAACACACAGCATGTCTTCAAAATGACGGTAGCGGCAATAAGCCTGTTGCCTATGCCTCGTGCACTATGACTGACACAGAACAACGATATGCCCAAATTAAGAAAGAGCTGCTGGCGGTTGTTTTCGCCTGCAAGAAATGTAACTATTTTATCTTCGGACATACGGTAATGATTGAAACTGACCACCAACCTCTGATCAGCATCTTTAACAAACTGATGCATGCCTCTCCAGGGCTACAGCGGATGCTGCTGCAACTTCAGAAATATGACATTGTTCTGACCTACAAACATGGCAAGGATATGCACCTGGCTGACACTCTCTCGCGTGCACCCCGGAAGACCTGCGAGGGTCCGTCCTCGTCGGATGATGACTTGTATGTAATGACGTGTCCTTTATTCCCTCGTCCTGTGTGGAGGACTTGGTTGCCCACACTGCTGCTGACAGTACTTTACGGTCGCCCGTCATTAAGACCAACACTTGGCCAGACCAACACGACAACGTTCCGCTGCCAGTTCAGCTTTTCTTTGCCGTCCACGATGAGCTAGTGCTGCAGGATAGCATTATTGTAAAAGGATACAAGGCTGTGGTCATTGATTTTCTTAGCAGCCCCACTTCTTCAATTGGAGGCGTGGGTTTGTATCCCACTTCTGACACCAGAGCTTCTGCTGTTGGAATAACTTAAGTCATGCACAGTGATTAAGATCAAAGACTTTATAAGCGTTACAGCATATGTAAACATCTTACTACATAACTCAAAAGTGAGGGAGAAAGGGCACAGAAGCTTTCTGTTAAACTAGTGGGCGTAGCTACAAAATATGACTCATAACATGAGTGACATTGGGCTGTCGACTGACCTGGTACTTGCCCATTCATATTCTGGATGGTTTGACATTGATTTTCATAGCAGCCCCACTTCTTGCGGGGTAGTTTTGAAGCTTGCTCGCCATTTTGCAGACCATGGAGCTCCATGCATACTGTTATGTGATAACAGCAGTCAATTTACCAGCCAACACTTCAAGGAGTTTGCTGCACACTGGGGTTTTTGCCACATCACCAGCAGCCCTGAATATCCACAGTCGAATGGGCTAGCTGTGCGGGCTGTCAAGAGTGCCATACAGCTCAAGGAACGTTCGTACAGAGCTAATTCCGACGTGTTCCTGTATCTACTCAACTTTCGCAACATCTCCCATGACCCCATTTTGGGTTCACCTGCTCAACATTTATTGTCGAGGCAGATCCGGACCACGGTGCCTGTGGCGGATCAGGCATTAATCCCACAGGTGGTTCCACCATCGGAAGTCCAGTCCAGTCCAGGTTACAACAAAAGCATGACATTCAAAAACAGTGGTATGACAAAACAAGTAGGCCGCTGCCGCCATTAACCAAGGGGCAGGTGGTTTGTTTGCAAACTGACAAAGGCCATGACAGTATTGGTGTTATTTCTGGAACTGCTTCTAAACCACGCTCATATCTGGTCAGTGCCGATGGCAGCACCTACAGGTGTAACAGACAACATATCCTGCCTGTGAATGAACCAGCTCCACCTCTGTATTTTCCAGACCGTACAAGTGTACTGCCGTCCATGTCCAGCGGCATTGATCCGCCTACACCAGCACAACAACTCACTTCAGGAACGGTTGCTTTGCCAGTGGCGATGCCCCCTCCACCTATGCCATATGTCCCCTGTTTCATCACCGGGAATGCTGGTTCAATCTCCGTCACCTGGGAAGCCACCGGTGGGGAAAAGCGGAGATGGTTTGTATCGCACACGTGCTGGTCATGTTTGCAAGCCCACCGTGAAGTACCCGGGCTATGTTTGACTTTCATCCAGCTTATTATCAACTGCTATGCATGCCTTATTTAGTCAATGGTTTTGTACTGACATTTAATTATTTAAGAGGGAAGATGTAGATCAGTGTCACTCATGTTATGTGAGTCATACTTTGTAGCAACGACCGCTAGTTTAACAGAAAGTTTCTCTGCCCTTTCTCCCTCACTTTTGAGTTATGTGCTAAGATGAAGTTACCTATGCTGCAAAGCTAATAAATTCTTTGGATCTTAATCACTGTGCATTACTTAAGTTATTCCAACAGCAGAAGTTCAACACTCCTGCTACTAGTTAGACATAATGTTGAAGGCTTCCCTTAAATACACTTCCTCCAACCTCGTCTACTGTATCCGCTGTTCCAGGTGTGGACTCCTACATATCGGTGAGACCAAGCGCAGGCTCGGCGATTGTTTCGCTGAACACCTCCGCTCAGTCCGCCTAAACCTACTTGATCTCTCAGTTGCTAAACACATTAACGCCCCCTCCCATTCCCACACTGACCTTTCTGTCCTGGGTTTCCTCCATTGTCAGAGTGAGGCCCAGTTCAAATTGGAGGAACAGCACCTTTTATTTTGCTTGGAACAGCTTACACCCCAGTGGTATGAATATTAAATTCATTAACTTCAAGTAACCCTTGCTTTCCCTCTCTCTCCATCCCTCTCCCTTCCCAGTTCTCCGACCAGTCTGAGTGTCCTCGATTGCATTTTATCTGTTTGCTTCTCCTAACTAACATTGATGTATTCTACATTTTGTTTTGAGACCTTACCCTTCCTTATCTCTGTGACTCCCCCTCCCCTGACTCTCAGTCTAAAGACGGGTCTCGACCCAAAACATCACCCATTCCTTCTATCCAGAGATTCTGCCTGTCCTGCTGAGTTACTCCAGCATTTTGTGTCAATCTTAAGGATAGTAGACGTCATTCATGCTTGTGTTTCTCGCACAAGTGTTGAAGTGAATCTACTGTACTTTGCAATATGGCAAGAAATGGACAGTAACGACTGAGAAATGATTCTTTCTATCACAATATCTTCTTTACTTACTGAGACTATTGGTAGTTAACATAACACTGTAGACATACTGTAGACCACAAACACATTTATATTTGGCATCATGGCCACAAAATCTCTCTGAGCAAGTAATTTTGGGAAAACTATTGCTCTTTTGAATACTCTGCACCAGGAGTTATGGTTATACTGTGCTTCACTAAATGAAGCCTACAAACACATCCCATTCTCCTCTCCTCCCCTTTTTTCACACTCATTTCTCCTTCCCTCTCCATCCCTCCCTTTTCACCTCTGCCTTTACAATTTGCAACTCTTCTATCCTTATCTATTTATCTTACACTTTTTGTCTTTTCATTTCTGCCTTTATGCAGCCATCTGCCAATCAACCCCCCCCACCCACCCCCTTCCCGGTCCTCACCTGTATCCAGCTACCACATTTCCTGTTCACACCTCACTCACTTCCAACTCTCTACTCCCCCACCATAATCTGTCTGAAGAAGGATTATGACCCGATATGTTGTCTATCCCTGTCTCCCAGAGATGCTGCCTGATCCGCTGAGTTACTCCACCATTTTGTGTCTTTTCTGCTAAATATCTGATGTTTCAGTAAAAGAATAAAAACAATATTTTTTATCGCTCAATAAATGAAAGATTTAATATTGATTAAATAAAATCATAAAAATGAGTTACTGATTTAGTATTGGAGATGAGGTAAGGTTGGATAACTTATTTTTGACCAGCCCGGACAGAATGGGCCGAAAGGCCTCCTTCTGTAGTGTATATTTTGGCTAATTATGTCAAGATATTAGCTGGAGATCCTGAAATACCATATTTGTCTCCAGTGGATATTGGATTTGCATCCGCTAACCTCCCTCATCAATAAGATATCTGGTATGGCTTGTGCCAAAATATTTCTGAGCAAGTAAATGTGCATTGCATACTATTTTTGAACCAAAAGAGCACTCAAAAGATTCAAATGAATCATGATATGGAACTTAATTTTGCAGACAATCAAAAAATAGGGACAGCGTAAAATGAGAATATTCATCCCATCAAGTTGCACCAGCTGTTTCAAAAAAACAATCTAATTATCTCCATTCTCCTGTGCTTTCCTTATAACAATGCAGGTTTTTTCCTATAGCGTCTGTTTATACCCCTCTGAATCACTGGACATATTGAACCAGATGCATCACTTTTCCCTCCTCTAATTTTAACTGCACTTAAATAATTTGCTTTTATATATTTATCTCTACTTTTATTTAAGTTATAACATAGTTTTATTTAGTTTGGAGATACAGTGTGGATACAGGCCTTTCGGCACACTGAGTCTGCACCGACCAGTGATTCCCATACACTAACACTATCCTACACACTAGGGGACTATTTACAGTTTTTTACCGAAGACAAGTAACCTACAAACCTGTACATCTTTGGAGTGTGGGAGGAAACCGGAGCACCCGGAAAAACCACACAGGGAGAAACGTACAAACTCCGTACAGACAGCATCCATAGTCAGGATCAAACCGTGTCACCCAAACATACTTAACTCCTTCGCATTGCTGTTGTGCCCTTTGAAAATGGTGGTCCAAGGAAATGTTTCTGTTCTGCCATTTGGTTTGCATTCAACTCGTGATGGTCCCCTTTCAGTAGATTACCTTACATTTCATCACGTTGCATATAATATTGTTTTGAGATTTTCTCATACTGTGGATTTTCTGCCACTTTACTTTCAATTCGTTTTTTTTTTATTTTTCCTTATTTTATTTTTGTGGAAAATCTGTTATCCTCACAAACCTTGCCCATGAGCTCACTTTAGACTTACTTACCCATAACATATTAATGATTCAGAATATTAATAGTGATTCTGAGGTTCACAGTGGATATTTTTTGGAAAATTACTTTGATGGAAATGTACACAAATAGTAAAGGTCTTGACACAGTGGTGGAGCAATCTTTTATATGTTGGTGCAAACATATTGTCCTTCATACATTCAAGTGCAATGGAAAATGCATTGAATTATAATTCAAGTAGGTTTCTAAATAATCAAAACAAAAAAGGTAATGCTGAAGTTACATAAAAAATATTAAGTAACATACAATTTGTGAAATATTATAAAAAAGATCATATAGCTACAATTGATACATTTCACTTTCAATTTTTTTTTGTTTTCTTCAATGACAAAGAAGATTACAGGTCTTTGATAAAGGCTTTCAAAGTTACAAGAACATTTCTGCAGGAGGAATATGAGAGACTGATTTAACTCTGTGAAATTAGATATGATTGGCAAGGATCGATGATTATAACTTTATAGAATGATGGAATGGTAATCCTGTAGAAAAAAGGAAGTACGGATTTTTTAACATGGGTTGGGTTATTTCAGGTAGGGTTATAGAGACTGTAATAGAAGTGTAAAACCATTTGAGCAGAGAATTTGCAAGAATACAAGAATAAGAGAGTTAGAATAAAAATGGATACAAAGTGCTGGAGTAACTCAGCAGGTCTGGCATCATCTCTGGAGAACATGTATAAGTAACGTTTAGGGTTGAGACCCTTCTGGACAAGACCCTTGGCTGAGATCCATTTCACGATCTAGCATTACTCTCGAGAGCAGAAACTGCAAGTGCAGGTTTACAAAATAAGGCACAACAGGCTGCAGTAACTCAGCGGGTCAATCAGCATGGCTGGAGAACATGGACGGGAGACATCTCAGGTCGGAACGCTTCTTCAGTCTGACCATAAACATCACCCGTGTTCTCTAAAGATGCTGCCCGATCCGATGAGTTACCCCAGCACTTCTTGTCAATTCCTGAAGACAGAATGGTTTAGATGAAATTATGTGCCCTATTTTCTATGATCCTATGATAGGAAAGACCATCTTTCCGAGGTGTTGAAAGGCTGCCAGCAACTTTGGGGATAGAAGACATAATCCTCCGAAATTTCCACCAGCGCCGACAGGATCCCATCACTAGCGACATTTACCCATCTCCACCCCTTCCCGCCTTCCACAGGGATCGATCCCTCAGCAACTCCCTGGTTAACTCATCCCTTCCCACCCTTCCCACCCCCTCCCGAGGTACCTTTCCCTGCAACCACAGAAGATGCAACACCTGTCGCTATACCTCCTCTCTTGATTCTCTTCCAGGGATCCCAACAGTCCTTTCAGGTTAGGCAGAGGTCCATGTACCTCCAACCTCATCTACTATATCCATTGTTCAAGATGTGGACTCTAAAACATCGGCAAGACCAAACGCAGATTGGGCAATTGTTTCGCGGAACACCTTCGCTCAGCCCGCGTGAAACAACCTGATCTCCCGGTTGCCGAACACTTTAATTCTCCTTCCCATTCCTACACAGATCTTTCTGTCCTCGG
This sequence comes from Okamejei kenojei, assembly GCA_035221665.1. NCBI lineage: Eukaryota > Metazoa > Chordata > Chondrichthyes > Rajiformes > Rajidae > Okamejei > Okamejei kenojei. The sequence goes on along the minus strand of CM069137.1, from coordinate 70,160,625 downwards.
TCTCCTCCATTGTCAGAGTGAGGCTTAACGCAAATTGGAGGAGCAGCATCTCATATTTTGCTTGGACAGCTTACAGCCCAATGGTATGAATATTGATTTCTCGCACTTCAGCTAGCCTCTCTCTCTATCCCTCCCCCACCCAGGTCGCACTAGCTTCTCGTTTTCACCAAACAAACAGCAAACAATGGTCTGTTTCCTTTATCACGTTACTTTTTTACATATCTTTCATTCATTGTTCTTTTCTCTCCACATCACTATCTGTATCTCTCATTTCCCTTATCCCTAACCAGTCGGAAGAAGGGTGTCGACCCGAAACATCACCCATTCCTTCTCTCCAGAGATGCTGCCTGAGTTACTCCAGCTTTTTGTGTCTACCTTTGGTTTAAATCAGCACAAGATTCAACATGTTTTCAAAACCAAAAGAAAAATTGAACATAATCCTTGTGATCTTTGTTTTGGTTATATAAGCAGAACTGGTTCAAAGTAATAGTTGTGCATGCCTCAATCGTCATCTATGTTTATTGTGATCTAATTACATTCTTTCAATTTATGAATCCTATACCATGAGCTCTTTATCCTTGACATCTACTTTAGTTATTTATGAAGGAAAGTGTGACTGTATAAAGCAAAGGATTCATGCAGGCACCACGTATAGTTGCCACATTATCACCCTTGCATAGTTGTTTACTGGTACTTCATTTTACCTGATAGTAGAATTGAATACTAAGACCAAATTTAAAAACAAAAATCAAAGCACTCTCTAAAATACTCTGCTGTTTTGTTTTCAGGTTATGTTCTGCTAACAGTGCAGTCAGAACTGCAGAAACCAATGGATTTGTGTTAGGAAGAAGAAAGAGAGGTTTTGATGTGCATTCATATCATGTGGCACTTTTGTATGGCACTTTGTCAAATGCCTTCTAATTTTTTTTCTTTCTTGCTCTAGACTTCCTCTGGGGTCAGGATCTTGTATAGGATATACAGTACAATAAACAGGTTTTGCATTCCTCCTAACTCCTATGCTGTTCTTGAATCCTTGAATTTGTGTGCTGAGTTGGCTCAAAATTCTGAGATCCTTCTATACCATATCTTGCGATGTGCATTTTGTCTTAAGAATAAAGGGTAGGCTATTTAGGACTGAGATGATGAAAAAATGTTCACCCAGAGAGTTGTGAATCTGTGGAATTCTCTGCCACAGAACACAGTGGAAGCCAATTCACTTTTAGCTTTAGCTTTAAGGGCTAACAGAATCAAGGGATATGGGGAAAAAGCAGGAATGGGGTACTGATATTAGATGATCAGCCTTGATCATATTGAATGGCGGTGCTGGCTCGAAGAGCCGAATATCTACTCCTGCACCTATATTCTATGTTTCTAATGCAAAATATCTCATTCCGGTCTAGCTTGCATCCAGTGACAGGCAAATTCACACATTGTGCCTTATGGCCGAGGTATATATATTTCTAGCTGCTGGAATATTCTCCTTAGCAGCATACGTCTACCTGTGATTTCACAAACTAGCAATTATTCTACTTTTCGCAATTCAGCAATTCTGACATGATACTGACTAATGCACGTTTAGTTTAATTTAATTTGGTTTAGAGGTACAGCATGGTAATGGGCCTATCAGTCTACTTTGTCCACGTTAACCATCGATCACCCATTAACACTAGTTCTATGTTAATACAATTTCTCATCCACTCCTTACACACAAGGGCCAATTTAGAGAGCCCAATTGACCTATAAACCTGCACGTCTTTGGGATGTGGGAGGAAACCAGAGCACCAGGAGGAATTGCTTCTGGTCACAGAGGGAACGTGCAAACATCACACAGGCAGCACCCGAGGTCAGGATCGAACCTGGGTCTCTAGCGCTGTGAGATGGCAGCTCTACCAACTATGCCTCTGTGCTACAGTGTTGACCTCCTCAGCAACTGAAGTGAGGAAACCTGAACCATAACTGCCCAGATGTGAATGAAGAAAGACTATATGATGAAATGAAAAAAGGTTGTACAAAGCAAGTCAAGTCAATAAGAGAGGTGGTTAAGAAGTTAGGATAACTGCCATCAGCATACATATGCAAATATGTGACTCTTTCAATGGATAAAGTTACCACAAGACAGCATGTCCATAAATAATTTAGTTTGTTCATTATACATCAGTTTGGTGCTTAAATTGGGATTTGTCAGTAAAGGAAACAAAAAGTTTTCTTTTCTGCACCAGTGCACAAAGGAACTTGCCGACTTGCTACCAGTTAATACTAAATTATTCATCTTTAGTCAGGTGCTCTGCAAAAATAGAGTCTCCTGTGCATTGTTCATACTGTTATTTGTGCACTGAATTTATGAGTTAAAAGCAAGATCTTTCAAGGAAGGTGCCTTCATCCATTGCATGCAAGGAAAGTTGGTTATAATCTCCTGACATCAGATGAAAGGAGAAACAAGAAACTTTCTTCTCCCCACCCGCCCACTTACAATCAGTCTGAAGAAGGGTCTTGACTCAAAACGCCACCTATCCTTGTTCTCCAGAGATGCTGCCTGATCTGCTGAGTTACTCCAACACTTTGTGTCCTTTTGTGGGTAACCTAGTTTCTACAAAGAACTGCAGATGTTGGTTTATAAAAAAACCCCACAAAGTGTTGAAGTAACTTATGGGGGTCTGGCAGCATCTTTGGAGAAACAGTCTGAAGAAGAGTCGTGACCTGAAGCATCACCTATCCATGTTATCCAGAAATGCTGCCTGATAGAAATATAGAAACATAGAAAATAGGTGCAGGAGGAGGCCATTCGGCCCTTCGAGCCAACACCACCATTCATTGTGATCATGGCTGATCGTCCCCAATCAATAACCCGTGCCTGCCTTCTCCCCATATCCCTTGATTCTACTAGCCCCTAGAGCTCTATCTAACTCTCTCTTAAATCCATCCAGTGACTTGGTCTCCCCCGCTGTGGCAGGGAATTCCATAAATTCACAACTCTCTGGGTGTAAAAGTTTTTTCTCACTTCCCCTTTATTCTAAGACTGTGGCCCCTGATTCTGGACTCGCCCAACATTGGGAACATTTTTCCTGCATCTAGCTTGTCCAGTCCTTTTATAATTTTATATGTTTCTATAAGATCCCCTCATCCTTCTAAACTCCAGTGAATACAAGCCTAGTCTTTTCAATCTTTCCTCATATGACAGTCCCGCCATCCCAGGGATCAATCTCGTGAACCTACGCTGCACTGCCTCAATCACAAGGATGTCCTTCTTCACATTTGGAGACCAAAACTGGACACAATACTCCAGATGTGGTCTCACCAGAGCCCTATACAACTGCAGAAGAACCTCTTTTTCCTATACTGAAATCCTCTTGTTATGAAGGCCAACATTCCATTAGCTTTCTTCACTGCCTGCTGTATCTGCACGCCAACTTTCAGTGACTGGTGTACAAGGACGCCCAGGTCTTGCTGCACCTCGCTGATCCACTGGGTTACTCCAGCACTTTGTGCCTTTTTTTTAATCAGGTGAAAAGAACCAACCAAACTAGTTCTCTTGACATAGATGAAACAAATATATTGAACATACATCAGCCGATAACAACAATTAATTGTAAGGGTGGGGTAGTAAGTAATTTCTTAATCTATGCTAGATAGAATTAGTTTGGGTCTGAAGAAGGGTCTCGACCCGAAACGTCGCCTATCTCCTTCGCTCCTTAGATGCTGCTGCACCCGCTGAGTTTCTCCAGCTTTTTGTGTAACCCTTAGTTTGGACATTGTTTGCATTAGTACTGAGTCATGCTCTATCTAGAGCTTTTCAGCGTATTACATCCAGATCCAGATGCTATCATAATTGGTCATCAATATTTCTCCGTGTATTTCTTATGGAACTATTTGCTCGTTATTCATGTAAATTGCTTCAAGTTCACATGTTGAATTCTCATGGGCTTGACTATATTTCAAATGTTATTAGGGGTACACCAGAAATGGTGCACATTTCAAGATATTACTCCTTTATTTGTAACTCTATAGTTTTGTAAAAAAAAAGGGACTTTACAAATTGAGCTATTACTATCTTCTTTATCATTTATTAAAAAAAATTAAAGAATCCAATCAAAGAAAATCAACTGGTCTGTGTTCTTGAACCAATTCAAAGTTGGCTATACAAGTTATCTTATTTTATTCTTTATTTTGCCATGATTGGATTTATCTTTGAATATATTATAGAAGTGATTTGGATACATATATAGATAATAGTTTAGGTTGTAAATTACAGATGTATCCAGTGCTTTTTTTCAGCTCACTTGAAACATATTCTTATTAATTGTGCATACCACCTTTTTTGTGTACAAAAAAATCACTCGATGTAACAATTGTTTGTCCATGTCATGTTATTTAATATTATTTTGCACATTAGGTATTTTTCAGTTTGCAGAAGTTGCAGACTTGCTTATCGAAGTTCAATTCTACATTTAATGGAAGAAAGGTATTTTGGTAATCCTAAATTGCCATAGAATATCGACTATCATAACTGCAGCCCATCTTTCATTTCAACCATGTTAACGAAGAAACTGCAGATGCTGGAGAATCGAGGGTTACACAAAATGCTGGAGAAACTCAGCGGGTGCAGCAGCATCTAAGGAGCGAAGGAGATAGGCGACGTTTCGGGTCGAGACCCTTCTTCAGACTGGTCAGGGATCAGGGGAACGAGAGATATAGACGGTGATGTGAGAGATAAAGAACAATGAATGAAAGATATGCAAAAAAGTATCGATGATAAAGGGAACAAGCCATTGTAAGCTGTTTGTGGTGTGAAAATGAGAAGCTAGTGCGACTAGGGTGGGGGAGGGAGATAGAGATAGAGGGAATGCCAGGGCCCGAGGGCTGAGGGAGAGGTGGGAGGGGGAGGAGACAGCAGCGGTTAACAGAATTGAGAAAATTCAATGTTCAAGCCCAAAGGATGCAAACTCCCCAAGCGGAATATGAGGTGCTGTTCCTCCAACTTGCGGTGTTGCTCACTCTGGCCATGGAGGAGGCCCAGGACCGAGAGGTCGGATACGGAATGGGAGGGGGAGTTGAAGTGCTGAGCGACCGGGAGGTCGGGTTGGTTTTTGCGGACCGAGCGGAGGTGTTCGGCGAAACGATCGCCAAGCCTCCGCTTGGTCTCACCGATATAGATCATCTGGCATCTGGAGCAGCGGATGCAGTAGATGAGGTTGGAAGAGGTGCAGGTGAACCTCTGTCGGACCTGGAAGGACTGCTTGGGTCCCTGAAAGGAGTGGAGGGAGGAGGTGAAGGGACAAGTGTTGCATTTCTTGCGGTTGCAAGGGAAAGTGCCCGGGGAAGGAGTAGAGCGGGAGGGGAGGGAAGAATTGACAAGGGAGTCGCGGAGGGAGCGGTCTTTGCGGAAGGCAGACAGGGGGGGAGATGGGAAGATGTGGCGGGTGGAGGGGTCAAGTTGGAGGTGGCGAAACTGGCGGAGGACTATCTGTTGTATTTGCTGGCTGGTGGGGTGAAAGGTGAGGACCAGGGGGACTCTGCCCTGTTTGCGAGTGGGGGAATGGGGAGAGAGGGCAGTGTTGCGGGGTATGGAGGAGACCCTGGTGCGAGCCTCATCAATAGTGGGGGAGGGGAATCCCCGTTCTCTGAAGAATGAGGCCATTTGTGATGACCTGGTGTGAAACGCCTCATCCTGGGAGCAGATGCGGCGTAGACGAAGGAATTGGGAATGGGGGAACCAACTGCTTTCTTCAAAAAGCTCTGGGAAAATATCCACGCTTAAAACGTTTCAAGACAGTTAATTGAAAATGTCAGCATGGCAATTTTATTATTAAAAAGTTATTTAAAAAGTATCCACTTCCTTTGACAGTGGAGTTAAAAGCCATTGCTTACAGATTTAAAGTAACTGGTAGAAGATCAGGTAAAGGTGCTTTGTTTCATCTGGAGGCCTGTGGACATGTGGAACTCTTGCCTGAAAGGTTGATAGATGCAAAAACCCTTAAGGCACGTGGATGAATACGTGAAGTGCAATGATCCACAGGGTAAGGAACAAGTGTTGGAAGGTGGGGTTGACAAGGAAGTTATTTGTTAATTGCATAGGCATAATGGGCTGAATGGCCATCTTCTATGTTGTAAATATTATGTGATATGACTACCATCCAAAATTGATTAATTGGATGTAAAGCACTTTAGGACATCCAAAAGTTGGGAAAAGTGCAAATATTTCACTCTCAATTATGTCTAGTTTTCTTGTGGAATTTGAGTTGTCTGCGAAATGGAGTGTATACCCTGTGTGAAAGTGTCTGATGTGCATGTTGTTATTGGTTCTCATTAACAAAGAAAGAATGTGGGTAAGTAATTGTTCACAGACTTCCACAATGGCACATAAAGAACTTCAGCTGTAATGTAATATGCTTTTACATTTAATTAATGACTATTTATACTGTATTTACTTTGTTTCAAAGTCGATAAACTTGTTTCCTGTAGGTATTCCTCAAGTATTATCAAGTAGAACAGTTAAATTTGCTGCTCAGAGAAGTCATTGCCAGCATTGTGATTATTCAAGCCCACATCAAAGGCTGGCTAGGAGCCAAGAGATACAAGAAAGCACAAGCAGAAAAGGAAAGCGGTGCCATCATTATCCAGTCAGGTACGCTCAAAACTGTTGCTAAATGCGAATACTAAAAATGGATGAAAATAAGTCTGTTCAAATGTATACTGTCTATATTTAATGAACACTGCCAAGAGTGATAGACACAAGGAATTGCAGATGCTGGTTTACAAAAAAAGGCCCAAAGTGCAGGAGAAAACTCAGCGGGTCAGGCATCATCTCTAGAGGACATGGATAGGTGATGTTTTGGGTTGGGATCCTTCAAAGGCTGGAAGAGAGCCGGGGAAAGACAAAGTCTGGCGAGTGATAGTTGGATACAGATGGGGGGGGGGGGGGTCTTTGATAGATAAGCAGATGGTTGGACAAAGGCCAGAGGTGAAAAGACAGAAGGTGTGAAATAAGGATAGAAGAGGTTTGAATTGCAAAGCTAGAGGAAGGAATACAGGTGGAGTGGAGAGGCAAGAGGAGAAATGGGCTGGAGTCCAGTTGGGGCACAGGGAAGCAGGGGGTGAGTGGATGTTTGTAGGTTATTTACCTAAAATTGGATAATTCAATGTTCATGTCATTAGGCTTTAAGCTACTTGGGGCCAAAGAGTGGAAATGTTAGTGGAAACAAGATAGATAGGAGTTAAATCAGCCATTTCATTAACCCACTGGCATTCTAGTGGAGTTCTACCTTAAATGATAACACAGCAGTTAGCATAGTGGCCTCATGGGTCCTGGGACTATTTCAATCCTCAGCAATACCTACATGGAATTTGCGCACCCTTCCTCTGACTGTGTGGTTTTCCACTCAATGTTCTTTTCATTGGTTGGTATAAATCATCTATTAATGTCAAAGGAATTAAAGAGCAATTGATGGGCATGTGAGAGTGAATAGGTTTCAGGTATGCACTGAAATATGAAAACTAGGAATTGGACTGATAGCATTGTTTTGCAGTGATCCAATGGGCAGAATGGTCTTCTGTATCGCAATAAGTAAGAAATGAAGTTATGGCAGATTGGGCACAGTGGCATAATTTTGCTGCAATGGGTTTTTCTAAAATTATAGTATTGAGTGTCTCTGTGAATTTCCCATCAGGTCAAAATAATCAGAAGAGCGGACAAGAAGAGGGGTCATTAGAATCCCCCCCCCCCCCCCCCACCACCTCTAATTTTAGTCTGAAGAAGGGTTCTGACCCGAAATGTCACCAATTCCTTTTCTCCAGAGATGCTGCCTGACCCAGTATTTTGTGTTTATATTTAGTGTCAAACAGAATCTGTGGTTTTTTCCTACACATACAAATGCATATATTGTTTTACTTATTTGGCCTAAAGGAACACATTTAAGCCTCCCTGGCCTAGACATCTTTAATCCATGAATTACTTGAATGTCACGATTGTTTCTTTGCTTCTGACTTGTGGTCTCCCTCCATTCAAAATGACATTTATCTTCACCACCAGCTACCTGATAGGAGAGGAATTAGCTGGGGAAGTACAAAAAACTCATTGCTTGTAGTAAAGTTGTGGAATTAAGAATAGAGAGGGCAAAATTAGCTTGGACCATTTTCAAGTCCAAGATTGGTGGGGTGCTTGATGCACAGGCAAAAGCCCGTCATCCTGTATTGCATTGGCCATTGTACATATTTCTGCCTTCACTTTGGGCATCCATCGAATGTGTCTTGCTCATGTACATTAGGCCAACTATAATACAATGGGCTGCCTAATGATCGATAGAACCACTGGTCGAGTGGTTTGGTGATTTTGAGGACAATAAATATTTATTGTGAAGAGCAATAGATAGGCAATTACAACTCATCGGCCCCTCTCGGTCATGACTGACCATGGGTGATGCATCCCGGTCGAATGCAAGCCTAGGCGATGTCATATGAAGGACCAGCACGTCCCCGTCCCCCCTCCATGTCGCTGATCGATCCAAAGGAACAGCAGGGCTGTTACAGTTTGGCACTAGTGCAGTCGCAGGAGCTGCCAGAATGAGGTTGTAGACGACAACAACAAACTGCCTTAGGGGCTCTTACTCCGGATTTTCTTGAGGTTTACTCCAGGAGCCTTTTCCATGATTGGATATGGCCACAAGGCAGTGGAGGTTTTAAATCTGAGTTTTCCCTCTCCTAGATGGACTGCCTTCCCAGGCGGACAAGCCCCATCTGCCCGAGACTCGTGGGGACGGGAGCGTCTACCTTCCCGTGCAGGTCTATAGCACCTGTCCACTGCCCAAAATAACTTGCTATGTTTTCATCCAAACATGTTCCATACTCAAAGTTCATATTATCTGATTTTGTTGACATTTCCCTCAACGTCTTCCAGATCTTACATTATTGTGCTTTAATACATCTAGGCAGATCAGTGGCGTAGCGGTTGTGTTGTTGCCTTACAGCGCCAGAGAGCCAGGTTCGATCCTGACTATGGGTGCTATTTGTACAGAGTTTGTACATACTCCCAGTGACCGCGTGGGTTTTCTCTGGATTCTCCGGTTTCCTCCCACATTGCAAAGACATGCAGGTTTGTAGGTTAATTGGTTTCTGTAGATTGTCCCTTGTGTGTAGTACAGGACTAGTGTATAGAGCGATTGCTGGTCGGCATAGAGTCGGTGGGCTGAAGGGCCTGTTTCCACCCTGAATCTCTAAAGTCTAAAGTAACGTCGATAAACATTAGAATCAAGAGCCTTAGAAACAATTTTCCAGTCTGCAGTGGAAGGTTCTTAGTTGCTCTGTGCCTAAAGTACGAACAAAACATTAACAGCATTAGTATAGAGCTAACTTTCCAGTGTAGTGATACCACATCCAATTGCTCGTAAGTGAAGCACAGGCCTTACAATATATTGTGCGTTTCTTTTAACACAAGCTGTACATTTTAGAACATTTTCTTTGACATAAAAGACACTCTCTGAATCAGCTTAATGCTGGTATTTTCAGTGTAGGTTGAGCCACATGTTGTCGGCATGCAGAAGAAACAGGATGTCTGGTGCAGGAATGGATTTAAAGCTCTGCTGTTGTGACTTACAGGGACTACCAGCACATGCTTAGATAATTGCCGCAATGTGCTCTCTTTCCTTTGGTAAATGAGACCAACTTCCTCCACAATGTATCATATCATGTGGCCAGTGGTTTACCGGATGTGTCAGATTTGCAAAGCATTTTATAATCCCAGTTTGAATCGCCACATTCATAAGCAATTTGAATATTTAAGCTTGCGATTATATTACAGGGGGCCACATTTTGTACCTCACAAACTTCAAATTATACAGCTGCAACGTAATTAATATCACTTTTAATTGTTCCCAAGGCAGCCAGTCCAAAATCTAGAATTAACCAGAATAAGGTTCCAACGGAATGATTTATACTGCAAGTACTGACTGCAAGTCTAATTCGCATCCATTTGTTGATGTCAGTATTGACCACTGCTGAATAAGAAATGAATTCCCGCCGTAATGTCTATTCAGAATATATTTGAACAGATGCCTTCAATTTTCTTGGTAATTAAGCTTAAAACTGCTAAGAATGTACAAGGGAAATAATTTGTATATAAGAACATAAGAAATTGGAGCAAGAGAAAGTCTTTAACCTTCTTGAGACTGCAATGTCAATCAATGGGTAATCCTTGGTCTCAATTCACTTTGCTTTCCTTTCTCCAGATTATTGTCATGTCTTAAATAAACTCTGTGCAAATGCTTAAAAGAAACATGGCTGGTAAAAGTAACGTTAGTCGTAGATAGTCTGATAATGGAGAATGAATTTTGACTTACAATTTTCTAAATATCGATGATAGTATTTTCAATTGTTTCTAAAATCAATAGAAATGTATAATTTATATTAGTTACACATCCAAATCATTAAAAAAAATACTCCCCCTTTTAAAACTGATAAAAATTGCTTTGAGAAGAAAAGCACCATTTGCTCACCAAGTTATACGACATTCATTTCAATTCTAGGAGATTGCAGACCAGCCAAAGGGAGATTGTCTTTAATAATTATTCATCATAACCAATTTATTCCTTCCTATCACTGGCTCATCATTCCCTCGTTTGTTATTAGCCTGGAGAGCATATGTTGCACATAAAATCTACAAGCAATTGAAGACACAAAGAGAAGCTGCAATTTGCATCCAAGCAGGTATGGCAAGTAATCTTAAAATATCGTTTTACAATTACGACGTAAAATGGTGTAAATAGCATTCTCACAAAAAGATGCTAATCCAATGATGGAACATTATTTCCATAACTATTTTCAAACATTACTTCTTTTCTTAAATGCTTAAATCAATCTTAGTTTTAACATTTTATACAATGGCATGAACCCCATAACAAAGCAGAATGGGAATAGATGCAAACATTATCAATTTTCGTTATGCTTTATTTTTATTTCAGGCCTAAAATCTGCAGATGTTACGGGTCATTGTGGAAGTGATTTTTTCTGCTGTTGTTTGAAGAATTTTCCATTCTATGACAAAGTCTGGGACATAAGTATTTAAATATCTGCCTGGATTTAACAACATTTGGATTTTGTCATCACTCCCACCTGTAATTAGCGGAAGTATTATATCACTTTATACGCCCCTGCCTTCACTGCCGCTGAGGGTTTTGTATGCACCATTTCGTAAAGACCTTTGTCAAAGATAGAAATTCCTCCATGATACATTCCTCCAAGATGCAGTGGCATATGCACATTGTACTGTATTTTTTATTTTCATTCTTATTTCCTGAATAGTGACTAAGTGTACTCTCTACATACTGCCAATAAGTATTCTTTGTTTTGTGCTCATAACCCTGGCAAACATTCTAATGCCCTAACTGCTTTGACATGACCATGGGTCAATGATTGTGAACCTTCAGATATTCCTTTGTAATGACAGTGAGGTACTTTTTCTGCCTCATTGATTTAATTCACAGTTCTTACTGATTTCCACACATTGGATTTAGCTTTAATAATACAATAATATTGAAAGTAAGTTACATTTTCTGCCACCGTCTTATTTTCGGTGTGAATCAAGATCTGCTTGTAATTTACTTTCCTCCTACAATGTAAATCTTAAATAAAAATGTGCTGATGAAACAGTTCACTTGATGCATTCCTGAAGATTGCAATGAGAATGAGAAAGAGCTCTGGCCACAATTGATGATCAATCTAATCCATCTTATAGAGGTGTACAACATTATGAGAGGAATAGATCAGGTTAATGCACAGTGTGGGGGAATTGAGAACTAGAGGACATAGGTTTAAGGTGAGGGGGGAAAGATTTAATGGGAAAACATATGACCCACCATACACAAAGGATGGTGGTTGTATGGAACAAGCTGCCTGAGGAGGTAGTTGAGGCAGGTACTATCGCAATGTTTAAGAAACATTTGGACAGTTACATGGATAGGGGACGTATACAGGCCAAAAGCAGGCAGGTGGGACTGGGTTTGATGGGGCATGCTGGTTGGCGTGGGCAAGTTGGGCTGAAGGCTGTATGACTCCATGATCTCTACTGTATGACTCTTTGATCTCCACTGCCATTATGAATAAACTTCTACCTAATGGAATGCCCCAAATTCCCTTTTCAACTCAAAATTCCATCTCGTTACGTAGACTTTTTTTCTAGTAATGTTTTTGTCAAAAACATTTCTAAAATTACCCTATATACAATATACTACCAATGGCTATCTTGAAAAAATATGTAATGAAATTCAACCAAGTTAAAAGGATATATGTGCACTGATTTGAAAACATACTCAATATATGGTTCAAAATGCAATAAAGAGAAATTTTGTTCCACTTATTTATTTGATTTCTAGTATATGGGAGCTTTAGAAAAAAATAAGCAGTAATTAGCACAAAGCAGTCTTTTTATATCAGTTTTTTGTGCACCACCTGAGCAAAACAGATAGTTGGGTTAGTCACTAAACCCAATTTGCTGAAGGGTGTGGGGTAGAGGAAAGTTCGATTGTCTTAAACACCATGCCTTAGCCCAAGAACAAGCCTTTTGGTGCTTCCATGTTCTACAGCCCCTTTACAAAGAGTATATTCAAAATCTTCTGCAAAATTCAGCTGCTCATACTTTCAGGGCTCTCTTGCACACCTGGTTGACACTCAGGTGGACCACAAATCCTCTCCTCCATAAGCTGGCATCTTGATCTTCCTAGATGTTCCTGTTCCAATCATCGACCAGATCTTAAAGAAGATAATACATTCATTGCTTTGAAATTGACAATGTGCTGCATTCCATATCTCCAACTTTAGAGAGTAGGTTGATACATTATGTTTGTGACTTAGAAAATTGGATGCAATTAGATTCAATAGGTTCAATTCAATAAACAATCTTGTGTTTTTATGCTTGTCAAACAAGTAGATTTTCAGACCAAAAGGTTTAGCTATAGAGATGATTCCTGTATGTCCATTCCAAAGACAAGCAGGTTGGTAGGTTAATTGGCTTATATAAATTGTCCCTGGTGAGTAGGATACCGCTAGTGCAGGGGTCGGTAACCTATGGCCCCCGGGCCGAATGCGGTCCGTAACCCGAAATCACCCGCAGGCGGATTTTATTTCCCGTATTCATCCGGGCCGTCGAGCGCCCGCTCGAGAGCGGCCGAGCACCCTCCCCGAGTGCGGCCGAGCTCTGGCTGTACCGCATCCTGCGCAAAGCCACTGGCACGGCCGCGCACCTTCTGTGAACATGTTTAAGAAAGAACTGCAGATGCTGGAAAAATTGAAGGTAGACAAAAATGGTGGAGAAACTGGTGAGATATGCAAGGATTGCATGAGGCTGCCTCACCCGCTGAGTTTCTCCAGCATTTTTGTCTACCTTCTGTGAACACGTGATTTGATGCCTGCCATCCGGGGCGGGAACCATGTGTACACGTGGAACAAGGTTGCCAATCCCTGCGATAGTATATGGTGTGATCGCTGGTCGGCGTGAACTCTGTGGGCCTAAGGGTCTGTTTTCACACTGTATCTCTATAATAAACAAAACAAAATTAAACTACTATCTAGGTAATTGAAGACCCTCTGAATTTCTTTAACCGGACTTTACTGAACTCTGTCTTGTACTAAATGTTATTCCCATTATACTACAGTGGCTTGCAAAAGTATTCATACCCCTTGAACCTTTCCACATTTTGTCACATTACAACCACAAACATAAATGTATTTTATTGGGATTTTATGTGATAGACCAACACAAAGTGGCACATAATTGTGAAGTGGAAGGAAAATGATACATGGTTTTCAAATTTGATTACAAATAAAAAACTGAACAGTGTGGCGTGCAAAAGTATTCAGCACCCCCTGAGTCAATACTTTGTAGAACCACCTTTCGCTGCAATTACAGCTGCAAGTCTTTTGGGGTATGTCTCTACCAGCTTTGCACATCTAGCGACTGCAATTTATGCCCATTCTTCTTTGCAAAATAGCTCAAGCTCAGTCAGATTGGATGGAGAGCGTCTGTGAACAGCATTTTTTCAAGTCTTGCCAGAAATTCTCAATTGGATTTAGGTCTGGACTTTGACTGGGCCATTCTAACACATGAATATGCTTTGATCTAAACTATTCCATTGTAGCTCTGGTTGTATGTTTAGGGTCGTTGTTCTGCTGGAAGGTGAACCTCTGCTCCAGCCTCAAGTCTTTTGCAGACTCTAAAAGGTTTTCTTCCAAGATTGCCCTGTATTTTGCTCCATCCATCTTCCCATCAACTCTGATCAGCTTCCCTGTCCCTGCTGAAGAAAAGCATCCCCACAGTAAGATGCTGCCACCACCATGTTTCACAGTGGGGATGGTGTGTTCAGGGCGATGTGCAGTGTTAGTTTTCTGCCACACATAGCATTTTGCATTTATGCCAAAAACTTTCAATTTTGGTCTCATCAGACCAGAGCACCTTCCTCCACATGTTTGCTGTGTCCCCCACATGGCTTGTGGCAAACTGCAAATGGGACTTCTTATGGCTTTGTTTCAACAATGGCTTTCTTCTTGCCACTCTTCCATAAAAGCCCGATTTGTGGAGTGTACGATTACATTTATTTATAAAACCTGTGGCAGATTCTCCCACCTGAGCTGTGGATCTCTGCAGCTCCTCCAGAGTTACCATCGGCCTCTTGGCTGCTTCTCTGATCAATGCTCTCCTTGCCCGGCCTATCAGTTTAGGTGGACGGCCATGTCTTGGTAGGTTTGCAGTTGTGCCATACTTCCATTTTCGGATAATGGATTGAACAGTGCTCCGTGAGATGTTCAAAGCTTGGGATATTTTTTTATAACCTAACCCTGCTTTAAACTTCTCCATAACTTTATCCCTGACCTATCTGGTGTGTTCCTTGGGCTTCACGATGCCCAAGGAACATTGTTTGTTCACTAATGTTCTCTAACAAACCTCTAAGACAGTCACAGAACAGCTGTATTTATACTGAGATTAGATTACACATAAGTGGATTCTATTTACTAATTAGGTAACTTCTGAAGGCAATTGGTTGCACTGGATTATATTTAGGGGTATCAGAATAAAGGGGGCTGAATACTTTTGCACGCCACACTTTTCAGTTTTTTATTTATAAAAAAATTAAAAAAACCATGTATCATTTTCCTTCCACTTCACAATTATGCACCACTTTGTGTTGGTCTATCACATAAAATCCCAATAAAATACATTTACATTTGTGGTTGTAACGTGACAAAATGTGGAAAAGTTCAAGGGGTATGAATACTTTTGCAAGCCACTGTATATCTCTACACTGTGGAGGGCTCAATTCTACTCATATCTAGTCTTTCCGCTGACTGGTTAGCACGCAACAAAAAGCTTTTCAGTGTACCTTGATACACGTGACAATAAACTAAACTAAACTATACTATTCTTAATGAAATCTTTGCTCATTTATTATTTCATTCTGTGCGAAGATTTAGTCTGAGATTCCAGAAGCATTTGGTTAACATGCCTCTCTTTCAGCTGCAGTATATTGTGTTAGAATCTAATCTCCTTTCATCTATTTCACTATAACGGCAGCTCTGGTGCTTATCCTTCTATCTCCTCACTTCCTCTTCTTTCAGATTCTTCTCTCGCAGAACATTCGCATACCAAGAGCAAGATGCCTTTTCATACCGTCAACATTTTTCTCATCTGTAATGTAAATTAATTATTTCTGGTTCGCCTCAACAGAGATCAAAGTGGGGATATTAACCTGAACAGGTTTTCTTTCATCATAACCAATGCCAGATATTGTGAGGGTAGTGTAAGAGGGCCAGTCTAATTGTTATCAATGACCCTCCTCCGGGCAGTGTTCTGTCAACAGTAGCGAATATTTCAGAGACACTGAATTATATTTTGTAAAAGTCAAAACAGTGAGGGGATGCAGAAATTAAACGTGGTATTTCTTGATCTCTTTACTCTGCCTATTTTGATTTGTATGGTACTTTATTAATCTTGCATATATGATGTTGTTCAATGATTCTGACAGCTGATGCTCACAGGTGGGAGAACAGGGATCAGTAGCTCCTCATGGAAAACTCGTAACTCATTTATTTTGTTCATTTGTTAAAGCTATTGCTTTGAGGTAGATCACATTAGCATTTTTAAAAATAAACACATTCCTTTCAAGTACAAGAGCTAATGGCCCAAAGGTCTCAAATGGCCTTGCCTATTCCCTAACTATTGAACCATCAAAAGCAGATTCAAAAGATAACAATATTCTAATATACAGTGCACTCCATAATGTTTGGGACAAAGACCCATCATTTATTTATTTGCCTTTGTACTCCACAATTTGAGATTTGTAATAGAAAAAATCACATGTGGTTGAAGTGCACATTGTCAGATTTTAATAAAGCCCATTTTTATACATTTTGGTTTCACCATGTAGAAAATACAGCTGTGTTTATACATGGCCCCCCCCCATTTCAGGGCACCATAATGTTTGTGACACAGCAATGTCATGTAAATAAAAGTAGTCATGTTTAGTATTTTGTTGCATATCCTTTGCATGCAATGACTGATTGAAGTCTGCGTTTCATGGACATCACCAGTTGCTGGGTGTCTTCTCTGGTGATGCGCTGCCAGGCCTGTATTACAGCCATCTTTAGCTTATGCTTGTTTTGGGGGCTAGTCCCCCTTAGTTTTCTCTTCAGCATATAAAAGGCATGCTCAATTGGGTTCAGATCAGGTGATTGACTTGCCCACTCAAGAATTCACAATTTTTTAGCTTTGAAAAACTCCTTTGTTGCTTTAGCAGTATGTTTGGGATCATTGTCTTGATGTAGAATGAACCACCGGCCAATGAGTTTTGAGGCATTTGTTTGAACTTGAGCAGCTATACACTTCAGAATTCATTATGCTACTACCATCAGCAGTTGTATCAATGAAGATAAATGAGCCAGTACATTCAGCAGTCATACATGCCCAGGCCATAACACCCCCACCACCATGTTTCACAGATGAGGTGGTATGCTTTGGATCTTGGGCAGTTCCTTCTCTCCTCAATACTTTGCTCTTGCCATTACTCTGATATGTTAATTTTCATTTCAACTGTCCACAAGACCTTTTCCAGAACTGTGGTTGCTCTTTTAAGTACTTCTTGGCAAACTGTAACCTGGCCATCCTATTTTTGCGGGTAACCAGTGGTTTGCATCTTGCAGTGTAGTCTCTATTTCTGTTGATGAAGTCTTCTGCGGGCAGCGGTAATTGACAAATCCACATCTGACTCCTGAAGAGTGTTTCTGATCTGTCGGACAAGTGTTTGGGGATTTTTCTTTATTATAGAGAGAATTCCGTCATTAGATGTGGAGGTCTTCCTTGGCCTGCTAGTCCCTTTGCGATTAGTAAGCTCACCAGTGCTCTCTTCCTTCTTAATGATGTTCCAAACAATTGATTTTGGTGAGCCTAAGGTTCGGCTGATGTCTCCAACAGTTTTATTCGTGTTTCTCAGTCTCATAATGGCTTATTTGACTTTCATTATCCTCATGTTGATAAACAGCAATAAAAGTTTACAAAGGTGATGGAAAGACTGGAGGAAAGTCTAAGTGCTGAGAGCTCTCTTATACCTGCATTAAACACACCTGAGCAATTACAAACACCGGTGAAGCCAAACATTATGGTGCCCAGAAATGGGGGGACTATGTATAAACACAGCTGTAATTTCTACATGGTGAAACCAAAATGTATAAAAAATACCCTTTAATAAAATCCGACAATGTGCACATTAACCACATGTGATGTTTTCTATTACAAATCTCAAATTGTGGAGCACAGAGGCACATAAATTAGTGATGGGTCTTTGTCCCAAACATTATGGAGGGCACTGTACATGCAGACTTGCTCCTATATTTTTAATACTTTTCACTTTTACAAGAATGATTAAACAAATAGTAAACTGTCCTTGCATTACAAACCTGAAAAGATCAACATTCAGAAATGTACATCATTTTCATTTGAACTGAATATAATCTCCTTATATTTACTCCTATGCTGAACCATTCCATGCCCTAGACGGTATAAATTACTGGTCCACATGTGCTGAGTTTTTTTTTGTGGCTGCAGATAATGACAGGAGATGCAAATCTGGGATTATTCTGGATTTATTCAATCTTTCACTTCACTATAGAAATGGGGATGGAGCCTTTGTTTCCAACTGCATGGTTCTTCGGGGGTGGGGATATTGCAACATTTAATGTTGCTAGCTATCGAAGTAAATGGGTGCAAACTGATGCCTCAAATTCCAATAGTCAGAGAACACTGCCATTTTATTATTTTCTCACTAAAGTGTCAGATAGTTATGTAATTGCACGTTGATTATTTCACAGGAAAGTTGTTCCCTGACTGTTTAAATAAAATAAGCAACAAGATAATTAAATTGTTTACGAGAGAACTGTATTTATCATTTTTTTAATTTCAACCTTAATCTTTTAGCATTTTCACAGTGAACCACAGTGTTCGATGTTGAGGTAGTTTTTTTCAAGAACCTGATAGCTGTAGGAAAGTAGCTGTTCTTGCGCATAGTGGTGTGGAACTTCAGGCTTCTGTATCTCCTGCCCAATGGTAGTAGGAGGAGGAGTGCATGGCCCGGATGGTGGGGATCTTTGATGATAGATGCCACCTTCTTGAAGCAGTGCCTCATGTAGTGGCTTTCAATGGAAGGGAAGGCTATGCTCGTGATAGGGCTAGTTCACTGCTCTCTGCAACCTCTGGAGTGAGCTCTCAGCACCTAGACTTTCCTGTTGCTTTGGAATTGTCATTCCAGGTCATGATGCAACCAGTCAGGGTACTTTCTACAGTGCATCTGCAGAAGTTGGGTAAAGTATTCGGAGACACACCAAATCTCTTTGAACTTCTCAGAAAGTAGATGTGCTGGCGTACCTTTGTCAAGATTGCTTCTATATCTGGTCCAGGACAGGTCATTCCGAGATGTTAACACCCAGAAATTTGAAGCTGCTAACTCTCTCCATTGCCAACCCACCAATGAAAACTGATGCGTTGTCTTCCAGTTTCCCCTTTCTGAAGTCAACGATTAATTCCTTGAAGACACAAGAAGCTGCAGATGCTGGATTCTTGAGCAGAACACAAGGTGCACATCAAATTCAGCAGCTCAGGCAGCATTACTTCCTTGGTCTTGTTGATGTTGAACGAGAAGTTGTCGTTGTGGCACCTCTCCACCAGGTTTAGGTTAGAGATGCAGTGTGGAAACAGGCCCACTGAGTCCTTGATGACCATGATCCTACACACTTAAGGACAATTTACAGAAGCCAATTAACCTACTAGCCTGTACGACTTTGGAGTGTGGGAAGAAACTAGAGCACCCGGAGAAAAACCCACGCAGTGACAGGGAGAATGTACAAACTCTGTGGAGAGAGCACTTATAGTCAGCATTGAACCCGGGTATCTGGTGCAGTCAGGCTGCAACTCTACCGCTGTGCCACTGTGCTGCCCTATGGTGTTCGGTCCCTCTCCTGTACACTGACTTGTCACCAGCAGTGATTCGACCAAGTAAAGTGATGTTGTTGGAGAACTTATTGATGTCATTGAAGCTGTGCTTAGCTAGACTTTCATGGCTGTTGAAAGATTGGAGCTGGGTAGAGTTCATGACTACCAAACCTTCAAACTCATCAGCAAGCTCCAATCCTGTATGTCTCTTTGCAACTGGATCTCCAGTTTTCTCATCAGCAGACCTCATCAGCAAAGCATGCAGCCTTGGGGCACCTGTGCAATGGTCAGAGGAAGAGATGTTGTTACCGATTCACACTGATTGAAGTCTGCCAATAAGAAAGTCAAAGATCCAGTTGTAAAGTGACAATAGAGGCTTGGAGCTTGGTGATGAGTTTGAAGGTTTGTTGCACTGCTGAACACTGAGCTGTGGTCGATGATCAGCAGCCTGACATATGTGCTCCTGTTATCCAGATGTTTCTGCGCAGAGTGGAGAGCCAGGGAGAGAGCATCTGCTGTTGACTTGTTGCGGCATTAGACAAATTGAAACAGATCCAGGTCATTTCAGAAGCAGGAGTTTATTTGTGCCATAACTAGTCTCTCAAAGCAGTTCATTATGGTGGATGCAAGTGCTACTGGAAGGCATGTCACCTTGTTCTTCATGGGTATGATAAATACCCTTTTGAAGCTGTTGGGAACTTTGGACCACAGTATAGAACTAGTGTACACGTAATCGTTGGTCGGCACAGACCCTTTGGGTCACAGAGCCTTTATTCTACTCTGTATCATTAAAACTAAACTAAAACTAAAACATGAATACAATCAAGCCAACTGCAAGCACAAGTGTGGAGTTAATAGAAAAGTGCCAAAGGTTTCTCAGCATTGTTTAGAGTTTAGAGATACAGCAAGAAAACAGGCCCTTAGTGTGCATACATTGTCAGAAGAACTATGAACTCAATCATCTTAGACCTTGTCATTCGACCAACCCCTTGTTGTATCAAAGCCACATGATATGAGATGTGCATCAGCCAGCCCACATTAAAAGCATTCATGCATAGGCATCTTCCTCTCATCTGTAGAGGAAGCAAATCATAGGCCATCCCATGGGATGGCTTACGAATGAATAACTTGATGGATTAGCTTATTTGCATATCCATTAAAATGGTGATTAGCCTGATATTTATGTTAAATAGAGGGAATGTGCCAAAGTACATGTGGATTGAAGTCCTGTGCCTTCATAATCGATTCAGCAGGATACTGGGGAGCAGCAGTGCTCGGCTCAGTGGGATCTTACCTCATATTCATAACAATACCCAAAGGAGGCCACTTCACTCA
The DNA here is from genome assembly GCA_035221665.1 of Okamejei kenojei. NCBI lineage: Eukaryota > Metazoa > Chordata > Chondrichthyes > Rajiformes > Rajidae > Okamejei > Okamejei kenojei. The sequence goes on along the minus strand of CM069137.1, from coordinate 70,139,834 downwards.
TCAAATACATGCCAGTTCCCCAAGAGAGTGATCACATTTGTCTCTCACCCCTTTTATTTTGCTATAACATCAGACAAATTCTCTCGCCCAGTGTTCCATGTCTGTGATGGTATCACTTGACTAGAATGTCAGATTCAAATGGTTGATAAAGAATTGTGTTCCTCACAATTAATAATTTGATACTATGGGCCATCACGTCAGCATGCATCCCCTCACTTTAGGTTGCTGGACAATGAAAAGAGTTCTTGAGTTGATGCGTCTTATTTATAACAATATTATGGAATGATTTCCTTCATAGCGAAGATCAATAGAGTGGATCACTACTTTATTGCATCTGTAGCAAACCCTTCCAAATAAGCAGCCCATGAAATGCAAATTGAATGACATCAGGAAAATTGTCCAAATAACCAGAAAAGATGAAGCATACAAATTAGCCAGAAAAAGCAGCTTACCAGAGGACTGGGAGAAATTCAGAGTCCAGCAGAGGAGGACAAAGGGCTTAATTAGGAAAGGGAAAACAGATTGGAAAGGGAAAACAGACAATGGGGTGGAAAATTGGATAAGTAAGTATGCAGATGATACTAAGATAGGTGGTGTTGTGGATAATGAAGTAGATTTTCAAAGTCTACAGAGAGATTTGGGCCATTTGGAAAAGTGGGCTGAAAGATGGCAGATGGAGTTTAATGCTGTTAAGTGTGAAGTGCTACATCTTGGCAGGACAAATCAAAATAGGACGTCCATGGTAAATGGTAGGGAATTGAGGAATGCTGTGGAACAGAGGGATCTAGGAAAACTGTGCATAGTTCCCTGAAGGTGGAATCGCATGTAGATAGGGTGGTAAAGAAAGCCTTTGGTGTGCTGGCCTTTATAAATCCGAGCATTGAATATAGGAGTAGAGAAGTAATGTTAAAATTGTACAAGGCATTGGTAAGACCAATTCTGGAGTATGGTGTACAATTTTGGTCGCCTAATTATAGAAAGGATGTCAACAAAATAGAGAGAGTACAGAGGAGATTTACTAGAATGTTGCCAGGGTTCCAGCAACTATGTTACAGAGAAAGGTTGAACAAGTTAGGTCTTTATTCTTTGGAGCGCAGAAGGTTAAGGGGGAACTTGATTGTGGTCTTTAAAATGATGAAAGGGATTGACAGAGTTGACGTGGATAAGCTTTTCCCATTGAGGGTAGGGAAGATTCAAACAAGAGGGCATGACATGAGAATTAAGGGACAGAAGTTTAGGGGTAACGTGAGGGGGAACTTCTTTACTCAGAGGGTGGTGGCTGTGTGGAATGAGCTTCCAGCAGAAGTGGTGGAGGCAGGATCGATTTTAACATTTAAAAGTAAAGTGGATAGGTATATGGACATGAAGGGAATGGAGGGGTATGGTCTGAGTGCAGGTAGATGGGACTAGGGGAAAACAAATGGTCGGCACGGACTGGAAGGGCCGAGAGGGCCTGTTTCCGTGCTGTAATTGTTATGTGGTTATTATATGGTTAGATTATGAAAGAAAACTGGCAGGGACTATAAAAACTGACTGCAAATGTTTTTATAGATATGTGAAGAAAAAAGGTTAGTTAAAACAAATGTAGGTCCCTTGCAGTCAGAAACTGGTGAATTAATCATGGGGTACAAGGACATGGCAGACCAATTGAATAACTACTTTGGTTCTGTCTTCACTAAGGAAGACATAAATAATCTGCTGGAAATAGCAGGGGACCGGGGTCAAATGAGATGGAGGAAGTGAGTGAAATCCAGGTTAGCCGGGAAGTGGTGTTAGGTAAATTGAATGGATTAAAGGCCGATAAATCCCCAGGGCCAGATAGGCTGCATCCCAGAGTACTTAAGGAAGTAGCCACAGAAATAGTGGATGCATTAGTGATAATTTTTCAAAACTCTTTAGATTCTGGAGTAGTTCCTGAGGATTGGAGGGTAGCTAATGTAACCCCACTTTTTTAAAAGGGAAGGAGAGAGAAAACGGGGAATTACAGACCAGTTAATCTAACATCAGTAGTGGGGAAAATGCTAGAGTCAGTTATTAAAGATGGGATAGCAGCACATTTGGAAAGTGGTGAAATCATTGGACAAAGTCAGCATGGATTTATGAAAGGTAAATCATGTCTGACGAATCTTATAGAATTTTTCGAGGATGTAACTAGTAGAGTGGATCAGGGAGAACCAGTGGATGTGTTATATCTGGACTTTCAGAAGGCTTTTGACAAGGTCCCACATAAGAGATTAGTATACAAACTTAAAGCACACGGTATTGGGGGTTCAGTATTGATGTGGATAGAGAACTGGCTGGCAGACAGGAAGCAAAGAGTAGGAGTAAACGGGTCCTTTTCAGAATGGCAGGCAGTGACTAGTGGGGTACCGCAAGCCTCAGTGCTGGGACCCCAGCTATTTACAATATATCTTAATGATCTGGATGAGGGAATTAAATGCAACATCTCCAAGTTAGCGGATGACATGAAGCTGGGGGGCAGTGTTACCTGTGAGGAGGATGCTAGGAGGCTGCAAGGTGACTTGGATAGGTTGGGTGAGTGGGCAAATGCATGGCAGATGCAGTATAATGTGGATAAATGTGATGTTATCCACTTTGGTGGCAAAAACAGGAAAGTAGACTATTATCTGAATGGTGGCCGATTAGGAAAAGGGGAGTTGCAGCGAGACCTGGGTGTCATGGTACACCAGTCATTGAAAGTAGGCATGCAGGTGCAGCAGGCAGTGAAGAAAGTGAATGGTATGTTGGCATTCATTGCAAAATGATTTGAGTACAAGAGCTGGGAGCTTCTACTGCAGTTGTACATGGTCTTGGTGAGGCCACACCTGGAGTATTGCGTACAGTTTTGGTCTCCTAATCTGAGGAAAGACATTCTTGCCATAGAGGGAGTACAGAGAAGGTTCACTAGACGGATTCCTGGGATGGCAGGACTTTCATATGAAGAAAGACTGGATACTCGGCTTGTACTCGCTGGAATTTAGAAGATTGAGGGGGGATCTTATGGAGACTTACAAAATTCTTAAGGGATTGGACAGGCTAGATGCAGGAAGATTGTTCCCGATGTTGGGGAATTCCAGAACAAGGGGTCACAGTTTAAGGATAAGGGGGAAGTCTTTTAGGACCGATGAGAAAATCATTTTTCACACAGAGAGTGGTGAATCTGTGGAATTCTCTGCCACAGAAGGTAGATGAGGCCAGTTCATTGGCTATATTTAAGAGGGAGTTAGATGTGGCCCTTGTGGCTAAAGGGATCAGGGGGTATGGAGAGAAGGCAGGTACAGGATACTGAGTTGGATGATCAGCCATGATCATATTGAATGGCGGTGCAGGCTCGAAGGGCCGAATGGCCTACTCCTGCACCTATTTTCTATGTTTCTATGACCCAAAAGGTCATCTATTCTCCAGAGATGCTGCCTGACCCGCTGAGTTACTCAAGTATTTTGTGTCCATCTTGGGAAAATTGGCTTGTCTGACCTCGGTAATAGTGATAAGTTTTGTGTATCTCAGGGTTTTCTTTGTTACCACTTGATCAGCTGTCTTGGGGACATTAATCTGCACCCCATTGAAATGAAAATGGTTACAGCTATCAAGTTCAATAAGACCACTGAGGAAGCATCACCTGCCTGCCCTTGAAAGGTTTAGCTTTAGGTTTTTTATTGCCATGTGTACCAACATGTAGTGAAAGCTTTTACTTGTATGCTATCCATTCAAATGAGATAATACCATTGAAACAAAGAAGAACAGATGCTGGTTAATACACAAAAGGACATAAAGTGCTGGAGTAACTCAGTAGGTCAAGCAGCAACTCTGGAGAACATGAATAGGTGATGCTTTGAGTCGAATCCCTTCTTCAGACTGGATAATACTCTGCGTGGGTGGCACAGTGGCGCAGCAGTAGAGTTGCTGCCTTACAGTGCAGGGGCCCGGGTTCGATCCTGACAACGAGTGTTGTCTGTATGGAGTTTGCAAGTTCTCTCTGTGACCAAAGGGTTTTTTTCTGGGTTCTCGGGTATCCTCCCATATTCCAAAGATGTGTAGGTTGTATGTTAATTGGCTCTGTAAATTCTACATCTTAGACCTTATGTAGAATATTCTGTAAGATAGAACCAGTGTGAATTCCTAGTGTAAAGGATGGAACTAGTGAAGGAGTGATCATTGGTCAGCATCGACTCGGTGGGCCAAAGGGCCTGTTTCCACATTGTATCTCTAAAACTTAGCTGAAACTAAAACATGAACACAATCAAGCCAACTACAAGTTAATGAGGTGGAACAAGTGCAGAAGATAGTTTCTCAGCATTGTTACAGTTTCAGATACAACATAGAAACAGACCATGTGGCCCATCAAGTCTGCGCTGACCAGCAATCGTACATACACTAGTGCTACACACTAGGGTCAATTTATAGAAGTCAATTAACCTACAAACTGACATGTATTTGGAATGTGCAAGGAAACCGTAGCACTTGGAGAAAACCAACGTGGTCACAGGGAAAACGTATAAACTGCATACAGACAGCAGCGATAATCAGGATAAAACCCTGGTCCCCGGCACTGTAAGACAGCAACTCTACCGCTGTGCCACTGTGCCTCACTTTGTAGTATAACAGTTCCAGAGAAAAAGTTCAATGTCCAAAAGGAGCATAACAGGGTATATTTATTAGGAAGCAGGACAGACACAAATTGCTGGAGTAATTCAGCGGGTCAGGCAGCGTCACTGGAGAAAAAGAATGGGTGACGTTTCGGGTAGGAACCCTTTTTCAGACTAGAGATAGAGGTGGGATGTAGGGGGGGAAACTGGAGGCGAGAAATGGGCAAACCAAAACAGGGCCAGCAACAGTGGAACTTGTTATATGACTAGGGTGAGAGAGGCTGGGGTTGGGGGGGGGGGGGTGTGAGAGAGAGGTGATGGGGGGTTGGAAAGAGATGGTGGGGGGTGAGAGAAAGTGAATGCATGAGTTACTTGAAATTTGAGAAATCAGTCAGCACAGGAACAAGTGCCAGAGATCCTGCCTGCCATACAAGAGGGCATACAAAATTTATAGAACTTTGCACCTAGATTACACCAGTGAGTGGCACTTTTACAAACTAACTGGTCATCCCATTGATAGTTTATTTTTTGGAGATATATCCCTCACCTTTTCTGAACATTTAGGTCACATTTATGGGAATTAAAGGTAGATTTTGGCACTGACACCTTTTCTACTCTGGGGAGATCAAAGAGAACTGAAGTTTAAAATAGCAACACTTTTTCACAATTTACAACATATCCCATATTGATCAGGAATATTTTATTTATGGTATCACAGAACCTGTTTATTAAAAAATTCAGGAACATGAACCTCTTCCTATACAAGAATCGATCCTCCCCAACTCCCTATAGTTCAAAATGTTTGTGATGCCAAATAAGTACAATGGGAGACTAGTAACATAAAAAATTGGTGTGCAGTCTAGAGATACCGCATGGAAACAGGCCCTTCAGCTCACGCCGACCATCGATTACCCATTCACATTGGATCTATGTTTCCCATATTTTCATTTACTCTGTACATAGGCCAAATGACTTACAAACCCACACATCTTTGGGAAGTGGGAGGCAGAGCACCCGGAGGAAACCCACATGGTCACAGGGAGAAGATGGAAACTCCACACAGAGAGCACCCATGGTCAGGATCGAACCTGGGTCTCTGGCGCTGTGAGACAGCAGCTCTACCAGCTGTTCCACTGTGCTACAGAGTGATGGTGGCACAATAGTAGAGTTGCTGCCTTGCAGCGTCAGGGTCCCAGGTTCGATTCTGACTATGGGTGCTGTCTGTACCGAGTGTGTACGTTCTCACCGTGACCTGCCTGGGTTTTCTCTGAGATCTTCGGTTTCCTCCCACACACCAAAAGCGTACAGGTTTGTAGATTAATTGGCTTGGTTTAAATGTTAGTGTGTGTAGGATTGTGTTAATGTGCGGGGATTGCTGGTCGGTGCGGGCTCAGTGGGCTGAATGGTCTGTTTCCGTGCTGTATCTCTAAACTAAAAAAAAGATACAAGTATAAAAGGAACACATTGGGTAGACAGTCAAAACCCTTTTCCCAGGATGGAAAGATCAAACACTAGATGGTATAGCTTTAAGGTGAGAGGAGCAAAGTTTCAAGGAGTTTTGCAGGGCTACTTTGTTACACGGATGGTGGTGAGTGCCAGGAACACACTTCCGGGGTTGATTGTTGAGGCAGATATGATAGTGGCATTTAAAAGACGTTTGAAAAGGCATATGGATATGCAGATAATGGTAGGATATGGATCATGTGAAAGCAGATAAGAGTTGGTCTTGATGTCTTGTTTGGCACAGAAATTGTGAGCCAAAGGGCCTGTACTTGTGCTGTGCTGTTCCATGTTCTTTAAATGTGTGGTCATTATCCTCATAACAATGCAGTAAGCAGGTAACCAGACCTGAAAGTTCTCATGGTGCTTATGACAGATCTTGGCAGGCACGGTAGCGTAGCAGGTGCAGTTGCTGCCTCATTTCCATTCCAATGGGTTCTAGGTTTTTGTCTCTAAGACACCTGATCAAATAGATACAAAAGAGAGCCCTGAGAAACAACAAGTTGCATTACTATTACCATAGTCAGAAACCTAATTTCCCCAATGCCATGTACAGTTTGCAGTTCCATGGAGGTAGAAATACTGTGTCTCCCTGTGACACATGGATTTTCTCGAGCTATTCTTGTTTCATTTCACCTCCCAAAGACATGTGGATTGGTAGCTTAATTGGCCTCTGTAAATCGCGGGGAGGAAGTGAATATAAAAGTAGGATAACATAGAATGAGTATGAACGAGTGATCAATGGTCAGCATGGACTCAGTGGGCTGAAGGGCCAGTTTCCTTGCTGTATCTTTCAATTAAGCGATGTATAATATTAAGATTAAACGAGAACTTACCTGTTTGAAGTTTGATCTTTATTTTATGAGGTGTTATGATGAGGGATTACGTGAAGAAGCCCCGCCAGGCGCATGCGCGTCATACTTCAAAGCAGCGGCGTAAAAAACACAGAAACCGATAGCCGAAGTAAGATAGTAAGGCTCACAAAGACTAGAACTACCAGATGATCCTTTAGATTATAAGGGTCGGGAGCGGAGGGCACGTAATCCCTCATCGTAACTCCTCATAAAATAAAGATCAAACTTCGAACAGGTAAGTTCTCGTTTAATCTTACTATTTTACTTCAGAGTCAAGTGAGTGACTACGTGAAGATTTTGAAACTCTGTAATTTTCATGCCATAGAATCATTCCATACGACACAGTGCTTCAGTTGACACAGCAGTGAGTAAATAATATATATTGAACATTGCTTGAAATTATGCAATAAGTATTTTAATAATAATAATAATAATAATAGAAAGAAAAGAAAAGCAATAACCCCTCTATCGAGGGGGAAATTACAACAAAAGATATGAAACAATGACATAAAACAAAGCAAACAGTCAAACAGAACCCAACACAGCGTGTCCAAACCCTGGCACCGTGACAACAGGTTTATCATGAAACTTGGAAAAAGTTTATTCTTTAGACCATCCTGCGGGCTCTAAAATTTGGTCGAGCGGCACGTCCTGTGCCTTCGCCGCGGATGTGGATGCCGCCCTGGTGGAGTGAGATTTAAACACATGAGTGTCTACTCCAGCTAAATCCAGAACCTGTTTTAACCATCTAGAAATAGTTTGTACTGTCACTTTTTTATATGTTTTTTTGTGGGTAATAAGCATTGCTGTCTCGGATTCTTGGTTACTTGAATATATCGAGTTAGATGCTTAACCACACACAATATTTGGTCGACAGGGTATGCTTTAAAGATTACCTTGGTTCCAGCCTTTCCTGGTCTGCTTTGTTTGATTAGATCATAAACATAAAATGTAATGTTATCTGCAGACAAATGCATACAATCCAAACATAACATTTGCAATGTTTGTACTCTTTGTGCTGACACTAATGCCATGAGCATTACCACTTTAAATGTTAACTTCTGAAAAGACGGTGACGTAATTGGAGCCCACTGCCGAAGCAATGTAAGAACTACACTGACATCCCAAACTTCTGTATATCTGGGTTTGGGAGGATTTTTATTAAAAATTCCTCTCATAAATTGGGATATGAATGGATGAGACCCGATAGATTGACGTTCTGAAAATTGTCCTAAATAGGAAGATAAAGCACTACGAGCACTATTAACGGCACTATAACTTAGGTGCTGATCAAAATGCAACATAGCAAGGAACTCCAATACATCCGATATGTTTTCAGTATAAGATATATCTGACTATACAAAAAGCTTCCCATTTCTTTATATGAGACATATATTGCTTCTTAGTGCTGTCTCTCCAAGCTGCAGTTATGACATCCATGGTCCTATCCGACAGTCCAAGCCCTTGTAATGGTCTGGTCAGAACATGCAGATTAACAAATTAATATGATCATGCAATGGATGAACTTCTTCTGTCACTGGTTGTACCAACAATCACTGCAGCTGGGAATCATCATAAATGGTTCAGTTATCATTCTAAGGATCAATGGGAACCATAGCTGTGTAGGCCAGTTTGGAACCACTAAAACGCCCGTGGCGGAGCTTGCTCTATTTTGGTGAGACATTGCCTAATCAGGCAGAATGGGGGAAAAGCATAGAAGAACATATTTCCCCAATGTAGCGAGAATGCATCCACCGCTACTGCTCCTGGGTCAGGCTCCCATGACGTATTTAGGCAACTGGTGATTTAATCTAGATGCAAACAGATCAATGTCTGGTAACCCATACCGACTGACAATCTTTTTGAAAACTTCTGGATTTAACATCCATTCTGTATTGTCTTTGAACTTTCATGATCTGTTGTCTGCCACAATATTTTCTCTTCCTGGTAGATAGATAGCTGAAAGCCAGATATTCCTAGATATACACCAATGCCACATCAGGTTGACCAGATAATCACATGATACTGATCTTACTCCCCGCATGTGATTAATATATGCCACAACTGTGGTATTGTCTACTTGTAATTGAACATACAAGTATTGTAGAACAATAAGCTTTCAATCCATAAAATGCCCCCAATAACTCCAAATAATTGATACCATACGTTTGGAGAATTAAATCCTCTTGGACAGTCCATCTACCACCACAGCTGGCGTCATTGTCCGTAGCCCCCCCCCCCCCCCCCCCCCCCCCCCATCCAAGAGCACTCACATCAGTTTGCAATACCACTGAAGGTTGCTGAACAAAAATGTTTTTAGTAGCTTGTGCAACATTCCCAATCCACCACTGTAATTCAGCTAAAGCTTCCGTTGGTAACTGCATGAACCTATCAAAATGACCTGCATGTTCTTTTAGTGCTTGTGCTCTTGCCCTTTAAGACTTTGATAATGCAGAGGACCAAACTCGACAGCAGGGAATGCTGCTACTATCTTCCCAATAACCCTAGCTACTTCTCGGATGGAGGGACAAGGTTTGTCAGCAACTACAGGCATTTGTAATACCCCCAACTTTATCTGTTGGCAAAGTTACTGACATAGCAACTGAATTAATGACAAACCCCAAATAACCAATTGTTTGGGATGGCTGTAGCTTAGATTTTGTTGGATGGATCAGAAACCCTATCCTTTCAAACAGGCTTATAGTTGCTGAAACTGATTTTTCAGCTGATTCCTAAGTGGCATTTACAATTAAAATATCATCAAGATAAGCCATGACAATGTGATTTTGAGCCCTTAATAATACCAGTGCTGGTTTCAATAATTTTGTGAACAGCCTGGGAGCTGAAGTTAACCCATTAGGTAATGCTTTAAATTGCCACAGCTGACCCATCCAATTAAACTTCAAGTACCTGCAATAATGGTGATGAATTGGCACTGAGTAATACGCATCTTTGAAATCTATAGTAGCCATGTAACAGCCTGTTGACAACAACTGATTTGCAGTGTTGAAGGTGTCCATTTTGAAATGCCTATACTGGACATATGAATTCAATTTTGTGAGGTCCAGAATGACTTTACAACCCCCATCTTTCTTTGGCCTGGGGAATATATTGGACACAAATTGTTGCAGATGATTCACCGTACTTTCAATTACTCTTTCAAATAAATTTTTAACTTCTTCTTTTATCTGAGAAGTTTCAGGTGCAGAAACACCAAAACCCGATTAGGTTTATTCTGAACGGGTGGATCAACTCCTTCCATAAATTCTATTGTAGAATCTGACACAGTATCTAATATAAACCGATCAGATATTATACAGCACCATTCATCATAAAACAATTGTAATCTACCCCCAACCGGAGGTTGTTCCCCAGAAGTTCTATCTGTGATGGAATTAAGTTTCTGTACCTCCGCAAATGAACTAGAAGATCTCCTTCTCCCAATATAAGGGTTGATGTGGGCTGTATTGGGTATAGTACTATGTACCCATCTCCATGCCTCTGCTGGTCTCAAAATCAAACCCCCTTCGAATTCAACCTGCTTGTTTTCTCAGAGCAGGAATGAGAAGTTTTATAAGGCAAATATCCTTAAATTGTTTTGGCAGATTTTCACCGATAATTATCTGGTGCCTGGATATTGTTTGCCCTACATAGTCCTGCACTTTTTGGGTATAATGTTGGCCAAATGGCAATTTTCCTCATACAATAAGGTTCGAAATAGGCATTGCAAAATAACGCAAGCATGTCCTTATGAGTTTTGGACATTATCGACCCTTGTATGTCTTTCCCAAATGCAGTGATGCCAACTGATATCAGCTAGAGGACATACTGGAAACACATTTCCAGTCCTCGCATCATTATACTCATGGGTGCCCAAAATGCAGATTTTACTGTTGGCACCCTGAGCGAGGCACAATAGACGGGTGTTTTATAAATATTTTTCAGCTGTTTCAGTCATAACGGTTTCTTGGAGCTGGTGAGAAACCAAATAATGTTGGCAGCCAGGTTCTCATCCATAGCCTCACCAGTCCATTCCGATATAGCAAAACTTGATGCTACATCGGGAACACCCGGAGCGTGGCTCTTGTGCTCTGGTGTATACACATAAGTAGGGCCACCAGCTTCAGGGTCAGTCTCCTCCTGCCCTGGTACTCCCGAGTCTTGCTCTAGGGAGACCTCATCCAGACCTAAACAAGGCACTGGAGAGTCAGATTCCCATTTTTGACAGGCACCATACTCAGTGTATGGAACTCCTTCGGAGGCTGCCTGGGAAGCTCTGGGTCTTTGGACCCTTGACTGAGTAAAGTTTGGAGCATTTTCTCCATTTGCAGTCTCCCCCACATTCTTGTCCTGTCTTGGAGGAGAATTACTTTCTTTTACATTTTCTTGTGTATTTGTGTTCATAAACTAAGAAACTGCATCTGGTAACACACACTCAGAGCAGACCTTGTATGTGCTTTCCTATCGTTGTGGCCTCAGTGCCCTGTGAGGGTTATTAACTACGGAAATAACGGCCACCGGTATCGGAACCGGCACCGCTCTTATCTATTTTCCCAATCGCTGCAATGGGACCGCAATGCTGCGTGACCTACGCTTGCTCCTTCTGCTGTACCACAGGCTCCTGCTGGCTCGCAAGCCAGCCTTACGGTACTTAAATCTCGCTGGAAAGTTTTTTTAAACACTTACCTGCGAGGTTTTCTACTTACCGTTGGTAGAGCTGCACTCTCCAGCCCGTTCAATGCGACATGCGTCGACGTATATGACGCGCATGCGCCTGGCGGGGCTTCTTCACGTAGTCATTCACGTGACTCCGAAGTAAAATTGCTTCTTGCTGCAATGCTTATTCTTGCATACCACTCCTCAAATAAGTCATAGAACACAAAGTGCGGGTCGATTTGAGTTACTCCAAGATTCTGCGTTTAGTTTAGAGATACAGCATGGAAACAGGCCCACCAGGTCCATGCCGACCATTGACCACCGATACACTAGTTCTCTGTTTCGCATCCAACACACTTGGGGCAATTTACAAAATACAATTAACCAACAAACCGGCACGGCTTTGGAATGTGGACCGAAGCACCTGGAGAAAACCCATGCGGGCATAAGGAGAATGAACAAACTCCGCACGGACAGCACCCGTGGTCAGGATTGTACCCGGGGAGTCTGGCGTTGTGAGGCAGCAACGCTACCGCTGTAGTGCCACTGTGCCGCCCCATTCCATACAAGATTCCAGCATATGCAGTTCCTTGTGCCTCCTCATATAAGTCCCTGTTTGAAATACCATCTCTGTATTCTAGAGAAAGCTTAATAAAGGGTGGAATCTTATTCCTTAAACAATACCTGATTCTCATTTACTCTATCCTCTTCTGAAATAGCATACAAGGGTATTGCCGTAGGAATAGCCATATTTGGCCCTGTGAGGACCTCTTTATGGGCTATGGGACGTGTTCTTCCAATGATCTTAGAATTTTAGATTCAGCCTGAAGTATATCTGGTCCTTGTGAACAAAATGCCAATAAAGTGCCACAGAATACCTCCTAGCTGTAGAATGTTCGATTGAAAATTGAGTTTTCAAGCTCACAACTCTTCATTTCCAATTTTTTTTCAGTTGATTCTGACAACAGCTGCACTTTTTAATTCTCATTCTAACCAGCCCCCAGTGTATTGGCTATGAAAAAACAGAATATTTCTTGTAGCTATAAATTAGCTCACTCGGGACATGATGGGTAGATTGTTGTACATTAAAGTTATGCCAGGAAAGGCATTGAACTTTGAGGTATTGTTTAAAAACTGATAGTTACAAACCAAAGCAAAAGATTCAAATTCAGCATAAAAACCAACATCAGCACTTCCTTTATGGAGTTTCAGTATCATGCTATTGCAGCATTGAAAAAAAGAGGAAATTGAAGTGAAAAACGTTAGTTATTAATATTCCTTTTCAACATTGAAATCTTTTGCATAAAAGGCGAATTGATCCAGCGATTTTCTGTACAATCTATTTTCTTGTTTCATGTCTATTTTAATATAACATTACAAAAGTTTTTTTCTCTACAAGTAGTGCAAACATTTATAAAACTGCTCTGAGGCTGTTCATGCCAGGCTTTGTTATACGATAAATTATTTTATTGCTCTTCCTGTTTGCTGCTGTTACTGAGGTGACAATGTGGACATATTGTTTTTGCTACAGTGAGGCAGCTACACCACAAGTAAATTAGTTCTAAGTACATTTCTGATAATCATTTATATAATAGCCACTGCATTCTCCGGCACCATTCCTTAGGTTAGTGATGCTGTAGCTGGCATAACTTTGCATTTTGTACTCTGCTTATCCTGCTTCTAAGAAGGCAGTTTATCTTCCTCATCATTACAGTGGACTTGCAATATCCCACTGAAATGATTGCTGTCGAAGCAAACAATGTGTCGACCGTAATGTAATATTTCCCCACATAACATCAGGTAAAATAGAAGGTCCTGGGAATAGATGAGTTCTGAAAAACCTTCATTACATAAGTGCTCAAATCTTATAGAGTTGTACAGCATGGAAACAGGCCCTTTCAGCCCAACTTTCCCACACTGGCCAACATGTGTCTCACTTGCCTGCGTTTGGCCCTATCTTTCTAAACCTCTTCTATCCTTGTACCTGTCTAAATGCATCAACGTTGCATTGCACCTGCCTTGACTACCTCTTCTGGCAGCTTGTTCCATACACAGACCACCCTTTGTGTGAAAAAGTGTCACCAATGATTGAGAGTCAAAAGAGTGCTCCAATGATTGAGAATCAAAAGAGTGTTAAGACAATTTAATTGTCATATGTACTGAATGGGACAATTACATTCTTAGATAGACACGAAAAAGCTGGAGTAACTCAGCGGGACAGGCAGCATCTCTGGAGAGAAGGAATGGGTGACGTTTCGGGTCAAGATCTTTCTTCAGACTCGACCCGAATGTCACTCAGCATTTTGTGTCTGTCGTCGGTGTAAACCAGCATCATCTGCAGTTCCTTCCTACAGGTTTATAGGTTAATCTGCTTCTGTAAATTGGCCCTCGTGTGTCGGATAGTGCTAGGTGATTTGTATAGGGTGATCGCTAGTTGATGCAGACTCAGTGGGCCAAAGGGCCTGTTTCCACACTATATAGACAATAGGTGCAGGAGTAGGCCATTCGGCCCTTCAAGCCAGCAGCGCCAAACAATGTGATCATGGCTGATCATCCCCAATCTGTACCTCATTCCTGCCTTCTCCCCATATCCCCTGACTCCGCTATCTTTAAGAGCCCTATCTAGCTCTCTCTTGAAAGTATATCTCTAAAGTCTAAAGTGATTTGAAACTGCATACTATATTCGTTGGTCAATAATTACTCAGATTTTTTAACTAAATGCTTCCAGAGCATAAGCATACCTTATTTACAATTTTGCTTATCATTTTTTATAGGTGCCAGGGGATATCTGGCTCGCAAAGAATATAAAATGATGAGAGAATGTGATATTTTATCAAGAGGACAAGAATTCCAGAGCACGAAATATAGATCCAGCAATGACTCAGAAAAAGCACTGTGAGTTAATGGTGATGTTACTAAGCAAGTTTTACATGACCCAAACAATACTTTAAAAAATATTCACAAGGAGCTCAAAATACAAAAAGGAAAGTGGTTAACTAGAAGTTTGAAAATAAAGAAGAAGTTTGACTAAATTAAGAGATGGGTCTGCTCAAGATGTAAATTCCAGAGGATGAGGTTTGTCCTTCAAAGAAGCTAAATTGAAATATTCAAAATTCTGACAGGACTTTTTAGGGTGGAAAAGGAATTACACTCGCTTTTGTCTAAAACTGGGACTTGCAGTTTTAGGATAAGGGATTGATCAATTAGAACTGAAATGAGAAGAAATCTGAGATTTGGAGTTGGTACAAGAAGGGAGAAGGGATGAAAATGGGTGATGTTTTCAATGGCGAGAGTGAATCTTGGAATCTGATGCTCAATTGAAAGTGGGATTAGCAATATTGCATTGACAATTCAGCAGACCATGGATGATCATGGGATGAGGAGAGGTAGTTTTATTGATTATATTTTTCTACATTACAACAATAATTACAATGTACCATTACTCTATTGGTTTAGAAGCCCCGGGAATTATCTGGTTTTGTGAAAGGCACCAGATAAAGCAAATCTCTTTCTTGAACTTTGGGTCTTACAGCACTTCATAATTATTATTATTGGTATTGATTTATTATCGTCACGTGTTTCAAGATACAGTGAAAATCTATATTTTGCATGCTATCCAGAAAAATAATATCTCATATGAGCACAATCAATCAGAACGCAAGTGCAACATGTTGTTAGTGTTAATGTGCGGGGATCACTGGTCGGCACGGACCCGGTGGGCCGAAGGGCCTGTTTCTGTGCTGTATCTCTAAACTAAAAAACAAAGTCTATTCAATACTCCGATCACAGTGGGGCAAAATTGTTCTTGAATCTGGTGGTGCATGTTTTTAAGCTTTTGTATCTTCTGCACGGTGGGAGAGGGGAGCAGAGGGAATGATGAGGGTGTAGAAACATTGAAAATAGGTGTAGGAGTATGCCATTCGGCCCTTCGAGCCAGCATTCAATATGATCATGGTTGAGTATCCAAAATCAATACCCTGTTCCAACTTTCTCCTCATATCCCTTGATTCCATTAGCCCGATGAGCTATATCTAACTCTCTCTTGAAAACATCCAGTGAATTGGCCTCCACGGCCTTCTGTGGCAGAGAATTCCACAGATTCACAACTCTCTGGGTAAAAAAGTATTTCCTCATCTCAGTCCTAAATGGCTTCCCCCTTATTCTTAACTGTGACCCCTGGTTCAGATGTGAGTGCTCCTAGACTCTGTTTTCCTGAGGACGTGTGAGGAGTCGATGGTGGAGAGGCTGGTTTGTGTGATGAATTGCACTATGTCTACAACTCTCTGCAATTTCTTGCACCAGGGAAGAGCAAATGCCAAACCAAGTTATAAATTACCCAATAGCATAATTTCTGTGGGTCACCAGTAGAAATTAGTAACAGTTATTGGAAATAGATGATGAGCTTTCATGGCTGTGGCACCAAGATGGTTGGACCAGGATAAATTGTTGGTGATATTTACCCTCTGGAACTTGGAATTCTTGACCATCTCCACTTCAGTACCAATAATTAAGACTCTGCTTCCTGAAGTAGATGACAAGCTCCTCCTTTATCTTCTTCTTGAGCCCTTTGCTCCTCCAGGGAATATAGGCCATTGACAAATGTCCTCCACCTCACTTGGTTCTTGGCAGTTCTTTTGAGATCTCCCCAGTTGAGCCCACTCTCAGACATTTCTGTCTGAACACCTCTTCTCCAGCTGTTCCTGGGGCGACCTCTTTTCCATTTTCCTTGGGGGTTCCATTTAGGACTTGCCGGGTGATATGTGTGGCAGGTTTCCTGAGGGTGTGTCCAATCCAACTCCAATTTCTCCTTCAAATGTGTACGTCAATGGGCTCCTGGCTTGTTCTCTTCCACAGGTCCACATTGCTTACTTTGTCTCTCAACCTGATGTTAAGTATTCTCCTACGGCCGGTGTTAATGAATGTTTGCAGCCTGTTTGTAGTGTATTTTGTTGATTTCCATGTCTCTGATCCATACAACATCATTTGAGTTAAAGATGCAGATTTTGGTGTTGATTGAGATGTGGTTTGAGCTCCAGATCTTCCTGAGCATGCTAAACACCACCCTAGCCTTATTCATTCTACTTTTTATGTCTGCCTCTGCCCCTCCGGTTATGTCCACAACACTGCCTAGGTATGTGAATGTTCCACCTCCTCGAGAGCAGTGCTGTGCATAAGGATAGGGTTGCTGGTTTTGGAGTGGATCCTCATCACCTGTGTCTTTGCTGTATTGGGGTTAAGACCAAGTTTTGTTGCAGCCTTGTGAGAGTCTGTCCATCTTCTCCTGCATTTGTATCCGTGTGTGTGAAAGGAGAGCTATGTCGTCTGCAAAGTCAAGACCATCTGGCTGCTCCCACATTGTCCACTGAATTCCATTTATTTTCCCTTCAGCTGTTTTCAGTTCTTCTTTATGCAGACATTATATACATTCATAGATGCAAAAAGCTGGAGTAACTCAGCCGGACAGGCAGCATTTCTGGAGTGAAGGAATGGGTGACGTTTTGGATCGAGACCCTTCTTCAGACTGGTTAGGGATACATTTATTATACATTCAGTATATAAATGTCCTCAACATTACAATATGGAAACAGGCCATTATGCCCATATGGATGTTCATCGGCCATGAGTGTAATCATAAAAAAGAGCTTTGCAGCTCTCTTTGAAACTCCTGCCACTGTGCTACTCTGCCACATTTAATCTTGTTTTGTCGTGTTTTCCCATTCTAGAATCCTGAAAACTATCAGAATAATACCCTTGTGTAGGAAAGAACTGCAGATGCTGGTTTAAACCAAAGATAGACACAAAAAGCTGGAGTGACTCAGCGGGACAGGCAGCATCTCTGGAGAGAAGGAATAGGTGACATTTCCAACCTTTTGTGTCTATCTTCAGAATAATACCCTTTCCTTGATTCTTTTTTAACACTTGTGCCAAATCCCCCCAATATTTTCTATTCTAACAAAAACAGGCCACATTTGAATTTCTCATAACAGGCAGTAAGCTAGAAATTGGGCATGGCACTCTCTCAGTTTCCTGAACACCATTCATGGGGTGGTTGGGTGATGCTGTCTCACATCATGGACCCAGATACTGATTTTGTGTGCTCTCTCTACAAAACCGTGAGTCTCCTCCAGGTGTCCTCAAACATCCCACAAAATGCCCTGGCAAGGCGGCACGGTCCTGCACTCATAATGAATTGAATACGTGTTTAAGAATAATAGTTCACCTTCATAGCAAAAGGATTTGAGTATAGGAGCAGGGAGGTTCTACTGCAGTTGTACAGGGTTTTGGTGAGACCACACCTGGAGTATTGCGTACAATTTTGGTCACCAAATCTGAGGAAAGACATTCTTGTCATAGAGGGGGTACAGAGAAGGTTCACCAGACTGATTCTTGGGATGTCAGGACTTTCATATGAGGAAAGACTGGATAGACTTGGCTTGTACTCGCTAGAATTTAGAAGACTGAGGGGGGATCTTATAGAGACTTACAAAATTCTTAAGGGGTTGGATAGGCTAGATGCAGGAAGATTGTTCCCGATGTTGGGGAGGTCCAGAACAAGGGGTCACAGTCTAAGGATAAGGGGGAGTTCCATTAGGACCGAGATGAGGAAAACATTTTTCACACAGAGAGTAGTGAGTCTGGAATTCTCTGCCACAGAAGGTAGTTGAGGCCAGTTCGTTGGCCATATTTAAGAGGGAGTTAGATGTGGTCTTGTGGCTAAAGGGATCAGGGGGTATGGAGAGAAGGCAGGTACAGGATACTGAGTTGGATGATCAGCCATGATCATATTGAATGGCGGTGCAGGTTCAAAGGGCTGAATGGCCTACTCCTGCACCTATTTTCTATGTTTCTATGTTCCATCTGTTCTATCCTGACCACGGGTGCTGTCTGTGCAGAGTTTTAAAGTTTTCCCTGTGACCATGTGGGTTTTCCACGGGTGCTCTGGTTTCCTGCCATTCTCCAAAAATGTACAGGTTTGTAGGTTAATTGGCTTGGTATAATTCTTTAGACTCGCTCAAACAGAGACACTCCAGAAGGTCATGCAGTCGTAAGTGTTCTCCCAGAAGATCGACACACGACCTCGTGGGAATGGTCTTTTATAGGTCCCCGAACCACATAGGGGTGATCTCTATACAGTCCAATAACAGATAACGATTAACACAGCATATGATAGACATTTCCCTAACCCAATAATACAGTGACTAATACGATGTATTCAAACGGTGCTTCCGAAGAGGAAACAAACATCGCAACATGTGCTTTGATATTCAAGAAACCCAGACAAGGCTCAATACTTAATCCAATCAAGATCTAGCAAAGTAAAGCTTTGCAACATTGTATACAATGTTTATGTCTGGTTTTCATTTGTCCAATCCATTCTATGCAATTTGCACCTAATTGTCAGGATCTGCAGATGTTTCCATTCTCTTCCTGCAGCTCTTATCTAGACTCTAGACAAACTGGCACCATTCTGCAGCTTGTCCTATTTCTGCAGAAGGCACATTTAAATTGACCAAATGGCCTAGCAGCCCAGAAGCCTTTACTCAATTTTAGTGTCCAGGCCTCTCCAATTTGGCCAGAATTAACAGTACTATCACAACATTTAAAAGACATTTGGACAGGTACATGGATTGGAAAGATTTGGAGAAATATATGGGTCAAATGCGGGCAGGTGGGACTAGTGTAGGAGGGGCATCTTGTTCGACATGGACAAGTTGGGCCAAAGGGCTTTTTTTCCACACTGTAGGACTATAACTCTATGACTTCCATTCCTTGACACTTCATTTGCAACCAGATTTCATTTGAAGTTGCTACATTTCCATACAACTCATAATTGCCTGATCAAAAGCTTCTGGAAAGTCCATACACATCACGCCTCAGTAATTCCTGGAGCCACCTTTCAGTCTTGTTCAAACATACTCTCAGCGTTATCAAACATGTTGTTCCTTTTACAAAATCTGCAATGCCTGTTTCTACTTATTTTGTCAAATAAATTATAGGCATTTCAAATTTACTTAAAATCTGCAAAGCTTTACTTTTCATAAATGCTAAGCAATTATCTGTAATGATCTGCATTTGGCTCTGTGTACCATTTTGAAAATCGATATGTTAGCCACCTTTTAGTACTCAACCACTCTAACATGTAGAGATAGATGAGCATGCTTCTCCAGCTAAATATTCCAACCTGCCTTTCTAACATTATTTCTAACTACAGACTGTCTATTCTTGGCAACAGTATGAAACTGAAACAATCTCTTCATGCCATGAAGTCATATTTGAACTCAAAATCATTTTGGGCCACATTTCCATGCCATCAAAAAGACCACCTGCAACCACCTTTGACCCTGGCTTCCCTCCATCTCATCTTTTCTGCTGTTAAATCACTCATCCATCTATACTTGTTTACCCATTCCAACACACTAAGTCTGGTTATGCAGCACTGAACCAGGCCTTTCAGCCCACTGAGTCCGTGCCGACCAGTGACCATCCATATACTAGTTATAAAACCATATAACAATTACAGCACGGAAACAGGCCCTCTCGGCCCTTCCAGTCCGTGCCGACCATTTGTTTCCCCCTAGTCCCATCTACCTGCACTCAGACCATACCCCTCCATTCCCTTCACGTCCATATACCTATCCACTTTACTCTTAAATGTTAAAATCGATCCTGCCTCCACCACTTCTGCTGGAAGCTGATTCCACACAGCCACCACCCTCTGAGTAAAGAAGTTCCCCCTCACGTTACCCCGAAACCTCTGTCCCTTAATTCTCATGTCATGCCCTCTTGTTTGAATCTTCCCTACCCTCAATGGGAAAAACGTATCCACGTCAACTCTGTCTATCCCTTTCATCATTTTAAAGACCTCAATCAAGTCCCCCCTTAACCTTCTGCGCTCCAAAGAATAAAGACCTAACTTGTTCAACCTTTCTCTGTAACATAGTTGCTGGAACCCTGGCAACATTCTAGTAAATCTCCTCTGTACTCTCTCTATTTTGTTGACATCCTTCCTATAACTAGGCGACCAAAATTGTACACCATACTCCAGAATTGGTCTTACCAATGTTCTATCGTACACACTATGCAAAATTTACAGAAGCCAATTACCCTACAAACATGCCCGTATTTGGAAATGTGGTAAGAAACCAGATCATCCGGAGAAAACGCACGTGGCTACAGGGAGGTTGACTAAAACCTACCTCATTGACAAATTTTTTTGGACATTGGCCTTATGCATCTCTGCAACATGCTGAGATGTTTTGAGATATTAACATTGCTCAATAAATGAAAGCTATAGTTGTTGCAGCTCTAAAATATTAACCCAGCCTCACCATAAGAGTATATTTTACAGGGTGTAGAAAGAAACTGCAGGAACCGGATAATACCGAAGATAGACACAAATTTCTGGAATAACTCATTGGGTCGAGCAGCATCTCTGGAGAAAAAGGATAGGTGACATTTCGGGTCGGGACTCTTCTTCAAACTGAAAATAGAGGAGAGGGAACTTGGAGGCAAATCACAGAGGAGGAGGATTAGGGATGTGATTTGTGAGACCCTCTACTTTCAGTATGAAGAAGGGTTCCAACACGAAACATAATCCATCATTTTCACCAATGATGTTGCCTTACCCGCTGGCGCCAGTACTTTGTGTCTATCTTCGGCGTACACCAGCATCTTCAGTTCTTTTCTACACATTTTGTTTACTCCACAGCGAAATCGCCTCAAGGTATGCTTATTTGGAAGAAGCTCTCCTTTCTCAGACAGAGCTCTGTGAAACCCTCTCTCACTGCTCCCTCTCTGTGATTTACCTCCAGATCCCTCCCCTCTACTTTCAGTCTGAAGAAGGTCCCCGATCCGAAACGTCACCCATCCTTTTTCTCCGGAGATGTTGCATGACCCGCTGAGTTACTCCAGCACTTTGTGTCGATTATAGGGTATGATAGACTTGGCTAAAGTTAGTTCAGTATCATGGTGAGAATGTAGCAGTTCACCCAGTACACAGTTGCATGGAGAATTATCAGGCCATGTCTGTCCAACCTCTCCTGGTAGCTAATACCTTCTAATCCAGGCATCGTTCTGGTAAACCTCCTCTGCATCCTTTCCAAAGCCGCCACATCCTTCCTGTTACAATTTGAACCATTCCACGTAAAAAGCGTGATCAAGAGAAAAAAGTAATTAGGTTTTAGATTTATTGCCCTTATTATCCAAACAACCTTATTATCGTTGTGCTTATTTATTTACATTGAAACTTACATTAGAATATAGCAAAAGCTTCTTGTCAGTGGAAGTCACAGCTGATTTTATTTATGGTGAATCTAAAGGACTGGTTTCAGCTCAAGAATCCTTCCTACACTTCATCCACCCCAGAAATAATCTTTTAAGCCTGCTTTGTAAGCTTCCAATGAACAAACCCACTCACCTTAGAATTTTGCAAGGTATTGTCGGTAAGTGAAACACCCTGGGAACTTTTGATTCAATGCCATTAAACAAGTCGGTTTGATCAGCATAAGCTTCAGTGCAAGCGTGTACTTTTGATGTAAACTACCACATCAATGGTCCTTTTTATTCTTGAGGAAGAAACCAGCAAAGTAATTCTGACAGATATTCTGCATATATAATGGAAACATATTGATCAACGTGTCATTAAATGTTCTTCTGTTGCACAGGCATTATATTTTTATAATGCGTCATTATATTTCTTGTAGCTTTGAATTTTCCATGTGTTTGTTCATTTGCAGTCAAATCAATCGTGTTGAATCTCATAAAGGAGGCATTGAAGTCCCGAATGATGAAAAGGTAACACTTTCTCTTACACTTGCTCCTCCCAATCTCTCACCGACTCTTTTCTCTCTCTCTCTCTCTCTCTCTCTCTCTCACTCTCTCTCTCTCTCTCTCTCTCTCTCTCTCTCTCTCTCTCTCTCTCTCTCTCTCTCTCTCTCTCTGTCACACACACTCTTACACAAACACTCACACACACTTGCTCTCTGTCACACACACACGCTCACACACGCTCACACACACTCACATACACTTGCTCTCTCACACACACTTGCTCTCTCACACACAATTGCTCTCACATACACACATGCTCTCACACTCACTCACACATGCTCTCACACACACAATTGCTCTCTCACACACGCATACACATGCTCTCACACTCACTCACACTTGCTCTCTCACACACACACATGCTCTCACACTCACTCACACTTGCTCTCTCACATACACACACACACTTGTTCTCTCACACACACTTGCTCTCACACACACACACACATGCTCTCACACTCACTCACACTTGCTCTCACACTCACTCACACTTGCTCTCACACACACACACTTGCTCTTACACACATGCACTTTTTTTCCACACAATTATACTTGCAACATTTCTTTTATACCCCTTCTCTTGCACCCTCTATTAGCAAACTGCCTGCCACACATATCTCACCTCCAGTCTGCACTTACAGATTCTCACACTCTCTAACACCTTGCACACTCGTAAACTGTCTCGCTTACACCCTCTCCCTTTCACAGTCCATCATCACTGCCCAATTTCATTTTCTCTCGTTCTAACACACTACCCTAGGCCTTCACATGGGCTCTATCTCTCTCTCGGCCTCTGTCCTCAGGTCCTCTCTCGTACCCCATCTCTTCTTGCGCACCCTCTCTGTCTCGCCTCCCCCTCTCTCGCGTCCTCTCCTTCACTTGTCCCCATCTCTCTCGTCCCCACTCTTGCTCCTCCCTCTCTCGCCCCCCCTCTCTCGCCCCCCACCCTCTCGCCCCTGTCTCTTTTGCCCCATGCTCTCGTCCCCCCTCTCTTTTGCCCACTCTTGCCCTCACCTCGCTCTCACCCCTCCCCTCTTGCTCCCCCTCTCTCCCACTCCCTTCTCTCCCTCCCCCTCTCTTTGGCCCCCTCACACCCCTCTCTCTCACCCCTCTTATGCCCCTCTTTCTCTCGCCCCCTCCCTCCTCCACCATCCTTATTCATACCCTCTTTGTCTCTCTCACACACTCAACACACAGTCTGTGTTCAAAAACCTAAATGCACAGGTCTGAGATATATTCAGAGCTGCCCTGCTGTACTATCTTAACATGAAACCACTATAGCAATGTTTGAAGTTTTTGAGACAAAGGTTTCCTTGCATAGAACTGGTTCTGTGGAGAGACAGGGTGGTACAGTGAATAAGAGAATCAAAAGGCTGGAAATTTGCTGCTGTGAATAAACGCTAGCATTTCCCTGAGGTGATTTGTCTTGCACTTCACATTCTACAGATGTTAAAGCCCTTTTCTCTGTTAAGACCTGAGGTTCTTTGGTAACACTTTGATATTCTGCTTGAATTCAATATGTGAAATGGAAGAGTCATTTTATGACTTGGAGCTGCGCATAGTCTTTGATGTATGATCCAGTTTTTGCTGCTTACCACTTGATGTTGAAAGGATGAAATGGAAATGCATAGATTTGCCAGTAACTCTGTTAAGCACATGTAAGATTAAAAGGAAAAATCTTTGGAGTATGTAGTTAGAAATCTTAAACAGATTAATACTGTCCCATTGTGCTTTTATTTAAAAATATGAGTCATTAGCATGACTAGAAGTTATTAGTGTGTTATTACTGATGCATAATGTGTTCAATTCATGTTTGGGGTAAAAATAATTTCCTTTATCCATTTATGTAAGTTATTCTACTTAGAAAATATGACTCGTTACTTACAAGAAGTCACTTATTTTGTCAGTAATGTTCTTTACATAAGATTTGCAGATGCGTGTCGAATGAGGGTCCACTTGCTTTAAATTATGAGGGTTATTTCTATTCAAACCATGCAAAGATGACTATCTTCGATAACTATTTCCTTTAATGTAATAAAGAGGAACTGCAGATTCTAGTCTATACCAAAGTTAGACACAAAATGCTGGAGTAACTCAGCGGGTCAGGCAGCATCTCTGGAGAACATGGATAGGTGACGTTTCAGGTTGGGTCTGAGGAAGGATCCCGACTCAAAACTTAACCCATCTATTTTCTCCAGAGATGCTGCCTGACCCGCTGAGTTACTACAACATTTTGTGTCTAACACATTTCCTTGTTTGTTTACAAGTAATATGTGATATAACTTCACAATATCTGTTACAAGTATATTATCCCACCATCATAAACATTCGCAGGCTAAGAATGGAAACTATTATTTTAAGAAAACTTTAGTTAAATCATTTATACTTAGTAAATTAAAGTAAATTCATTTTGGATCATTGACTGTCTATTACCAATATGTTTATTTGCTTGTCGGCGTTTGGAATTGTTGTAAAATAAGATGAAGAATATTGAGTATATTCTTTAATTATTTTATGTTATTCTTGGTAAATGTAAATTGTCCTTTTTGTCATTACAAAGGCTTCAAATGACATGGCAAATCATCAATCACCCAATAAGACAAAGCATCCAGTTATGAAAGGTAAGCCTGGGTTTGGAATGAATGCTTGCCCAAAGCATACATTAATTAGTGAATAATAGGTAATTGTGCAATTGAACAAATTGTTATTTCTCTCTTTTAACAAACCCAACTGGATATAAACAATAGTTAAAACTGTTTTATTTGCATTCAATGTTTGGATAGAGATGCTGCCAGCAAGAGGGGAAATTGCTGTGATGAATACTGAGTGGAACAAACCTAGTTTAAACTAACCCAATTTGAATTCAATTGTGTCATAATTGTGGCTGGCATTGCTCAACATAAGTGCCCAGTACGTTTCAGGACCCACGTGAATGTGGAAGTCTCAAACTGCCTGGACAATCTTAATTGGCTGCTGCCACTGGACTCCCCGTCGAATCTAATAGCAGAGCTGGACTTTAGTTTAGTTTAGTTGAGAGATACAGCACGGAAACAGGCCGTTCAGCCGACCGAGTCTGCACAGACCAGCAATCCCCGCACATTAACACTATCCTACACACTAGGGACAATTTACACTTATACCAAGCCAATTAACCTACAAACCTGTATGTCTTTGGAATGTGGGAGGAAACCGAAGATCATGGAAGAAAATCCCACGCAGTCATGGAGAGAACGTACAAACTCCGTACAGACAGCCTTAGTAAATTACTCAGGTTTCGTCAGGATCGAACCCGGTACTACGACACTGCAAGTGCTGAAAGGCAGCAACTTTGCCACTGCGCCACAGTGCTGCCTTTGCTGAGAATCTTCAGCAGTTATGCATGGGACTTTGGCTGGTAAAAGACTTCCAGAAGAGCTTCATTGTGGTTGTCTGTTCTAGTCCACTGTGTGCATCATCTGAAGTTCTCTGCTGCTCATGGCCTCAATGCTTGACTACACTACAGCCTGACAGAACAAGATCTGCCTTTTTGATTCAAAGGGGCTAATTTCAGTTGAGATGTGACTGCTGATGATGACTTTGTGCAATACTGTCCAGGCTTTAGATTCATGTCAGTTTATTGTCTTATACACCAGGGTGCAAAAAGATTCTTTATTGCATGCAACTCACAGAGTAAACAGCATACATGTTAACGATAAATAATGGCAAGTGAACGACAGCAGATTGGTGCAAAGATTTGTAGTGCAGTCTAAAATAATGCACAAGAATATTAACATGCAAAACATGTAAGTTATTGGCAAAGCAATTTCAAAATGCAGCTTTTCATTACCTTGTTTCATGTGTATAATTATTTTTCTAAAAAAATTACTCTGCAAAGTGGAGTTTTGATCCTCCACTCTGTGGGACCCATGTATGCAGGTAGCTAAAATTGCCGTCTACACTACACGCAGATGGCCATTGTTTGTCCCACATGCTATGGTTTTAACCTGCTCTCATGAGAAGACATGTAATGTAGCAATGTTACAAAATTTTGAGATTTTAAAAATCAAGTCTGCAATTTATCCCATCAGATAAAGCATAAAAAGAAGTTTAATTTAACACCTAATTCACTTTCATATCTTCAGTATTAAAAAGGTTATGGCCATTTTCATACTCGGAAATTAGCATCTTGCTCCCTATTGCTTTTCCATTGACTAAACACAAAGCTGTGATCGAGGACAGTCAAAAGCCCATAAGTTTCTTAAAAATTTGGAGAACTGAAAGAAATTTTCAGTTATTATAGATTGAAGCATTCTGAAACAAATATGAAACAATCTTACTTGGATGACCTGAAATTAAAGCAGATAATTAGTTAGTTACCTAATTGTAGCTAATTACAAAATTCAATTACTAGATCTAAACATCTATCCATTTCTTAAGAAAAGATTAACATTTTTAAATAACATTCACACAAGAATTCACAATATAACATGATTTTTAAATCTCATTGTCATGAATTTATAGGCCAAATGGAAGAAATTAGGTGTTTAATTCCCGTAAATTAATGGCATTTTAATCATCTTGCGCGTGGGATTTTGTGGAACATGATCGATTGGAACGTTGCGGTTTGCGGTCAATTTAAACCCCATAGCGGTAGGAAAAACACTGCCGGTTCGTATGGTGCCTAAATCACCTTTTCGCAACGTAAAATTTGGATTATGGTAATCCTAAGAAGCACGTTTATATGTAAAATAAACGGCTTAACTTTAGTTGTCCCGTAGGTGGAATCCGTCCCGGTTATCGGCGTTGTCAGCATTAGAAGCGGTTTTTTATTTTACTCCAGCGCTGAAATTGTCCCGCAATTTTAAAAAAAATTCGCAGAACGGCCGTCGGAAAAATTCTTCACCATTAGCTAACAGCCCGAGAAAATATATCCAGGACAGGCAGGAGAAAAACCGGATTTTAACCCTGCCCCCCCCCCCCCTCAAAGTGCCAAAGTTGCGCACACGGCCAGTGGCAGAAATGCAGCGCCGCTGAAGGTAAGTTTTGTAACATACCTATGTAACGGAGAGGACCAGGAATATCATAAATCAGACAGAGACAAGGAAACGTGTAATGCAGAAAAGACCATGTGAATCTTGTTTCTTTCACTCTCCGACTATTCTGTATATATGTACATACATCGTAAATACCACTTGGCTTTTTATCCTTTGAAAGAAAAGAATGATTCAAATATTCACTTGATTTACAGATTTAACCCACTCCAGGCTTTCTGAGTCTTTGACCTTCTCAAAGGAATATATTGATGTCATTGTACTTTACATGTGTAAAGCATAATTTCTCTATTCAGTTTTTATTGCAGAAGCCAAAATACTGTCCTTTCAATCTTTATCCCATTGTGGACATTGGACTTTGTTTATGGAAAAATGCACGACAATGCTGAGAACAAAATTCTCCACTCGGTATCTTCCCCTTTGCTCTATCCATTATAATTGAGGTTCACTTGATTGTATTTATGTTGCTTATATCTGATCTGATTGGACAGCATGCCCAAACAAAGCTTTTCACTGTACATGTGACAATAATAAGCCTTAACCCTAAAACTAAAAGTTTCAGTGTAATCTTGTGTTGCTTCTACCGGATTAACTTCTGGAATTGCACATCTCATCAATATTCTCTTGAATATCTCATGTAAGGGTTATACATGTAAACGTCAAATCGTGTCTCCTGTTTTCAGGAACATAGTTCTGCTATCCAGAACAAAAGGTATATCATCTTTTACTAAAATACTTGAGTTCTTTGTGGAATAGATTTGGGGAAGCCAGTAGATCAGATGTATTTATTTTTTACAGGGCAGTAGATTATCTTCCATATTGGTCAACAAGGCTAGGACAGATGGAATGAGGGTAATTTACAGATAGAATCATACAGCTTGGAAACAGGCCCATTCACCCAACCTGCCCATGTCGACCAAGATGCACTATCTACACTAGCCACTCCTGACTGGGTTTTGGCCCATATCCCTCTAAACCTATTCTATGTACCTGTCCAAATGTCTTTCATTGTTGTTATAGTACCTGCCTCAAGTACCTCCTCTGGCAGCTTGTTCCATATAACCCCCCCCCCCCCGTGTGAAAAGGTTGCCCATCAGATTCCTATTAAATCTTTCCTATTTTGCCTTAAATCTATGTATTCTGGTTCTTGATTTCCCTAGTATGAGTAAAAGGCTATGTGCAGCTTCTCTATCCATTCCCCTCATGATATTATTCACCTCTATAAGTTCACCCCTCATCCTCTACACTCCAAGGAATAAAATCCTAGCCTGCCCAACCTTTCTCTACAGCTCAGGCCCTCAAGTCCTGATGTGGGTAGAAAATTGGTAATGGGCCTGTCCCACTTAGGCGACTTATTAGGCGATTGCAGGAGATTATGCAGTTGCCACATTTTTGCCGGTGATTGCCGGGGAGTCGCCTTCATGGTCGGGAGGAGTTCCCGCATTCTGGGAACTCGTCGCGGCCACATTATGGTCGAATTTTTCAACATGTTGAAAAAATAGCGGTGACTAGAATGAAGCCGCCTTAGAGAGTAGCGAGAATTCTAGAGCTGTAGGTGAGTCGCCAGGAGGTCCTAGTGGGTTGCCAGAAGGTCGAAGGTTCTCAGAGGGTCTCGTAGGTTTTAGCCGGTGCTGACCGGTGAATTTCATTGGCTCATTGGGAAAAAAAAGGTAAGCAGTAGTTTTCAGAACCAAGGATAACCGACTGGTAATGTTAAATGTCTGCCGAGCTTCACAGCCATGTATCTCTGGCTTCTTAAAAGTTGTCTCCACTCCTTCTCCCCCTTCTCTCCCCTCTTTTAAAGGACTTACTGTACACTGTGCTTTAGCCGTCTTTTTACAGTGCCAACCTTCCTGTTCATCGCGGTGTGTGTCTGTATCACCTTGCACACGAGACTGCCGGCAACTTGACAGTCGCCGGCAGTCCACTGAAAAACCGCCTAAATGGGACAGGGTTGAGTTGAAGTGTGGGATCAAAACTGATCTTTCTTTGATTGGAAGGTTATAACTAATAAAGTACCACAGGGATATTAGCTTGCAGCTTAGATATTTTCAATCTATACCAACACCGGTAATGACGTTCCTTGAAGCAGAGAAAATTGAATGTCTCTGCAGTTACCACAGTTGAGTTTATCCTCCTTCTTGGTGGTTTAAAATACAGCATTCCTGACCCCCTGCATTGTCTAACCACAGGCAACTTCCACTCCCCTGAGGAGGTTCCATAAAACCTTTATGGACAATCCAAACTGCAACAGAACTGAACTGAATGGAAATCCTCTGAGTGAGGCATGATGGGTCAGAGACGGCTATCTCAAAGAACAAGGCAGTGATAGTTTAGTTTAGAAATACAGCATGGAAACAGCCTACCGAGCCCATGCTGAAGATTGATCACCCGTACACTAGTTCTATGTTGTTTAGCATGATCTGACTCTTCCTGGTGGATTAGTGAATACTTCATGATCCTAGGCTCACTCTAACATGGAACTGACTTGCTGTGGTCATCAGTGCAGGCACCCCAACCTTGGGTAGCAAAAGCTGAGTTTTAGAATTATACTAGACTATACTGTCACAAGGAGGCTTGGTCCCCCAACGCAATATTCCACCACTCACCCATCGCCCCCAACTGCACAAGCCCACCTCATTTCCCCTCATCCCTAACACTCTCTCCCCCTCCTCTTCACCCTCCCTCTTCTTTCCCCCCTCCTGCTCCACTCCCCCAATCCCTCCCTCTCTCCCACCTTTCATAGAAACATAGAAACATAGAAATTAGGTGCAGGAGTAGGCCATTCAGCCCTTCAAGCCTGCACCGCCATTCAATATGATCATGGCTGATCATCCAACTCAGTATCCCGTACCTGCCTTCTCTCCATACCCTCTGATCCCCTTAGCCACAAGGGCCACATCCAACTCACTCTTAAATATAGCCAATGAACTGGCCTCAACTACCCTCTGTGGCAGAGAGTTCCAGAGACTCACCACTCTCTGTGTGAAAAAAGTCTTTCTCATCTCGGTCTTAATGGATTTCCCCCTTATCCTTAAGCTGTGACCCCTTGTCCTGGACTTCCCCAACATCGGGAACAATCTTCCTGCATCTAGCCTGTCCAACCCCTTAAGAATTTTGTAAGTTTCTATAAGATCCCCTCTTAATCTCCTAAATTCCAGAGAGTATAAACCGAGTCTATCCAGTCTTTCTTCATAAGACAGTCCTGACATCCCAGGAATCAGTCTGGTGAACCTTCTCTGCACTCCCTCTATGGAAATAATGTCCTTCCTCAGATTTGGAGACCAAAACTGCACGCAATACTCCAGGTGTGGTCTCACCAAGACCCTGTACAACTGAAGTAGAACCTCCCTGCTCCTGTACTCAAATCCTTTTGCTATGAAAGCTAACATACCATTCGCTTTTTTCACTGCCTGCTGCACCTGCATGCCTACTTTCAATGACTGGTGTACCATGACACCCAGGTCTCGCTGCATCTCCCCTTTTCCTAATCGGCCACCATTTAAATAATAGTCTGCTTTCCTGTTTTTGCCACCAAAGTGGATAACCTCACATTTATCCACATTATACTGCATCTGCCAAACATTTGCCCACTCACCCAGCCTATCCAAGTCACCTTGCAGTCTCCTAGCATCCTCCTCACAGCGAACACTGCCCCCCAGCTTAGTGTCATCCGCAAACTTGGAGATATTGCCTTCAATTCCCTCATCCAGATCATTAATATATATTGTAAATAGCTGGGGTCCCAGCACTGAGCCCTGCGGTACCCCACTAGTTACTGCCTGCCATTGTGAAAAGGACCCGTTTACTCCTACTCTTTGCTTCCTGTTTGCCAGCCAGTTCTCTATCCACATCAATACTGAACCCCTAATACCGTATGCTTTTAGTTTGTATACTAATCTCTTATGTGGGACCTTGTCGAAAGCCTTCTGGAAGTCCAGATATACCACATCCACTGGTTCTCCCTTATCCACGCTACTAGTTACATCCTCGAAAAATTCCACAAGATTCGTCAGACATGATTTACCTTTTGTAAATCCATGCTGACTTTGTCCAATGATTTCACCACTTTCCAAATGTGCTGCTATCCCATCTTTAATAACTGACTCTAGCAGTTTCCCCACTACCGATGTTAGACTAACTGGTCTGTAATTCCCCGTTTTCTCTCTCCCTCCCTTCTTAAAAAGAGGGGTTACATTTGCTACCCGCCAATCCTCAGGAACTACTCCAGAATCTAAAGAGTTTTGAAAGATTATCACTAATGCATCCACTATTTCCTGAGCTACTTCCTTAAGTACTCTGGGATGCAGCCTATCTGGCCCTGGGGATTTATCGGCCTTTAATCTATTCAATTTACCCAACACCACTTCCCGACTGACCTGGATTTCACTCAATTCCTCCTTTGACCCACAGTCCCCTGCTATTTCAGGCAGATTATTTATGTCTTCCTTAGTGAAGACGGAACAAAAGTAGTTATTCAATTGGTCCGCCATATCCTTGTTCCCCATGATCAACTCACCCGTTTCTGACTGCAAGGGACCTACATTTGTTTTAACTAACCTCTTTCCCCGACCCTCAGTCCCTCCCTCCCTCCATAACTCCTCTCCCCTCCGTACAGCACTCCTATACCTCTATCCCCACCTCCCCCACTCCTCACCTCCCCCTATCCCCCCACTATCCCTCTTCACATCCCCCATTGCCCTCCTCTCCCTCTATTCCCACTCCCTACCTCCCCCACTCCCCCCCTCCTCTGCACCCCCTCCTATCCCTCTATTCCCCCCTCTTCCCTCTTCCTTCCCACCTCCTCCCTCATCTTTCCCCTCTCCTCCTACCTTCCCCAATCCCTCCTTCACCGCTCCTTTCTCCTACCCACAGTTACTCCCTCCCTCCCTCCATAACTCCTCTCCCCTCCCTCTCCCGCTATGCCCTCTCCTCCCCCACAATCTCGAGGTTGCCACTCCTTTCCCTTCTTGCGTGCCCCGGAGGAGCATGAGCCGTTGGCGCCCTCAGAGCCAGGCCTCGGATCGACCCAGAAGCACCAGCAGCTAAGGCTGCGCCGGCGTGTGGGTGGGGGGGGGGAGGGTGGTTGTGGGGAGAGCTCGGAGAAAAGACAGGGGAAGAGCCATGGGGGAGAGGGGGGTATCACGGGGACGGGGCAGGAGCCAGCAAGGGGGACTAGAGGGGAAGGGGCCGGAGCTGCAGGGCGTTATAATGGCGGTGCGTTTGGGACTCACAGCGGGTGCTGGATGCCCTCCTCTGCCGGGATTAGATTCACTGCTTTCTGTTTGGCGACATCGCCAAGTCGGGCCGTGCCGCTTCCAGTCGCTCCGAAAATTGTGTCCGGTTGGAGACTTCCGCCGTCATCCCTCAGCTCCAGTAAAGACACGATGGCGCAGGAAGGGGCGGACCATCCTGGGAAGTAACAGGAGAAGAGACTAATCCATGAGGAGATCGATCTGCACACGTGCGGTTTTTACGATTTTTAAACCTTGCTGACTTTTACATTATACCACCGATTGGAACAAAACTTGTTGCACTCACAGCACAGGAAAACGGTGAGTGAGCTGGCGAAAAATCGTAGCGCTATCGCGTACCGTTTTTGCGCAAATAGAAAAACTGTGCAAACCGGAAGAGCACAAGATCAGAGCTTTGGTTATGTATAGACTACTGCAACCTTGGGGGGGGGGTATTTCTGTTTCACATCTCAGAGGAAGACAAATTGGGCCTCCTTGCCAACTTCAGGGAAGAAGACTAATCATTGGTAAGGCAAAATAAGTTATCTCCAGAGCGGACCCCTTCCTGACAAAATACCTGGGCCATGATCTACAACACCCTGTACACCAGAAAGATGAGCATGCAAGTTACCATGGCAACACCCATGATCCAAGCAAAGGTGCCTGTAAAACATTCGGATTATTCATGTGAGGAACTGAAAACATGCATGAGGCACCTATGTCATGACAGGCCTTGACAACCACTAAATCATTCATTGCATAATCAGCTTTACTATCTCCATTAGCCTGGCTCCAAAACATCATTGCCGATAGAAAAGTTGCCGTAAGCAGATCAATGCCAATGCTTTCAAGGACCCCATCCATCAATCCTGGATTAAGACTTTCATGCTGAGGATATGGGCCCTTTATTTCTGACAGTTAAAACACTTTATCATTTGGTATTAACATGAGAGCAGTGGATAACTTCCATTACATCTGCAATATCTATTCATGCCGTTCCACTTTTGATCTTGTTTTGGATTCTGAAAGCAAGATCAAATATGAGGATTCATCTGCTTAATAACTGATTGAATTTGTTCACCAGTTAAACTACAAACAAATTTATCATGCAGTATGTAGTCTAGGAGAGTGTCAGTGTTGCATTGCCAAGGCAGATCTTCAATGAGGTGATGTACTCAATGCCAATCTTGCCTGGTGCCTGATTTCTAGTTGTAGCTCTCCATAATTTCTGAGGATTTAGAATTGAGATGAGCTTGAAATTTTGTGCTACAGGCGACTCTCCAGGGGAAGGAGGGGGAAGTACCTTTTATAGATTATTCTTGATTTCGACTCCCATTCCTTGATGCTCTGGAACACAACAACCGCTCCCTCCACGATGTGGGGTCACCTGTACTTTACAATGCAATAGCATTATTTTTCCTTTCCATGGCATTATAAGATCTGCTAACATAATATCTTGAATGTGGGTTCACATGTATAATGTAAATTTACATGCATGAAAATGTATTGATGGTGTTATTCATTTTTAAGAACGTGGTATGACCTCTGATGCTTTATTATACACACTACCACTATTAGTTGAAAGCTGATTGCCTTAGGTAAAGGGTATTTTTTTAGTAGATCCATTCTTGTTACTTGCCTTTTTAAACGCCAGTGCAAAGGAGCATTAAGATAGTAAATATATGCTTCATAAGGGAGCAATCTTTTTGCACTTCCATAATCCATCAGTTTATGCAGACACATTCTCACCGTCATCATCAGCTTCATTAAATTATTTGCTCTACAAAACATTCACATTTTATGTATGAACTGAAGGGCTCTCGCACCCCATCGCATTCTCCGAAGCTTCTGAAGCAACTAACTTGAGTCTGAGCTGGTATCTAACCCTGTCTCCATGTGGTCATGCTCTTCTGCACAAAGATTGAGGTGATCTTTGACCAAAGAAACTTACCCAAGTGCACTTTCAACTGTGCTGCTCCCTTTCATACTGAGCTTTGGCTAGTGTTCTCTGTGGTTCCTACTCTTGCTTGTACTCCCAATATTAATCATCCTCTGTTGCCTCAATTTGCCACCATTGTTACCAACACTGTCAACTCTCAGGTAAGTTCCTTGAAATAACATTATCCATTTTTTCCACTGCTTGAGGTCTATTATAACATCCACATTGCCAGTTTTGTGGATTGTTTCTTCTTCTGACGTCGCCTAGTTTTAGAAATGTATCAGTTGGAGAACTGCTAAGACATGCATCTTATTTGATTCACTTTCTCCAATTGCCCTAGGGCATGTGCTTGTATGCCATACATATACTTCACACTTTCACATGCACTGCAATTCTCATTGGAAAACCACAGGGATTTTTTTTTTTAGGTCTAACATTTGTCTTGCAATTCCAAGTAAGGAAGCAATTTTGGCTTACCCATCAATTATGCTGTGTGAGAAGGCCTGAGGACAGAAACTGTAAAAAACGCAAGACCTTTTTTACACATTTCTATAGTTCTAAATCTGCAGCCACAGGGAAACTCAATGCTCCAGCTCTCTGAGCAAGGGCTGTCCCACTGCGGCGACCTAATTGGCGAGTTTAGGAGAGTTTGTGAAAGTGTCATGTTGAAGACCTCCTTTGACTATGTAGAAGACATCCTTCGACCTCCTTCGACTATGTTGAAGACTAGCTTCGACTAGCTACGGGAAAATTGGATGCCAAAAAGTGGAGAGTGAAGACGTCCTCCTTCGAACTCCTTCGACCTCCCTTTGACTATGCTGAAGACTATCTACGACTACCTTTGACTACCTTCGATTACGTTTGACTACACTTGATTACCTACGAATAACATGCCAACCTACTATTACCTACTTCGACTAAACCTACGAGTAAAAAAAATATCAATTTTTTCCATGGCGACCTTTTTTTACTCGCGGGCATTTTTCAGCATGTTGAAAAATACGCCACGACCTAGCTGAGATCTCGACTATGCGTGGACTACTCTTGAGAATGAAGGAGAGTTACGAAGACCTCCTAGGACTTTGTGTCGACCATGCTGCAAGTATGAGTCGAGGGCAAACTTGTCTAAACTCGCGAATTAGGTCGCTGCAGTGGGACAGACCCTTTAAACTAACCCAACTTTTCAGTGACTGTCTTCAACCTTCAAGCCTGTCTTCGACCTCACTCGCCTGAAAAACCTCAAGCTGGATCGACCGTCAGCGATGAAACCGCGATCCGGATCGACTGTCTGCACACATACACGCACACACACAAACACATCGCAAAGGCGGGGGTCAGGGAAAGCGGGGGAGCGCTGTCTGAAATTCACACCCGCGATGAACAGGAAGGTAAAAGACGGCTGCCGCAGTGTTCGGTACGTCCTTTAGAGAGCGCGGTGGGGAGAGAGAACAGGAGAGGGGGGAGAGAAGGGGGGGAGAAGAAGTGGAGACACTTTTAAGAAACTAGACAACGTTTAATAAAGTGTAGCAGGCATTTAACATTACTGGTCGGTTTACTTAAGGGCCTGTCCCACTAACACGACTTTTCAGCGACTCTCTTCGACCTTCAAGGTCGAGGGCACTCGCCTGAAAAACCTGGAGCTGGATCGACCGTCAGCGATGAAACAGCGAGCGGGATCGGCCGTCAACACACACACACACTCATGCGATGAACAGGAAGGTAAAAGATGGCTGGCTTAGTAACGGTAAGTCCTTTAGAGAGCGTGGAGAGGGGGTGGGGGGAGAGAAGGGGATTTTTCAGCATGTTGAAAAAAACGCCGCAACCTCCTAGGACCTCGTGTCGACCATGCTGCGAGCATGAGTCGAGGGCTAACTCTTCTAAACTCGCGAATTAGGTCGCCGCAGTGGGACAGGCCCGTTAACATTTTTTTTCTCAAAGATCTTTACCTTCGATTACCTTTGATTACCTTTGATTACCTAGGATAGCATGCTGACCTACTAAGACCTACCTCGACTAAACCTACGAGTAAAAAAATATGGATTTTTTCCATGGCGATCTTTTTTTACTCACAGGCAATTTTCAGCATGTTGAAAAATACGCCGCGACCTACCTGAGGCCTCGAGTTCGCGGGCACTACTCTCGAGCATGAATGAGAGTTACAAAGACCTCCGAGGACCTCGTGTCGACCATGCTGCGAGTATGAGTCGAGGGCAAACTCTTCTAAACTCGCGAATTAGATTGCCGCAGTGGGACAGGCCCTTCAGCCTGATGCTGTGAACATCCCATTTGGCAATGGTTTCCTGCCCAAGTCATTGTCCCTTCATTCCCCTCCATCCCTCCCACCCACAGCCAGAACATCATACTTTAATTCTGGATCGAATTAAAGATAACATTATTTATGTTTGTAATACAAAAGCAAAATGCAATGGGTTCTAGAAATCTGAACTAAAAACAGAATGTGCTGGAGGAACTTAACACTCTGGTAGCAACTGTGGAGAACTAAACTGTTAAAATGTGCAGGAAGGAGCTGCAGATGCTGGTTTACAATGAAGATAGACACAAAATGCTAGAGTAACTCAGGCAGCATTTCTGGAGTAAAGGAATAGTTGACGTTTCGGGTCAAGACCCTTCTTCAGACTGAGCCAGGGAAGAAGGAAACTAGAGGTATGAAAAGGTACGAAGAACAAATGAAAGGTAATTTGTCATATCGATGTGTTCTATCAAAACATTTGATTGTGTACTTCAAACTGTTTTTTAAGTTGCTGAAACAAATACATTATCACATTGTTAGTGTTTCTGACTTTACATTAACTAACCTGTGAACATTGCTTTGGATTGCTGAACCACTGTCCAGGCTCACATATGTACACAATATATGAGTACATTAATTTCAATGTAAGAAATTTGTACGTTTATTCCAACCTGTTGTTTAATAACACGACATTTATTTA
Source organism: Okamejei kenojei (assembly GCA_035221665.1). Lineage (NCBI taxonomy): Eukaryota > Metazoa > Chordata > Chondrichthyes > Rajiformes > Rajidae > Okamejei > Okamejei kenojei. The sequence continues at coordinate 70,102,254 of CM069137.1, read as the reverse complement.
AGAGCTTAAAAACTGCCTTTATATTTCAGCAAAACTCATTAATGTTCCTTTCTGTAATAGGATTTGGATCTGCAGTTTTGTTCATTTCAATATTATCTACACAGCCAAATTGTTACAGTAATTTGAATAGATTCAAAGCATTTCATTTTGTTCTATTTCATTAACTGAATTACTAGGGTTAAAATATTAAATTTAACTATATATTTGTAATTACATGTGTGTTAAAAGTCTTTCATGAGTTGTAATTAAACGTAAAGGAACTGGTTTTCTAATGAAGCTGTAGTTTTAAGGTAAGTAGCTTTTTTTTGTATCATAATAGAAACTGATTCACTGCAAAAGATCTCTGTGACATGGTAAGTCCCTCAATCACGGTCACTCACGATTTTTAGTATTCTTTTCCCATCTCTCTCTCTCTCCCCTCCAAGGTTGGTTCTTCTGTTTGCCTTTATTTGCTTCAGTTTAATTTGCTTAAGTGTTATTTATCACAGATTCAAGCGGGTATCAGACGCTTTCTAAGGGCTGAATCGGCCCATTCGCGGGGCCTTTCATTGCCTGGTGCAGCTTAAAATGAAACTGCTGCAACGAGGCGATCGAGGCTCCCGATGTTGAAGCCCCCACCGGCCGATTTTAAGCTGCGTCGGGCAATGAAAAGCCCCATGAACGGGCCGATTCAAGCCCCACAGCAGAAGCCTCCAAAGCCACGCGTGTGTGTTTGTGCGGTCACCAAGGAATTGTGTGTGTCCCATGTTTTGATAGCGATTTACGCCCCTGCTGAGCACATCTTTTTTGCAGGGTTTGTGAGGTGGAAAGCCATTTACAGCATTGTTATCTCCTGGCAATGTAGAATTACTGACTGGAACCAGAACATGTAATGTTCATGGAGACACATGAGACTGCCAATGCTGAAATCTTGAACGAAAAACAAAGTGCTGTAATAACTCAGCAGGTCAGGAAGCATCTGTGGTGGGAAATGGACAGGTAACATTTCGGGACAGCATCCATCTTCAGACTGATGGAGTAGAGGGGAGAAAGCTAGTAAAGAGGGATGAGGGCGGTCACAGTGGTGCAGCGGTAGAGTTGCTGCCTCACAGCGAATGCAGCGCTGGAGACCCGGATTCGATCCGGACTATGGGTGCTGTCTGTACGGAGTTTGTATGTTCTCCCCGTGACCTGTGTGGGTGTTCTCCGAGGTTTCCTCCCGCATTCCAAAGACTTACAGGTTTTTAGGTTAATTGGCTTGGTAAATGTAAAAATTGTCCCCAATGGGATAGTGTTAATGTGTAGGGATCGCTGGTTGGCGCGGACCCGGTGGGCCGAAGAGCCTGTTTCCGCGCTGTATCTCTAAACTAAACTAATGAGGGAAAGGGGTGGAACAAAAACTGGCAAGTTCCGGAAGTGGCGGCGCTGCCTGGCAGCTGCGGCTCCCGTGCAGTCCGTCAGTTTTTTCTTTTTGTTGTTGTTTTCTTTTGTCTGTTTTTTTAGTTTAGTTTAATAGGTTGTGTAAGTGTGGGGGGGGGGGGAGAAACATGGTTTTAGTCTCTTCCTTCGGGGGGATGCGACTTTTTCTTGTTGTGTCCCCTGTCTCCGTCTCCGTCTGCGCTGAGGCCTAATGGCGGAGCTGGCGACCTCGGGGCTGTGGTGGTGTTCTGGCGTTCCGGCTGCAGCGGCGGCCCGACTTCGGAGGCCCGGCTGCGGGGCAATGGACGGCATCATTGTTGGGAGCACGCGGGTCACAGGTTGGGACCTGTTTTCCGGAGCTCCCGCAACAACAGCTTCGTCCGCTGGATTGGAGGGCGGCAGCTTCGGCAGCTTCGACCGCCCTGGGCCCTGAGTTTGAATCGGTCCGTTCGCGGAGCTGGATTCAGCCGCGGGACTGATTAACATCACCCGGCGGGGTCACAGCATCGGAGGCCTGGATCGCCTCAACGCAGAGGGAGAACAAGGAGGGAAGAGATAAAGAATTTTGCCTTCCATCACAGTGAGGAGGTGCCTTGTGAACTGACTGTGGTGGATGTTAATTTGTGTTTATTGTGTGTTTTTGTTATTTCTATTATATGTATGACTGCAGGCACAAAATTTTGTTCAGACCAAAAGGCCTGATTGACAATAAAGGTAGCATTTTATCATCATCATTTCATCATTTCATATGTGGATACAGCTGAGGAGGGCTGATTGGAAGGTGGAGATAGTAACAAACGCTAGAGATGCCAAAGTGTATCAGAAAAAGAAGGAAAATAAGTCAAATGTAAAGCCGGGAGGATGAATAGTGTGTGGTATGGTGGAACCAAGGTCCAAATAGTTTGCATTAGCTGTGAATTTACTCCGAGCATGTACCTTTATATTATTTTTACCATTTTGGAAAATGATAGGAGGACAAAAGGACAAAGGATATTTATTGTCACCTATTGGTGCAGTGAAATTTGAGTTTCCATGCAGCACACAAATAAGATAAACACAACACTATAGAATTTAACATTAAACAAAAAACATCCGTCCACAGTGGAATCAACATTTCCCACTGTGGGGAAGGCACCAAAGTTCAGTCCTCTTCCTTTGTTCACCCGTGGTCGGGGCCTATTGAGGCCTCCGCAGTCGCCGCAACGGGGCCCCGATGTTTTAGACCCTCAAACGGAAGAACACTCTCAATGGCCAAGAGCCTCCGAATCAGCCGCTTCCTATCAGAGACCGCGCTTCTGAAGTCCACAGGCCGAGCTGGGCGGAGATTCAATGCTGGCGACCTCGGCGAGAGATCCCAGGCTCCACAAAGTCTGCGTGGCCAGCGGCTGGAAAGTCAGCGCTTTCCCCATGGAAACCCCGCAGAACGCAGCTCCACGGTGTTCAAAGGCGATAGTCCCAGCACTCCGGAGCTCCAACACGGCGATTCCCGGTAAGGCATCGCTCGCTCTGCGATGGAATCCAGTGCTGCGCCGCTGCTGAAGCTCTGGCCGGTCTCCAGCAGGAAAGGCCGCGCCAATCCAGATGGTAGGCCGCGAGGAGGGGGCGAAGATACGGCTCGGAGAATAGTTGCGTCCTCGACCAGGAAGTGACTAAGAAAAACAGTTTCCACTCACATAAAAAAGACTAAAAAGACTAAGCTGCAGGCGAGGCAGCCACACTCGATGGCGCCACCACCCGACTCGAGCTTGGTTTATATGATGAAAGTATTCTTTTAGAATCTTGAAAACAACATTCATAATCACCTGTCAATCTCTTAGCTGTTCCAAATAAAAGATGCCCAATGTACATAATAAATACTTCAAATCAAACTCCTCTATCTCTTCTGTTATTCAACCTAACCTATTCTATGTCCTCCACATATTACCAATGTAGTTTGTTCTGCAGTGAACAACAATATTTAGTTTAGAGAGAAACAGCATGGAAGCAGGTCCTTCGGCCCACCAAGTCCATGCTGACCATTCACAATAGTTCACAAAGTTCTATGTTATCCCTCTTTTGCATACACTCCCTAGACACTTGGGGCAATTTACAGAGACCTATTAGCCTACAAATACGCACATCTTTGGGATGTCACAGGAAGCTCCACATCAGAGGTCAGGATTGAGCCGGGATCAATATTTACAAGATCTTGTTTTTAATTCAGTGGCACAAACAATTTATAAAGTGATAAGTTTGTTTCACTCATCGCCACCAAGCATTATTGCAAAAATTTTAGTTTATTATCAAACATGATCCTGGATCCCTTTTATATATAAATTTCTCTCATTTATAGTCTCTTCCTGTATGTTCTGTTCTCGCCAGAAGCATTTTACAATTTTGTACACTTAATTTCATCTACCTGAATATCTTTGCTTTTATTTCAGATTTCTAGTTCATTTTACCTTTCAAACGTATTCGCTGATCCCTTGGGATATATTTCGAGGCAATTATTTGTTTCAACTCAATTAGTCCTTCAATTAATTTGGGATGGGGCTATTATTCATGTCTTGTGAATACTGAGAGAAAGTAACACCCTGATCATTGAAAAAATAGCTGTTGCAAATGGTCTTTACAGCAAAAGCCTTTTTAAAAGGAAAGAGAATTGCAAGACAAAACAACAGTAATTTACAATAATTAAAGAACAGTAACTATTTCCAAGGTGAAATTACATTGTAAATTTATCTTTACCAGTCCAAGCTTTCCCATCAGAATTGGTTTTCTAATTTGATGTAACTTCTTTTGAAAATTGTTTAGTTTAGTTTATTAGGACATGTAGCGAGGTACAGTGAAAAGCTTTTGTTGCATAATTACCAGTCAATGGAAAGGCTCTACATGATTGCAATCGCGCCATCCATAATGTACAGATACATGATAAAGGGAATACCGTGAATAACCTTTCGTTAACAATTATGTTTGTACTTGAGATTTTATGTCTGATTTATCACTTAATATATTCTTGAAATGGAAGGGCAGATTCACACCAGAAGTTATGTTATGTTCTAATGTATTAAAAAAAATGTAAAGTGAACATCAACAAACCATTTGATCATGATTAGATGTGTGATGAAGATAGACTAATTTGTATCTTACCTAATGTCCATAACACGTCCAATTCCTCATTTATAAACTGCCTAAATCTGGCCTTTCTTATCTCCATAAGGTCATACGGAATAAGAGTAGAATTAGGCCATTCAGCCATCAAGTCTACTCAGCCATTCAATCATGGCTGATCTATCTCTCCCTCCTAACCCCATCCTCCTGCCTTCTCACCATAACCTCTGACACCTGTACTAATCAAGAATCTATCTTTCTCTGCCTTAAAAATATCCAATGGCAGCCTCCACTGCCTTCCATGACAAAGAATTCTACAGATTCACCACCCTCCGACTAAATAAATTTCTCCTCATCTATTTTCTAAAAGAACGCCCTTTACTTCTGAGGCTATGACCTCCAGTCCTAGACTCTGCCACTAATGAAAACATCCTCTCCATATCCACTCTATCCAAGCCTTTCGCTATTTTGTATGTCTCAATGAGGTCCCCCCTCATTCTTCTAAACTCCAGCAAGTACAGGCCCAGTGGCGACAATCATAGGTTAATCTACTCATTCCTGCGATCATTCTTGTAAACCTCCTCTGGACCCTCTCTAGAGCCAGCACATCCTTCCTTAGATATGGCGCTCAAAATTGGTCACAATATTTCAAATGTGGCCTTACCAGCACCTTTTCGAGCCTTAACGTTACATCCCTGTTTTTGTATGCAAGCCCTCTTAAAATAAATGCTAGCATGAGTTTGCTTTCTTTACTACTGATTCGACGTGCAGATTAACTTTTTGGTAATCCTGCAGCAGCATCCCCAAGTCCAATTTCTGGATTCTCACCCCATTTAGAAAATAGTCTACGCCTTTATTCCTACCACCAAAGTGCATGACTCCATACTTTGCTACACTATATTCACTCTGCCACTTCTCTGCCCACTCTCCCAGTCTGCCCAAGTCCTTCTGCAGAGTCCCTGCCCCTCCACCTATTTTCGTATCATCCGCAAACATTGCCACAAAGCCTTCAATCCCCTCGTCCAAATCATTAATATACAATGTGAAGTGTAACGGCCCCAACACCAACTCCTGCAGAACTCTACTAGTCACTGACAGTCAACTAGAAAAAGTCCCCTTTATTGCCACTCTTTGTCTTTTGCCATCCAGCCAACCTGCTATCTATGCTAGTATCTACCCTTTGATACCACGGGCTCTCATCTTCCTAAGCAGCCTAATGTGTGGCATCTTCTCAAAGGCTTTCTGAATATCCAAGTAAACAACATGTACTGACTCTCCTTTGTCCTGCTATTTACTTCAAAGAATTCCAGCATATTTGTCAAGCAAAGCCATGCTGACTTCGCCCTATTTTATTGTGAACTTCTGAGTACTCCGTAACCTCATCCTTTATAATGAACTCTAAAATCTTACCAACCGCCGAAGTCAGACTATAGTTCCCACTATTCTGCCCTGCTCCCTTTTTGTGCAGTGGGGAAATTTTGACAATTTACCAATTATCTGAACCACTCCTGACTCTAGTGATTCTTGAAATATCGCTATCAATGCTTCCACAATATCTGCAGCCATCTCTTTCAGGAACCCGAGGCTGCAGTCCATCTGACCCAGATGACTTCTCCACCTTCAGTCCTTTCAGCTTCCCAAGCACCTTCTCCCTAGTAATAGCCACTCCACTAACCTCCACACCCTGACTCTCTTGCATTTCAGGCACGTTGCTGGTGTCTTCCACTGTAAAGACTGATGCAAAAATCTTATTCAACTGCTCTGCCATTTCTTTCATATGGGGTCCTCACCTTTCACCCCACCAGCCGGCAAATCCAACACATAGTCCTCCGCCAGTTTCGCCACCTCCAACGTGACCCCTCCATTCGTCACATCTTCCCATCTCCTCCCCGTCTGCCTTCCGCCAAGACCGCTCCCTCCCGCAACTCTCTTGTCAATTCTTCCCTACCCTCCCGCTCTACCCCTTCGCCGGGCACTTTCCCTTGCAACCGCAAGAAATGCTACACTTGTCCCTTCACCTCCCCCCTCCACTCCTTTCAGGGACCCAAGCAGTCCTTCCAGGTCCGACAGAGGTTCACCTGCACCTCCTCCAACCTCATCTACTGCATCCGCTGCTCCAGATGCCAGATGATCTATATCGGTGAGACCAAGCGGAGGCTTGGCGATCGTTTCGCCAAACACCTCCGCTTGGTCCGCATTAACCAACCCGACCTCCCGGTGGCTCAGCACTTCAACTCCCCCTCCCATTCCATATCCGACCTCTCGGTCCTGGGCCTCCTCCACGGCCAGAGTGAGCAACACCGCAAGTTGGAGGAACAGCACCTCATATTCCGCTTGGGGAGCCTGCATCCTCTGGGCTTGAACATTGAATTTTCTCAATTCTGTTAACCCCTGCTGTCTCCTCCCCTTCCCACCTCTCCCTCAGCCCTCGGGCCCTGGTATTCCCTCTCTCTCTATCTCCCTCCCCCACCCTAGTCGCACTAGCTGCTCATTTTCACGCTGCAAACAGCTTACAATGGTTTGTTCTCTTTATCATCGATACTTTTTTGCATATCTTCCATTCATTGTTCTTTATCTCTCCACATCACCGTCTATATCTCTCGTTTCCCTAATCCCTGACTAGTCTGAAGAAGGATCTCGACCCGAAACGTCGCCTATCTCCTTCGCTCCTTAGATGCTGCTGCACCCGCTGAGTTTCTCCAGCCTTTTGTGTACCCCCTACCATTTCTTTATTCCCCTTTACCACTTCTCCTGCATCATTCTCCAGAGGTCCAACGTCCACTCTTGCCTCTTTCATGCTCTTTATATAACTGAAGAAACTATTGCTATCTTCTTTTATATTATTGGCTACCTTACCTACGTATTTCATCTTTTCTCCCCGTATTGCCTTTTCAGTTAGTTTTTAGTTATCTTCTGAGGTTCTTTAAAAGCTTCCCAATCATCTGGCTTTCCACTAATCTTTCTTATGTTATACGCTGTTCTCTTTTAGTTTTAAACTGTCCTTGACTTCTCTTGTCAGCCACGGTTGTCTCTTTCTCTCTTAATCTATGAATAGTGAAGATTAATCACAAACGTCCTGGCAGATATTGTTTTATTCAAAAGAAATGATTGAGCTCATGGACTATTTAGTTATAAACTGCAACACATCCCATACCACAAAGTTTTCAACTATTCAAAAATGCCACCTTATACAGTGCATTCAGAAAGTATTCAGACCCCTGAACGTTTTCCACATTTTGTTACGTTACAGCCTTATTCTAAAATGGATTAAATTCATTTTTTAAATAATTAATCTACACACAATACCTCATAATAAAAAAGCGGAAATGGGTGTTCAGAAATGTTTGCAAAATAATTAAAAATAAATAACTGAAATATTACATTTACATAAGTAAATAAGTAAATGTAATAAGACCCTTGCTATGACACTCAAAATTGAGCTTTGGTGCATCCTGTTTGCATTGATTATCCTTGAGATGTTTCTACAACATGATTGGTGTCTACAACTGGTAAATTAAATTGATTGTACATGATTTGGAAAGGCACACACCTGTCTATATAAGGTTCCGCAGTTGACAGTGCACGTCAGAGCAAAAACCAAGCCATGACCTCCGAAACAGGATTGTGTTGACACACAGATCTGGGGAAGGGTATAAAACAATTTCTGCAGCATTGCAGGTCCCGAAGAGCACAGTGCCCTCCGTCATACTTAAATGGAAGAACTTTGAAACCACCAGGACTCTTCATAGAGCTGGCCGCCCTGCCAAACTGAGCAATCGGGGGAGAAGGACCTTGGTCAGGGAGATGACCAAGATCCCGATGGTCACTCTGGCAGAGCTCCAGAGTTCCTCTGTGGAGATGGGAGAACCTTCCAGAAGGACAACTATGTAGCAACACTCCACCAATCAGGCCTTTATGGTAGTAGCCAGATGGAAGCCACTCCTCAGTAAAAGGCACACGAAAGCTCTCTTGGAGGTAGCCAAAGGGCACCTAAACAAGATTCTCTGGTCTGATGAAACCAAGATTGAACTCTTTGGCCCGAATGCCAAGTGTCACATCTGGAGGAAACCAGACACCGCTCATCACCTGGCAAAATACCATACCTACGGTGAAGCACTGTGGTGGCAGCATCATGCTGTGGGGATGTTTATCAGCGGCAAGAACTGGGAGACTAGTCAGGATCGAGGGAAAGATGAACGGAGCAAAGTACAGATGAAAACCTACTCCAGAGCGTTCAGGACCTCAGACTGGGGCAGAGACTTACCTTCCTCCAGGACAATGAGCCTAAGCACACAGCCAAGACAATGCAGGAGTTGCTTCGTGACAAGTCTGTGAATGCCCTTGAATGGTCCAGCCCGGACTTGAACCCAATCGAATATCTCTGGAGGGACCTAAAAATAGCTGTGCATCGATGCTCCCCATCCAACCTGACAGAGCTTGAGAGGATCTGCAGAGAAGAATTGGAGAAATTACCCAAATACAGGTGAGCCAAGCTTGTAGCGTCATTCCCAAGAAGACTTGAGTCTGTAAAGCAAGGCAAGACAAGACAAATTTATTTATATAGCACTATTCGTACAAGCAGCAATTCATAATGCTTTACAAAAGAAACAAAAAAATAACATAGTAAAAAGACAGCAGAACAACCATACAACACAGGACAACAAAATAGCCAATAATCAAAAATTACAAAACAAGCAATAGACAAATGCATGAATAGTAAAACAAAGTCACTAAAACAATAAGATGATTTTAAAAGCACATAAAAGGGATAAGATTAGAAGGTTAAAATTACCTGCATGTTGGGTTATGGAAAAGCTACAGTAAACAACTGTTTTTAGGCCTGATTTAAATGAGCTTACAGTCTGTACACACCTCAGGTGTTCAGGGAGCTTGTTCCACAGATGTGGAGCATAAAAACTGAACGCTGCTTCAGCCTTTTTAGTTCTGACCCTGGGAACACAAAGAGTAAACCTGTCCCTGAAGACCTGAGGAGTCTAGGTGCCTCATATACAACAAGAATGTCAGAGATGTATTTTGGACCCAGACCATTCAGTGCCTTGTAGGCCAGTAACAGCATTTTAAAATCTATCCTTTTACACACAGAGAGCCAGTGCAAAGATTTAAGGACAGGTGTAACGTGGTCCATTTTCTTGGTGTTAGGTCAATTCTCTAGCAGCGGCATTCTGGATAAGCTGCAGTTGTTTAATTGATTTTTTACTGAGACCTGTAAAGATACCATTACAATAATCTAACCTACTGAAGATATATGCATGAACAAATTTTTCAGTGTCTTCTTTGGACAGAAATCCCTTGATTCTTGCAATGTTTTTCAGATGGTAAAAGGCAGATTTGGTAATGGTCTTTATATGGCTGTTAAAATCGCTGTCAAAGGTGCCTCAATAAAGTTCTGAATAAAGGGTCTAAATACTTATGTAAATGTGATATTTCAATTATTTATTTTTAATTACTTTGCAAAAATTTCTAAACACCTGTTTTCGCTTTTTTATTATGGGGCATTGTGTATTGATTGATGATTAAAAAAAAAGAATGTAATCAATTTTAGAATAAGACTGTAACGTGACAAAATGCTGAAAAAGTAAAGGGGTCTGAATACTTTCTGAATGCACCGTATAACTCATTTTCATTTGCTTATTCATTTGAAAATCAGGAATTTGCCTTAGCTGGCAAGGCCAACATTTATTAAGGGCTAACTTCCCTTGAGAAGATGTCATGAGAAGCCTCCTGAACTATATAGTAGTCCCCCTGGTGAAGGTACTCCCACAGTGCTGTTAGACTTTATTTTTGACTTTAGAGATACAGCGCGGCAGCAGACCCTTCGGCCCACCCAGTCGTTCTCACCAGCGAATACCCCATACCAAAGCCAATTAACCTACTAACCTGTACGTCTTTACAATGTGGGAAGAAACCAGAGCACCCAGAGAAAGCCCACATAGTCATTAAGAGAACATACAAACTGTGTACAGACGGCACCCATATTCAGGATTGAACCCCGGTTTCGGGCCCTGTAAGATAACAACTCTATAGCTGCACCGCTGTGCCATCCCTCTATCTGTTGGGTATGAAGGTCCAGGAGTTAGTGATGATGAAAGACCACTAATATGTCTTCAAGTTAGGATGCGGTCCAACATAGAGGAGAGTTTACTGGTGGTGAAGCAACTGCTATGTGTTTTGCAGATGGTACACATAGCAGCCTCAGTGCACCAATGATGGACAAAATTAATGTTTAAGGTGGTAATAGACTGTTAATCATGGAGGTTTCTTTGATCTGGAATTTAGAGTCTTTGGAGTTGAAGCAGCACCCACCTAGCCATGTCAATTGTAATATATCATGCTTCTGACGAGGTGGATAACCATTAGCTGTTCAAACTGAATTACTCTTGTAGCACAGTGTTTATGTGGCTACTCCAGATGAATTTCTGGTGAATGGTAACTCAGGATATTGACTGTTAGAGCTTTAAACACTGTCATTGATATTCTGGGGCCTTATTTGTTAATCGATCTCCATCAATCACAGCCATTCAGTGAGATATGACTTGCAAGAACTGGGATACGCGGGTATATTCCTGTTGGCTGTTAATTGTCCACCATCATTTGTGGCGAGATGTGTTAGGAGTGCAGAGCTTTGACCTGATATATTGGCAGTGCTTAGCTCTGTCTCATGCTTCCTGTTTGTTGCAGTCTGTTGTAGCATAGATACATGTATTTATTCTGGCCTGATATCTCATCATTTTTATGTATGCCTGGTGCTGTTCCAAGTATGCCCTTCTGCAGTCTTCATTGAACCAAGGTTGATCCACAGGTTGATGGTACTGAAAGAGGGATAATAAAATGGACACAAGGTTACTGCAAGTGCTGGTGTACATTTCTGCTGCTAATAATAATCCACAGTTCATTACTGTCCACCTTTAATCTGCTAGATAGTACAGATCTTGAATTTAGCACAGTTGTGATGTCATACAAGATGATGGATGGTGTCTTTGATGTGAAGATAGGGCCTTGTCACCACACCAACTGTGCCATTTGTTACTGTATCTATGCCTTCTTAACAGCAATCTGCACTGAGATTGGGTCTGCTGTGGACCTGTTAGGTAAGATGACAGTTTGCATCCCATCATGAAACAAATGTAAGCTGGAGTGAATTTCTGCTGTCTGCCCCAGTTAATGGGTCAATACCTTTAGTGAGGCAGTAGGACCACCCACCTACTTTCCACATCAAACACCTCATTCCCCACCAGTGGCGGAGTCTATAAACATCACATTGGCCTCATCAACCTTCTCAGATCCCACAGAACTGGAGTAGAAACAAGTCAACATTGATCACAAGAAACTGCTGAAGAAGGAGATCTATATCTTCAATGTCGCTGTTTAGATAGTTTATTCAAAAAAATAAGTTCACAGTATTCCAGTGTGCCAGAGTTGAATCAAATGATTTTTGGCTCCCAGCCCAAAGAGAAGCTGTTTTAATCCTTATTGTACTTCATTAGTGGATCATTTTTAATTAATGAAAAGAGGGAATAAATACCATCATAACCTTTGTAGAGTATATAGAGAATTTGAAAAAACTTTTCTGGCTCAGTTGTTTAAAAAACCCCAAAATATTTGCATATATAATTTTTTTAAATGTAATGCATGTTGGCAAGAGTTCTGAGAGATGTTTGTTACAAATACCGAGTACAAGTCTCATAGGATAACATCTCAAAATATTAATTGAAATGATTCCAACATATCTTATATGTTTACTTGTGAAACATTAAACAAAGTTTTTCTTAAAGGAATCTAAGAACTTAAAATTATTGAGAAATTAAGACTATCAATGTTTTCATACAAACAGTCGAATTAATATGAATGAGGACATGTCTTTAAAAGCAATTCGGTTTATTTGTGTCTTTAAACAAAGAAACCTATTTTAAGCGAGTCAGAAAAGATCAAATGTTTCTGATTACTGCACTGTTTTGATGGAGCTGCTTCTTGCTTGGTAGTTTGACCAGCAGAATATCTCACCGCCTTCAAAGCTACACAGCTATGCTTTGTGCCAAAATGTAGAAATTGAGCTGCAGAAATTCAACAATGCAATTCCAGTCACTAATCAGGAGGTTTAGTTTATTATCGCATGAACTGAGGTACAGTGAAAAGTTTTCTTGTTGCATGCTATCCAATCAGCGGAAAGACTATACATGATCACACAGTGAACAGATTCGGGATAAAGGGAATAACGTTTAATGCAAGATAAAGTCCAGGGAAGTCTGATTAAAGATAGTCCTAGGATCTACAATTAGGTAAATTGTAGTCACTGTCCAGTGATCCTCTACGATGGAAAACCAAGGTCAACGTGACAGAACCTTTGTTGCTGTATGCATCTTTATTTCAAAAAATAAGATTAATGTAAATGGATGAATGATGGCCACCAATGGCTTGAAGGGCCTGTTTCCTGTCTCTGATTTCAGGCCTGAGAACAGATTCTCTTCAATCTTGTAATATTTTTAAAATTGCGTTGAACCAAGAGAGCTGGAGGTGGAAAGGAAACTTTCCACAGACTTGCAAATAAAGGTCACCTCATTTCATGGCAATCCCAGGATCTAGTTCATAGTGAGGGGCCCTTAAGGAAAAAGTGATCACAATATGATAGAATTTTATATGCCTTTCAAGAGAGGCTCAAATTAATCTGACACCAGAGACTTGAACTTAAATAAAGCCAATTCTGTGGGTATATCAGAACGCTAAACTTGACTAAGTAAATTAATAAAGGGAAAGACTGAAAAAAAAAGATCAACAACTGCACATTCCATCAAGAAATAGAAACTTCATAACAAAAGTAATCCATCCATGTCTAACTAAGGAGGTTACATTATTAAATTCAGAAAACATGCATATACTGGGGCCAGAATATCAGATTCACCTATTGCCAGTACTTTTACATCTGGTGAGTGCCTGCACTGATAGATGCGGCAGGCAAGCTTCTATCAGCCTGCTTGCCATATTACCAGGAATTGCTCTATCGCTGGATGGGGGTTTGCTGGAACAACTTAACGGGTCAGGCAATATCCCTGGAGAATATAGACAGGTGACATTTCAGGTCACCTATCCATAGAGGGTAGACATAAAATGCTGGAGTAACTCAGCGGGACAGGCAGCATCTCTGGAGAGAAGGAATGGGTGACGTTTTGGGGCGAGACCCTTCTTCAAACTGATGTCAAGGAGTTGGCGTGACACAGATAGAATGTAGTTGGAGACTGTAAGACTGGTGGGAGAATTGGGAAGGGGGAGGGGATGGGGAGAGAGGGAAAGCAAGGGCTATTTGAAGTTGGAGAAGTCAATGTTCATACCCCTGTGGTGTAAGCTACCCCAGCGAAATATGAGGTGCTGTTCCACCAATTTGCACTGGGCTTCACTCTGACAATGGAGGAGTGGGAATCGGAGGAGGAGTTAAAGTGCTGAGCAACCAGTATATATATATATATCCTGTATATTGGAGACCAAGCGCAGGCTCGGCGATCGTGTCGCTGAACACCTCCGCTCAGTCCGCCTTAACCTACCTGATCTCCCGGTTGCTCAGCATTTAACTCCCCTGCGTTCCCAATCTGACATTTCTGTCCTGGGCCTCCTCCATTGTCAGAGTGAGGCCCAGCGCAAATTGGAGGAACAGCACCTCATATTTCGCTTGTGTAGCTTACACCCCAGCAGTATGAACATTGACTTCTCTAACTTCAAATAGCCCTTGCTTTCCCTCTCTCTCCATCCCCTCCCCCTTCCCAGTTCTCCCACCTGTCTCAGTCCACATTCTATTTCTGTTACGCCCACTCCCCTGACATCAATCTGAACAAGGGTCTCGACCCACAACATCACCCATTCTTTCTCTCCAGAGATGCTGCCTGTCCTGCTGAGTAACTCCAGCATTTTGTGTCCACCTTTGATTAAAATCAGCAGCTCCATTTCTTTCCTACACCTATCCATGGATATTGCCTGACCTGCTGAGTTACTCCAGCAGATAGACAGAAAAAGCTGGAGTAACTCAGCGGGTCAGACAGCTCTCTGGAGAAAAGGAATAGGGGACGTTTCGGGTCAAAACCCTTCTTCAAACCTTTTACTCCAGCAGTTTTGTTTCCTTTTGCGTATTAACCAGCATCTGCAGTTCTTTGTTTCAATGTTGTTGTAATACATTGGATGCTGATATCAATATTTAAATTAAAATATTTTACCACAGGGAGAGATAACCCCAACAATTAAAATAGAAAATGCTTCAAGCCTCAGAAACATTATTTTTCTTTCATTGGGAAAGTTAATGAAGTCACAAGTTAATGTCCAATTGTGGCATCAGCCTATACACGGGTCACTTATGCTCAAACCCTCGTCAGGAGGTACGAGGGCGGGCACGTGACGTCATGGGCTAGAGGGAGTGTCCTGGTACTTAAGATTATCTCACCTTGAGACCTTAAGGTAATCAACCGGTAGCTGAGCCCGAGAGAACAACCTCGCTCAGGTATAGCAACATTGTTAATATTGTTAGCGCACAAACCTAACGTAACGACTGAATAAACAACTGTTTGAACCGGCCAGACGTCTCACCTTTATTCACCACGTTTGGTGCCGCTACACAATCACAAATCCAACTACTTTAAACCCCTCACTGTGAAACCAAAAGTATCTGCATCGTAAATTAATGAAGATTTACAATAGTATTTATGTTCAAAATATCGGAGGACATCGCGTATTAACATAAGGTAGACAAAAATGCTGGAGAAACTCAGCGGGTGAGGCAACATCTATGGAGTGAAGGAAATAGGCAACGTTTCGGGTCGAGACCTTCAGACTGATGTGAGTGGAGGGGGCGGGAAGAAGAAAGGAAGTGGCGGAGACAGTGGGCTGCGGGAGAGCTGGGAAGGGGAGGGGAAAGAAGGAGAAAGCAGGGACTACCTGAAATTGGAGAAGTCAATGTTCATACCGCTGGGGTGTAAACTACTTAACTAAATATGAGGTGCTGCTCCTCCAATTTACGGTTGGCCTCACTCTGGCCATGGAGGAGGCCTAGGACAGAAAGGTCGGATTCAGAATGGGAGGGGGAGTTGAAGTGCTGAGCCACCGGGAGATTAAGTTCATTATTGCAAACCGAGCGGAGGTGTTGGGCGAAGCGATCGCCAAGCCTACGCTTGGTCCCACCGATGTAGAGCAGCTGACACCTAGAGCAGCGGATGCAATAGATGAGTTTGGAGGGGGTGCAGGTGAACCTCTGCCTCACCTGGAAAGACTGCTTGGGTCCTTGCATGGAGTCGAGGGGGGAGATAAAGCGACAAGTATAGCCTTTCCAGCGACTGCAAGGGAAAGTGCCAGGAGAGGGGGTGATTTGGGTGGGAAGGGACGAATTGACCAGGGATTACGGAGGGAGCAGTCTCTGTGGAAAGCCGAAAGGGGAGGAGATGGGGAGATGTGGCCAGTGGTGGAATCCCGTTGGAAGTGGCGAAAATGTCGGAGAATTATTTGTTTTATGTGACAGCTGGTAGGGTGGAAATTGAGGACAAGGGGGACTCTGCCCTTGTTACGAGTGGGGGAGATGGGGAGTGAGAGCAGAGTTACGGATATAGAAGGGACCCTGGTGAGAGCCTCATCTATAGTAGAAGAGGGGAACCCCTGTTTCCTGAAGAATGAGGACATCTCCGATGTCCTGGTTTGGAACACCTCATCCTGGGTGCAGATGCAGCGTAGACGGAGGAATTGGGAGTAGGGGATAGAGTTCTTACAGGAATCAGGGTGGGAAGAAATGTAGTCCAGATAGCCATGGGAGTCAGTGGGTTTATAGTAAATATCAGTCAGTAGTCTGTCACCTGTGATGGAGATAGTGAGGTCTAGAAATGGTAGGGAGAGGTCGGAAATGGTCCAGGTGTATTTGAGTACCGGATGGAAGTTAGTGGTGAAATGGATGAAGTCAGTGAGTTCTGTATGGGTGCAGGAGGTAGCACTAATGCAGTCACCAATGTATCAGAGGTAGAGTTCAGGGATAGGGCCATGGTACGCCTCGAACAAAGATTATTTGACGTACCCTACAAAGAGGCGGGCATAGCTTGGGCCCATGCACGTGCCCATAGCTCCGCCTTGGATTTGCAGGAAATGGGAGGAGTCAAACAAAAAGTTGTTAAGGGTAAGGACCAGCTCCGCTAGGCGGAGGAGAGTATCAGTAGACGGGGATTGTTTCGTTCTGCAGTCGAGGAAGAAACGGAGGGTTTTAAGACCCTCCTGTGTGGGGATGGAGGTGTACTGGACCATGGTGAAGATGAGGGAATGGGGGCCTGGAAAACGGAAGTCATGGAGACGAAGAGCCTATGAGGTGTCTTGAACTGTACCTATATAAATGTGTTTTAAATGTTATATTAACATAATGTCAGTTTACTTAAACATTCATTCTGCTGAATCTTTCTTAAAAAAAATATCAAGTATTGGAATAAAGAACTAGTGGACATAGGTTTAAGTTGAGATGGGAAAGATTTGATAAGAACCCAAGGAGCAACCTTTTCACTTAAAGGGCAGTGGATATATGGAACAAGGTGCCAAAGGAGGTATCTGAGGCAGGTACTATAACATTTAAAAGTCATTTGTACAGGTACTTAGATAGGAAAGTTTTAGAGATACGGGCCAAACAAGGAAAAATGGGTCTAAAGCAGATGGGGCACCTTGGGTGGGTTGGGCCGAAGCGGCTATTTCTGTGCTGTATGACTTTTTTATTTTTATATTTGGAATCCCTTTAAAAAGAATCGTTCAAGAGTAAGTTTTATAATCTGAAATGCACAAGAGTAGCAGTAGCTCATGGAACAAATCATATGGGCGCAGGGACACCCATTTCAGTGCACCTCATCCAAAGTCAATGAGTGACCTTGCAGCACCCTTCAACATGCTCAGCATCAGGCTAAGGTTGACAAATGGCTGTGCAATCCTTATGTGGTGATGAATGGTGCAAAGAAAACATGGTTTTCTGAGGAATTGTCAATCTTTGTGAAACAAATAAATATGACCCAATTTCAACTGACTGTGCTCCAAGTGAGCTTTGCATTTCACTTGGTGTATGGTCCTGAGTACCAACCACCTGAAATGTTCCTGCGCATCTTATAAGCAACAGTTCTGGGTCACATTTAATAGTAAGATTAGACGAGAACTTACCAGTTCGAAGTTTGATCTTTATTTTATGAGGAGTAACGATGAGGGATTACGTGAAGAAGCCCCGCCTGGCGCTGGAACGGCATACTTCAAAGCAGCGGCATGAAAAACACAGAACACAATAGCCGGAGTAAGACAGTAAGGCTCATCATAGATTTAGAACTACCAGATGATCATTTATTTTATGAGGGTGTGGAGTAGAGGGCACGTAATCCCTCATTGTTACTCCTCATAAAATAAAGATCAAACTTCGAACTGGTAAGTTCTCGTTTAATCTTACTATTTTACTTCGGAGTGACTACGTGAAGATTTTGAAGCTTCTGTGTTTTTCATGTCGTAGAATTCTTCCATATGACAGTCCGGCTAGGTCAACACATAAATGAGAAAACCAGACTAGTTTTAGATCTTTCCATAAATCTTTTAATGATAAAAGAACATATAATAACCCTCTTTTATACCCGAGGGAACCATTACAAAGTGATAAAAGATATAAGTGATAACATAATTGATAATATCAATCAATAGTGAAACAAAGCAGGTGATTATAGTGAACCCAACACCGCGTGTCCAAAGCCTGTCATTGTGTGAACAGGTTTATTGTAGAACTTTGAAAAAGTTTCTTCTTTACACCACCCTGCGGTTTCTAAAATATGTTCGAGTGGTACGTCCTGTAACTTAGCCGCGGATGTAGCTGCTGCCCTGGTGGAGTGAGATTTGAACACATCAGTGTCTACTCCTGCTAAAAGTAACACCTGTTTTAACCACCTTGAGATTGTTTGCACTGAAGCTTTTGTGTGTGGTTTCTTATGTGTAATCATTAATGTTTTTTCATCTCCTCGAAGAGTTTTGGTAACTTTTACATAATGATTCAAATGTTTAACTATACACAATGTTGGATCAAAGGGATAAGCTTGAAACATTACCTTCGCTCCAGTTCTCCCTGGTCTGCTTTGTTTGATCAGATCATAAACATAGAACACAATGTTATCTGCAGTCACATGCATACAGTCTAAACGTAACATTTGTAATGTTTGCACCCTTTGAGCTGAAACCCATGCCATTAACATTACTAATTTAAATGTTAACCTTTCCAATGACAAAACTTCGATTGGAGTACATTGCCTAAGTAAGGTAAGTACAATGCTAACATCCCAAATTTCTGTATATCTTGGTTTGGGTGGATTTTTGTTAAAGATTCCTTTCATAAATCTGGATATTAATGGATGTGATCCAATTGATTTCTGGTCAGAGATTTGTCCTAAATAAGATGATAAGGCACTACGTGCACTATTAATGGCACTGTAACTTAAGTGTTGTTCAAAATGCAACTCGGCAAGGAACTCCAATATGTTTGCAGTGTTCACAGTATGATAGGATATATTTGACTGTCTGCAAAAATTTTCCCATTTCTTTATATGTGTCATATATTGTCTCTGAGTGCTATCTCGCCATGATGCGACTATAATATCCATAGTTCTATCCGACAATCCAAGCTCCTGTAGTGGTCCGGTCAAAACCTGCAGATTAACAAATTCATATAAGCATGTAATGGATGAATTTCTGTGGTTACTGGTTTTATCAATAAATCACTGCTGCTAGGAATTGACATATATGGTTCTTTAATCATGTTCAACATCAATGGGAACCATGGTTGTGTCGGCCAATTTGGAATTACCAATAATCCTGTGGCAGAATCTTGTTCTATTTTCTTCAGACATTGCTGAACCAGAGCAAATGGCGGAAAAGCATAAAAGAACATATTCTCCCAGTTTAGTGAAAAAGCATCTACTGCTACTGCGTCTGGATCTGGTTCCCAAGACACATATTTAGGCAATTGATGATTTAGTCTTGATGCAAACAGATCAATGTCTGGTAACCCATATTGAGTCACAATTTTACTGAAAATTACTGGGTTCAACATCCATTCTGTGTTATCTTTAAACATCCTTGATCTATTGTCTGCCACCACATTGTCTTTACCTGGGATGTAATTTGCCGAAATCCAAATTTGGTGGTTAATACACCATTGCCATATCTGATTGACCAAACAATCACATGATACCGATCTGGCTCCACCCATGTGATTAATATATGCAATACCACTATATTCAGTAATATATTGGTACTGAATAGTACGCATCCTTTAAATCAATTGTAGCCATATAACAACCTGCTGATATCAAATGTCTTGCAGTGTTAAATGTTTCCATTTTAAAATGTTTATATTCGACAAATTTATTAAGATTTGTAAGGTCCAGAATAATTCTGCAACCACCATCTTTTTTATTTCTTGGAAATATATTTGACACAAATTGATGCTCATGTTCAACAGTTTTTTCAATAACACCTTTTTTAAACAATTTGTCAATTTACACATTTATTCCTGACTCTTCAATTGCAGAAAACATGAAACCATAAGCAGGTTTATTTTGTACCGGAGAATTAACACCTTCTTTAAATGTAATAGTAGCTCCTGAAACTGTTTGTAAAATAAACCGATCAGATGATAGCAAGCCATTCATCATAAAACATTTGTAATCTCCCTCCAACTGGAGATTTGTCCACAGTTTCTTTAAGCATAGAATAAATGTTTTGTACCTCTCCATATGAACGTGGTGGTCTCCTTCTCCCCGTATACGGGTGAACATTAGGCTGTGTCGGATGATAATATTTTCTTATCATACTCCTGCCTCTGTTTCCAAAATCAAATCCCCTTCTTGACGAAAAATACCTTTTTTGTCCAAAGACGAAAGGTCTCATGTGGCTAATAGATTTAGCCTCTTCATCCATTTCTCTTATTTGTTTAGGCAGGTTTTCTCCAAATAGATAACCAGGAGCTTGAACACCACTTGATCGACACAGACCTGCAAACCTTGGATGAAATATGGGCCGAATCGCAATTTTCCTCATACAATTAATTTCATAGAAGGAATTGCATAATAAGCCCAAAGTATCTTTTTGAATTTTATCCATCTCCAACCCCTCCATTTGCCTTCCAAAAGCAGTAATGGCAGCAGAAATCAATTTGAGGATTCTTTGAAATCTTATTTCTTGTCCTCTCATGCCTGGAGTCATAGGCGTCCATATAGACGGATTAACCGTAGGTACTTTCAATGAGGTGCAATTTTCCGGTGTTTTATATAATTCTGCTGTTTCAATCATCACAGAATCTTGAAGTTGGTGAGACACCATATAATTAATACTGGAAGCTAGGTTTTCTTCCATAGCCTCACCACTTCCTTCAGGTATAGCAAAATCTTTTGCCATCTCAGGCACATCTGGCCTTCTCTTTTTTAGTCGTGGTGTGCATTCATAATCCACATCACCACTTGCAGGGTCTGTCTTTTGCAGCCCTGATACACTTGGAATTATATCCAATGAGACTTCCTCCGCCCTTAATCCTGGGTCCGGAGTTTTTTTAATCCTGGGTCCGAATTTGGCACATAGCCATATTCTCTATATTCAAGCCCCTCAGGGTCATTTGGGGAAACTTCTGGGTACTGTGACCCTTGTCTCATATTTTGGAGCACTTTCTCCATATGTTCCATTTTTAGCCATATAGCTTTATTATCCGGAGGACTTTCATTATCAGAGTCATTATCAGAAACCACGGGCCTCACGGATTTCTTTTTACATTTTCTAGGAACATTTTCCTCCGTGGTTTGTATTTCTGGAGAAATTATAGTCTCACTAACGGGTGAATCAGCGGCCACCGGTATCGGAACCGGATCCGCACTAAACTCTTGTCCCGTATCTTTAGCTTCACCCCGGGACGATCTTTTTACCCGCGAAATTTTCCTTTGAGACTTCTCCATTTTCTTTTCCATTTATCTGGCTAAATCAGTACGCCAGCGTGACTCTGATTTTAACTTTTACTTTCTCTTTTGCTGGTTTTAGCAGCGTAACGTCTTTTTTAGAACGTCCCCACTTTTCCTTACACTTACCTGCGGGTCCGTTCCGGCCGCTGCGAGGAGCTACGCTCTGCAACTCTTGCTTCTGCCGTCAGCGTCGACGTAATGCCGTTCCAGCGCCAGGCAGGGCTTCTTCACGTAGTCACTCACGTGACTCCGAAGTAAAATGAAGATCGTGATACTCACACAATTCCCATGCTTTTTGGTTTTTCATGTGAGTAAATCAATCTCAAAGGACTGGAAATAAATGCAGTTCACATTCTGGTCAAATAATCTCCCACAAACAAATGTGAACATGATTAGATAATCTATTTTAGTGAGGAACTAAGATTTATCAGAACATAATGATAAGTTCCTTGCCCTGCATTAAAATTGTGCTATTAGATCTAATTGCGAAGGCAGGGTCATGGTTTAATGATTAATGATAATGTAGCACAATCTCTGTACTGCACTGTAGTGTCAGCTTTGATTTTATTTAGACACAATGAACTGCAAATGCTGGAATCTAGTGTAGAAGATAAAGTGCTGGGGTAAATCAGTGGATCAGGCAGATATCAATTGTTGAAATCTTTGAGGTTTTCACCTAAACCACAATCTTTTCACTCCATTGAAATTGCCACCAACTGAACTAAAGCTGACTGTTGGATAAAAAGAGATTTAAAGCCCCAGATGTACTTGCTTCGGTCACGTCAGCTGCAGACAACTTGCCCATTCCTTCTCGCCAGAGTTGCTGCTTGTCCCGCTGAGTTACTCTAGCCGCGTCTATCTACTTGCTGGATCTGCCCAATCTCAGCCAAATTTCAAAAGCCGATATTGCCTGGGCAGGGCATCACAGTACCATGCAGTGAAGTGTTGAATGGTGGCTGTGCCTCAACTGGTGATATGAACTGATGTGAGATGCCCACAGCAAAAGCCCTACCCATGAAAATACAACAGACCACAGAATCCTAGCTGTAGTTTTGCCAGATCTCAAGACTTATCAGAGGTTTCAATACAAAAATGTTTCTGATATTCTCCAAAATCAGGCATGATCCAAAAAAATGGAATTCAGATTACTTTGAAGCCACTTAGCCTCAGAAGCCTTGCTTCAGTCTGTGAATGCCAACTTGTTTGGACCACTCTAGAGCAGCACTGTCCAAACCTTTGAGCTTGAAGGGCATGTTTGGGTTGGAGCAGAACTCTGCAGGCCAAAAGTGCAGCCTCCGCTGGTCAAATTTCCATAAAGCCACATTTTGTAAAATATTTTTATTAGAAGTAAATACATATTAAGAAGGAATAACATAAAATCAAAAAAGAAAAAACATATTATTCGTCACATACATTCTTAATATTTTTAAAGTTTACAGTCGTTCTTATTTATACTTCTATATTTTTTATTATTTTATAACAGAAAGAAAATAGTAAAGAGAAATAATAAAAAGAAATAAAATAGAAGTAGAAAATTGACAAAATGAGTGGAGTATAAAGCAAGATATTCTTCATTGGAGATATATCCGTGGTCTATTGTATATAGTTCTTCATCCATTCCTTCATTCAGGCTTCAGTCAGGCCCTCGAACCGGACCTCCTTGACCCTTTAAGTATTCAATAAATGGAGACCATATTCCTCTGAATTGATCTAGCTTGTCCAAAAGGACAAGTCTTAGTCTTTCCAGATGAAATGTCTCCGACATTTCTGTAATCCACATTTTGATTGTGGGGGATGTAGGACCTTTCCAAAATCATAGTATTAGTTTTTTACCAATTATTAAACTATAACCGATAACAATTATTTGCTGTGTTGTTAGTAGATGATCCCTTTCTATTATTCCTAATATGATTAATTTTGAGTCTGGAGTCAGATTTGCATTAACTACTTTCGAGATTATGTTAAACATTTCTATCCAAAAATTAGTATTTTTTATATATTTTGTGAATGAATGCGTTAGATTAGCTTCTAAATGCTGACATTTATCACATATAGCAGAAACATTTGAAAAAATTCTGTTTAATTTGGATTTCGAAAAGTGTAATCTATGTAAAACTTTAAATTGTATCAGGGAGTGTCTGGCATTTAATGAGCAGTGGTGTATATGTTGTAAACTTTCTTTCCATATTTCTACACTAATTGTTTGTCCTAATTCGTTTTCCCATGCTTGCCGATATATTTCCGAGTTTGGTAAATCATTTTCCCGTAAAATATTATAAATATATGTTATTAATTTTTCTGTATTCGGATATTTATTTAGACATTCATCTAAAATTTCTGTCTTTCTATTTCTAAAATCCTGTGTGTTTGATTTAACAAAGTCTCTAATTTGTAAATATCTAAAGTACTCTTTTGAGTGTAATCCATAATTTTGTTGTAATTCCTGAAATGAAAGGAATAAACTTTCCCTGTAGAGATCACCCATCTTATTTATTCCATAGTTCTTCAATTTAAAAAAAAACTTTATCCATCATTGAAGGTTTAAAAGTGATGTTATTTGCAATGGGAAGAGCCAGTGGTATACTTTCTAATTTTAATGTTTTCTATAATTGTTTGCAAATACGTATGCCACTTTCTATTATTGGATTTCCTCTATAACTTTTTTTAATGTATTTTAGTATTAGCAAATAAAATCGAGCTAATTTCAAAAGGTGAACAATCTTCCTTTTCCATTTTTAACCAGTTTGGTTGTTTATCTACTACTTCCAACCAAAAGTTCATATTTTTAATATTAACTGCCCAATAATAAAGCATAAAATAGGCAATGCAAAACCTCCATTCATTTTTGATTTACATCGATATTTTTTATTTATTCTATGGCTCATAATCCCAAATAAAGTTGGTAACTAGAGTCCACTTTCTTAAAAAAATAAAAAGATAAAAAGATATATCGGGATCAGTTGAAACAGGTATAATAATTGCGGAAGAAAAATCATTTTTATCGCATTAATTCTACCTAGCATTGAAATAGGTAATGTTTTCCAATATAGGATATTCTTAAGTAGTTTATTCAATAGGGGTGGGAAATTAGATTTAAATAAAGAATCATATCTTTTTGTTACATGAATTCCAAGATATTTGATTTTTTCATTTGCTTTCTTAAAAGGATATTGTTGTAATATATGTGAGTTATTTCCCATTATTGGCATGTTCACTTTTATTCCAATTAATTCTATATCCTGAAATCAATCCAAATTGAGTTTTTAAATCTAATAAGTTAGGAATACTAATTTCCGGCTTTGTAATATAAAGTTATACATCATCTGCGTATAGAGAGATTTTATTTTCAGTTTCTTTGGTTTCATACCCGTATATTTCAGGATGTAATCTGATGCGCTGTGCTAATGGTTCAATTGCCAGTGCGAACAGTAGTGGAGATAGAGGACAACCTTGTCTACAGCCACGGAATAAATTAAATTTAGTTGTTAACATTTGATTTATTAATATTCTAGCTGTTGGCTTAGTATATAGTAGCTTAACCCATGTTATAAACTTCTCTCCCGACTGAAAAGTTTCCATGAATTCCAAGATATTTGATTTTTTTCATTTGCTTTCTTAAAAGGATATTGTTGTAATATATGTGAGTTATTTCCCATTATTGGCATAAGTTCACTTTTATTCCAATTAATTCTATATCCTGAAATCAATCCAAATTGAGTTTTTAAATCTAATAAGTTAGGAATACTAATTTCCGGCTTTGTAATATAAAGTAATACATCATCTGCGTATAAAGAGATTTTATTTTCAGTTTCTTTGGTTTCATACTCGTATATTTCAGGATGTAATCTGATGCGATGTGCTAATGGTTCAATTGCCAGTGCGAACAGTAGTGGAGATAGAGGACAACCTTGTCTACAGCCACGGAATAAATTAAATTTAGTTGTTAACATTTGATTTATTAATATTTTAGCTGTTGGCTTGGTATATAGTAGCTTAACCCATGTTATAAACTTCTCTCCCAACTGAAAAGTTTCCATAACCGAAAATAAATAAATAAATAAATAAGAAAGCAATCTGATCGAAAGCTTTCTCTGCGTCCAACGAAATAATTGATAAATCTTTTATTAATGTTTCTTTTCGAGTATATAATATTGAATAATCTTCTCAGGTTGTTTGAGGAGTATCGTTTTGGTATAAATCCTGTTTGGTCTGAATGAATTACTTTATTAATCACTGCATTTAGTCTTTGTGCTCGTATTTTGGTTAATATTTTTTGATCAGTATTTAAAAGAGCTCTGGCTCTATACGACCCTGGATCATCCAGATTTTTTATCTAATTTAGGTATAAGTGTTATAATAGATTCATTTAATGTTTCTGGTAACTTCTGTTGTGCATAAATGTGTTCATAAAGTGTCTTCAAACGTGGAGCTATCATATCATAGAATGTTTTATAAAATTCTGATCCAATACAATCCGGTCCTGGAGTTTTACCATGTTGTAATGACCTAATAGCTTCTTCGATTTCTTTAGTAGTTATTTCAGCGTTGAGTGATTCTCTATTTTCTCAATCCAGTCCTTTTAGATTACAATTTTTTTTAAATGTTTCTACTCCTATTCGATTTTCTGTCGTTTTGGCTGAATATAATATTTTTATAACATTGCAAAAATCTCTCATTTATATCTTTAGTTTGTACTACTAATTCCCCTTTGTCTGATTTAATCCTATGGATTAATTTTTCTCCTTCCAATTTTCGTAATTGACGAGCCAATAATTTTTGTGGTTTATCTCCGAATTCAAATTGTATTTGTTTAGTATATTGGTATAGTTTTACAACTTGGTCTGACTGTATTTTATTTAATTTATATTTCAATGCAAAGATGTTATTATGTTTTATTATGGTTGGGTTAACAGCATTTTCTGTATCAATTAGTTTGATCTCCCTTTCCAATGCCTGTTGTTCTCTCCGATTCTCTTTATTATAAAATGCTTGAGAGGATATCATAATTCCCTGAAGATATGCTTTAAAGGTTTCCCATAATAGGGACGAAGATATTTCTGGCGTATCATTTATTTCAAAGAAAATCTTGGTCTGTTTTGTGATGTATTCTTGAGTTATTTTGTCTTTTAAAATTTGTGGGTTAAATCTCCAATGTCCCTGTTTTTCCGTTTTACCAGTTATTTTCATCATAAAAGTTAAAGGTGCGTGATCTGAAATTATAATATTATGATATTTTGAATTATAAGTGAATGGGATAAGTTTTAAATCTACCAAAAAATAATCTATTCTTGAATAAGTTTTATGCACAGGTGAGTAAAATGAGTATTCCCGTCCAGCAGGGTTTTGCATTCTCCGAACATCTTTAATATTACTAGTATCTATATATGCATTTATTAGATCACTGGAATGCGATTTAAGTTTCCGTTGTTTTGATGATCTGTCCAAATAAGGATCTAGTATACAATTTAAATCTCCTCCAATTATTAAGTTGTGTTGTGATAATTCCGGAATAGTATTAAATATTTTTTTTTTTAAAAACAATGGGCTGTCAAAATTTGGGCCGTATACATTGACAAAAATCATTTTTTGTGTCTATAATTCTCCTATTACAATAACATATCTACCATCACTATCAATTATTGTTGAAGTGTGTTTAAATGAAGTGCCTTTACGAATTAATATTGCTACACCTCTAGATTTGTGTGTGAAAGAAGCATGATACACTTTGTCAATCCATTTAGCCTTTAATCTATGTTCTGCCTCTTTTTTTTAGATGTGTCTCTTGGATGAATGCCACATCTGCTTTAAGTGCTTTTAAGTGTGCTAATACTTTACCTCTTAATTGGTTCGTTAATACCTTTAACATTCCAGCTACAAGACGTTATTCCTCCATTCCCCATATTCATTTGTAAGTCTTGCATCTTTTATCTAAAGGAATATATAACAGGGCAAATGGTTCAGCTCGACATACCTGACTTTACACCCGAAATCCGAATAGATGAATTTCAAGACATTGAGTATCTCTCATGTATATACCTCCTTTGCATTACTTTATAACTCCATTCAAAAGTAAAATAATAATAACAAGAGATAATATTAAAAAAGGATAGATTAAGAGATGAATAGGGTGCACAAAGAAAGAAAAAACTACATCTAATATTGGTGTAGTTAGTGTTAGCCATACTACCACGGCTAGCAATCTATAGACTTCCGTAGTCGATGTTACTAACTCATCCATTTCCATGATTCATTAAAATTGTTATTCCATACAAATATTTAACCGGGAGTATTAAACTCTTATGTGTACAAAATCCATCAGTCAAGTATTTGATAATATCTATACTTAATACTTATTAAAAGCAATAATAATAAGAAAATATAAAAAATAAAGTAATAATAAAAAGTAAGAAAAAGGGAAGAAAAATATAGAAAAAGTAAAAAAAATAATAAAAAGTACCGGGGGGGATAAATAAAGTCAAAGTTTATATTTTGTGTAGTTATATTTACTATTTACTTAATCCTAAGTAAATCAGCTATAGTTAGTTGTTGATCATTAGTTGGTAGTTATTAGCTTTAATTAATAATAATACCACAGTATTAATTTTAGTATGTGTTAGTTATTAATATTAGTAGTGTTACTATTCTAATTATTAGTATCCATAAGAGCGTCTCCAATCCGTATCTGCCCGAATCTCCCATCCGCATCCTTCTCCATCTTCTTTAGATGAAACAAGTCCATAGTCCATCTTGAAAGTACAATTTAATAGTTCATCTTTGAAGCTTTCATTCAGTCTACCTCTCACTCCTTAATCCCTTGGGCAAAGCTCATTGCATCCGCTGGGTTTTTGAAATAATGTTCTTCCTGGTTGTAGGTAATTCTCAGATGGCTGGGTACCTCAGACTGTACTTCAGATTCTTCACTTCCCTCAAAATTATTTTGCTCTCCTTGAACGCATTTCGTTTCTTGGAGACCTCTGCTGGATAGTCTCGGTAGATGCTGATCGAATCTTCTTCATATGTAAGATTTCTACTTTTTATAATTTTCTTCATCATCTCCTCCAGGACATGATCATACTGGACTTTTACTATCATTTGTTTTGGAGGGCGTCTTGCTTTGTATAACGTCTCAATACTCTGTGTGCTCGGGCTAGTAAAGGCTTTTGTTCCAGAGATAAAACCTTTTGCAGTAAGTTTGCAGTAAACTCTCAGGTATCTTGATTCTTTTCGCTCCCTTCTCGAATACCCACGATCCTTAGGTTCTGTCTTCTCTTGCGTCCTTCCAACTCGGTACACTTATCAGTTATTTTGCCCAGTAAGTCAGATAAACGTTGATTTTCTTTGAGGAGTGTTTTCGTAGTCTGAGTACTTGTTCTTCAAGGTTCTTTATGGCTGTCGACTGTTCCTTGATTTCTTCCACCATGGGTTCCATTTCTATTTCCACCTTATTTTCAATTTTTTCATTCATCTCTTCCACTATACTTGCAGATTGATCCGTCAATATTTCTGCAATTTCCTTTGGAGTTTGTCAGATAATTCCATGGCCGAGGTATTAATTTCAGACTTTAACTCCTTCATCTCCTCCTTGATTTTTTCTACTTCTTCCTTAATATTCATTTTTGCCAATTCAGTCTTTAATTCCAACTTTAACTCAGCCATTTCTTGTACAAAAAAAACTTTTGAGTTCTTCAATTTCCGATTGTTTCTTCGTTTTTTTCGACACATCTTCTAGGGATAGTGTCCTACCTGAGGCCGAGGCTTCAGTCGGGCCTTGCTCTTGTTCTGCCGTTTTCCTTGTATACCAGAGTTTTGTTTTATCTGCGAGTGGGCTGCGCTGTGTTGCCATTACGAGTCGCGCGCCTGATGACGTCACTCACGGCAGCTGGTGCAGAAACAGCAGGCAGCAGGTAGGTCTTTTCTCCCTGGTTTTTCCTCGTTTTTTTCACGGAGCTGGCTGGCGTTGCTTTCTAGCCCTCCATAGCGCCACCGGAAGCCACATTTTACTGAATTATTAATATTGGCAGTGAGGCAAGTGTCCTATTTTAGAAAAATTGTGAGGCACATGTTTGGGCAGGCAGTAGTTTTATTCATTTTAATTTGTCTTTGTCTTCTAGTACAGAATAAATTGTACTTTGAAAGCAATTAAACTCTCGTTCAAGTTAGCTGGAGAAGGAAAACAACATTAGTGTCTGACGAAGGGTCTCAACCTGAAACATCACCTCACCCATTCGTTCTCTTCAGAGGTGCTGCCTGTCCTGCTGACTTACTCCAACTTTTTGTGTCTATCTTCGGTTTAAACCAGCACCTGCAATTCTTTCTTAAACATTACTGTCTTGGTCCCTTGGGAGAACTGTGTGAAGATGTGGGGAATATTCTGTTATCCCACTTTCACCCATTCCCTATGTACTAGGGGCCATTTACAGAAGCCAAGTAAACTACAAACCCATACGTCTTTATGTTGTGGGAGGAAACCAGAGCACCCGGAGGAAGTCCATGCAGTCAGAGGGAGAACATGCAAACTCCACACATACAGCACCCGAGGTCAGGATCTAACCCGGATCTCTGGCACTGTGAGACAGCAGCTCTACCACCTGCACCACTGTGCCAAACTGTTCAGAAATTTAAGAGAGATGAAGAAAAAGCAAATGGGATTAAATGAATAGTTTAATGTGTAATAGCCCTGTCTCACGGTGCGAGTCCATCCACGAGTGACCCCAAGTGAAAGAAAAAAAACAGCCTCGTGGTTGTGTACGAGATTCCAAGTTTATGTTCAAGTGTTTAACCGAGTTCCCACGGGTATGACATTTCTGCGATGTTCCAAGTTCCTCTCCCGAGTTACCAAGTTCCAGTCCCGTTACTCTTTTTTTTTTTTTAATATTTTAATTTATTAGAGGCAAATACATCAATGTACATCACACATATATATATATATTGTTACAATCATTGTACCCCATAATTACACTTTGGTAGTGATTGCCCACCAGTCTCAAAAGCCGCTTTGTCTCCCTGTCCCTGGGATAGTAGGGGGCGATCAAACAGCACAATACCCCCTCCCCCTCCACGCCAACATGAAGGGCAACGATCCCAAGGCTTTAGCGTCAGAAACAGAGGGCAGGCGACAATCACCCGCATAATGCTTCTGGTCTGCAGTGTGCAATAGTCACCAAAATACACTACATCTTTAGAAAGGAAAAATACAAAATATGTCAATCCCACTGGATAGGCCTTAGTCATGGTGCTGCACAACACGGAAACATGTCCTTCGGCCCAGCTTGGCCGTGCCGTCCAATTTGGTGTCTTGGGGTAGTCCTATTTGCCTGCATGTGGCCCATAGCCCTCTAAACCCTTCCCATCTGTAGTTAATAACCTCAAGAAAATCTCTGCTTCAGTTTCCTGGGTCCAACTCAGAGAGAGGTCTCCCCCCTTTCCAGGGTTAATCGCTCCACTGTTTATAATGCTCTCTGCATTGTGAAGTTCACGACAGTGAACCCCATGGGCAATCCCTACCAAAGTGTCTGCTCACACTGTCAGTACACTTGTCTCCCGTACTAAGTCACCCCAACCCGCCCCTCCACTCCTCCTCCCCCCACTCCCTCCTCCCCCCCCACCCCACCTTTCCCTCCCAACTCCAGTCCCGTCCCGACCCCCTGGGAAACTGAAGGGAGCGACAATCAACTGCCACGGATACAAATAATGTCATACACAAGGAAGGGCAGATGCTGGTTGACAAAAAGTGAACACATGGTGCTGGAGATACACAAAGACACAGCAGAAATTTGGAAACGTCATCCCATCACCCATTCCTTCTCTCCAGAGATGCTGCCTGCCCGCTGAGTTAAAGAGTGCCCACGGTAGACTCACGAGTCACTAAGGTAAACTCACGGGCCACTACGTTATTACAACGAGTTTAAATGTTTCAATTTTTAACTTGAACAGTAAATTTGACTCGTGGAAAACCTCAAACATGTTTGAATTTTTTCAAGAGATAACAAGTTTCACGGGTACCTGCCGTTAAAGCCACATGTCGCTAAGTTGCGCGCGCGAGTTCTGACGTTCCCGCTACGTTAATTGTACGTGATTACCGTGAGTGAAAACGCGGGGTCACTCGTTGGTCGACTCGCACCGTGAGACAGGGGTTTAAGAGGCCGAGCCAGTGAGTAAATAGTGGATGCAAAGAAATAGCATTTTGCTTACAACTCTCTCAGAAAGAGCCTGGAAATGCTAGTAGTGCTTCTACTCCCCAATATTCCAGCTTCTGTCATCTGAGGAGAACTGTACGAGAATAGAGAGGGAAGTAATGAAGTGAGGGATAGAGCAAAGCCTCAGTGAGCAGTCCTTCACAATGTGTGGGACGGTCTGGTCTGGATGTCTGCAGTCGCAAGCAGGTATGCTGGGTGGGGCGATATGAGAGAGGACAGGGAGCCTCTGCAAAGGTGTTGACTTGAGCGTCTCTGTGATGACCCGCATTGCAGAGTTAAGGACAGTGTCAACTCGTTTGGTGTGGCAGCTATTAGACAAAGCTCTTGAGCAAATCTCGGATGTTGAATAGACTAGGGCTAAGCTTGCGGTATGGAGGGTGTGTGCATTGGATCCCCAGCTGCTGCCTGCAAGTTTCCTGATGATATTGACCCTTGCTTTCAGTTTATCAGCCACCCTCTTCAGGTGTTCACGATAGGTGAGGGTGTGATCCAGGGTGACTCAGAGTTACTTGGGGAATTCTTCATTCTTCACAGGCTTACCACAAAAGGACACTTGGAGCTTTGCATTGGAGAGCTGGTTGGGTGAAAGGCTGAGATGGGTTAGGGCAAAGTCACCAGAAGGTGAAGTACTCTTCCATCCACTTCAAGTCTTGGGTTAGCACTCTGCTGATTTCCTCAAAGGCAAGGGCAAGGTCGTCTGTATATGCAAACTTCCCAGATGAGATAGTTAGCATGTCACTGACATAAATGTTGAAGAGTAGGGGAGCTAGGACAGAGCTAGGGGTATGCCATCATTCAGGGTCCTGACAGAGCTGGTCTGGATCCCAAGCAAGACCTGGATCCCAAGCTGAGGATGGATGAGAGGAGAAGCATGGTGGTTTGGCACTTTAAGATTCTGGAAGCTTTCAGCAACAGAACATGTCTCCACATGGTGTCATAAGCTGATGACAGATCGATGAGAGCAACACCAGTTTTCAGGGCACGTTGGAAGCCAGCCTCTATATTGGTAGTGAGGGCAAGGACTTGGTGTGTGCAGCTTCTACCAGGTCTAAAGCCAGCTTGCTCTCTGGGCAGAACAGGTTATATCAATGGAGAAATCCTGGAAAGCAGGAGGCGCTCAAACAGCTTGTAGAATGTGCACAAGAGAGAGATGGGTTGATAACTAGCTGGATCATCAGCAGATTTCCCAGGCTTGAGGATGGCGATGACTTTAGACTCTCTCCATGCCTTGGGGATAATTCCACTGCAATGGACATGGGTGGAAAACAGCAGCCACCCAGTTGCGTCCATGAGTCCAAGCCTTCCTTCTGGATTGTGTAAAGTTCAAGTCATCTACAGTCTCTTGCCAGCGCTGATATCTTGCTGCATCCAGGGAATCTGGCAGTTCTGTGGCAGTATCTGGGTTGCATGTGGCCTCATACTGCTTCAAGAGGTCTTCTGATTCAGGGAGCCAGCAAGGAGTGAAGTTTTTGCAGATGCCTCTAAGGGATGTACTTCTTCACTGCAGCCTTCAGGGTCGTGCAGAAGAACTTGTAGTTCTTGGGGACGGTTTAAAGATATGATCTTTCCCTCAACTTCTTGTGTGAAACCTGTCCAATCTGCTTTCCTGAAGTTCCAGCGTGGGAGAGGCTTGAGATGAGATCACAGGGATCTGTACACCGTTGTGGATCAGAACAGGTCTATGTTGACTGTGAGGGAAGTGTGAAACGATCTTACGTGACGTATGGAGGTGATGGCCAACATCGGATTACGATGTGAAGCGAGGTCTGGGTTGTAGTCTCTCCTCCATCTGCTTGAGTGGAATGTGCCTGGTTGCTTGGCATCATGGAGGAGGTAGCGATCATTGCTGGATGCCCACATATCCAGTAATTCCCCATTCTCAGCGTTGGTTGAGTAGCCCCAGGATGAGTGATGACTATTGAAGTCCCCTGCATGCACTTCTGGGTGGTGGAAAGTGGGTAGCATGGAGGCAGGCACGTGACTCTAGGGGGTTTATATACATTTGTGACAGTGATATCCCCAATCCTCACAGTAGCAATGAAGATGTTATTGGAGCAAGATTCCTCAAGAACACAGAAATCATGTCGGTCATAATTCAAGTCAGTAGCAGTGCCGTATTTTCCGTGGCAGCAACAGGCTTGAAGCTGGTAGATGCGTGGAGATTTCCCGATGCTGCGGGATTTTTGGCCCTGGGAAGGGCCGTTTGGGTTACGAGTCACTAGTGGCAGGGTCAAAAGTGACACCAAAGCACTACAGCTATTTGTTTGTGCTCGTCGGGTTGATTGCATTAGTCGAAACAGGGTGGACCACGTGAAGGTTGCAATCTCCCACCCCACAGAAGATACTAGACAAGGGAGAAGCAGCAATTCAAAGACAACAGGGCCAAGTAAAAGAAAGACCACATTATACATTTTTCTGCGTGGAATACAATGAAAGTCCAACGTATTTTGAAAAATAAAGTTCAGACAAATGCAGACAAAATGTTATTCACTTTTTAACTCAGCAAGTAACAAACACGTGATAAATATTAACTTAAAAGCATGTTTGATTCAATGTTACAAAATGTGGAAAACATAAATTATTCAATTGGCATATTCCTAGTTTGCCATCAGTTTTTTTTAGTGCGTTTGTTCAAAGATAAGGAAATATCACATCCCTAATATAGGAATATGAATAAACTATATCTTTGACATGATAACTGAATGGAGAGAAAATAGAGTGGTGCCTGTAAAAAAGGTGTAGGGATTGTGATGATTAACCTTGGCACGTTGCTGCCCTCAGAGAGAGAGCAATGCCAACTTTATGGTGCTTGATCATTTGCAGGATTGCTGCATGCAGCTGGTAATAACTGCTATTCATTGGCGCAGTAGTTTAGCAGAGGGTCCAATTTCATGAATGACTAGCACCAGTTAAAGCTAGTCTGCACTACTTAATGCCATCTTTCACTTGCTGGAGAAACTCAGCGGGTGAGCTAGCATCTATGGAGCGAAGGAATAGTTGATATTTCGGGTCGAGACCCTTCTTCAGACTGATGTGGGGGGGTGTGGGGGGGGGCGGGAAGAAGATGAAAGGAAGAGGCGGAGACAGTGGGCTGTAGGAGTGCTAGGAAGGGGAGGGAAAGGAGGGAGAAAGCAAGGACTACCTGAAATTGGAGAAGTCCATGTTCATACCACTGGGGTGTAAACTACCCACGTGAAATAGAGGTGCTGCTCCTCCAATTTGCGGTGGGACTCACACTGGCCATGGAGGAGGACAAGGACAGAAAGGTCGGATATGGAATGGGAGAGGGAGTTGGTGCTGAGCCACCGGGAGATCGAGTTCATTAATGCGAACTGTGCGGAGGTGTTGGGCGAAGCGATCACCAAGCCTATGTGTAAAACGGTAGTACGTTTACTAGCAAAAAATAGTCCGGAACAAATAGTGCAGTTGTTGGTTCAGTTAAGAGATACTGCGTGGAAACAAGCCCTTTGGCCCACTGAATCCGCAACGACCAGCGACCCCCATACACCAGCACTATCTTACACTATTTAGGGACAATTTACAATCTTCATCGAAGCCAATTAACCTACAGACCTGTATGTCTTTGGCGTGTGGGAGGAACCGGAGCACCCGGGAAAAACCCATGCCGCCACGGGGAAATAGTCCTTACTGCCCTAGTCTACTTGTTTGAAATCACTGATCATATATATAAATGACTTGGACGTGAACATAGTTGGGTTGGTTGGTAAGGTTGCAGGTGACACCAAGATTGCTGGGGCTGCGGACTGTGAAGAAAAATGTCAGAGTATACTGCAAGTTTATAGACCAGCTACAAAAATGGGCAGAGAAATGGCAGATAGAGTTTAATCCGAGCAAGCATGAGGTGTTGCACATTGGAAGGGGAAAATATACAATTAATGGCCTGACCCTTAACGGCATTGATGTACAGGGGGATCTTGGGATGCAAGTGTATAACTCCCTGAAAATGGCAACACAAATAGATATAGTGGTAAAGCAGGCATGTGTTATGCTTGCTTTTATAGGTCAGGGCACTGAGTTTAAGACTCAGGATGTCATGAAGAAGCTTTATAGGACTTTATTTAGGCTGCATTTGGAATAGCACATTCAGTTCTGTTTGCCTTGTTACAGGAAGGACTTGGAGGCTTTGACAAGGGTGCAGAGGAGGTTTACCAGAATTATGGGGAGATTACCAGATTAGGGGAGATTAGCTACAGGGAGAGGTTAGACAGTCTTGGATTGTTTTCTCTGAAATGCCAAAGGTTGCGGGGAGACCAGATAGAAGTATATAAAACTATGAGAGGCATAGATAGAGTAGACAGTCAAAATATATTTCCCAGGATGGACAAATCGCATACCAGAGGGCATTATGGTGAGAGGGGCAAAATTTAAAGGAGATTTGTGGGGCAAATCTTTTACACAGAGGGTGGTGGGTGCCTGGAATATGTTGCCAGGGGTGGTGCATGAGGCCAATAGGATAGTGGCATTTAAGAGGCTTTTGTAAAGGCTCCTTGATATGCAGGAAATTAAGAGATATGGATTATGCGCAGGCAGATGAGTTGTTCTTGACATCATGTTCGACACACACAGTGTGGACTGAAGGGCCTGTTCTTGTGCTAGGTTCTATACTCCAACACTGTTAGATATTGCTTTCAAGGGCTTGATTCTTGATACTGATGGCCACTATATCTCACCCCACTCGCTTTGCAGTATATACCAGTGGGGCCTCCACGCATACTGGTGATACACAACATTTCTCCTACTTTGCGCCTCCAATGGCACTGGTAAACCTTTTAGACCATGCACTCATGTAAAGGCCACCACCAGATGACAAATGGTCAACTTGTGTACAACCCATACAGGGGAAACAAGGAACTGCAGATGTTAGTTTACAAAGAAAATGACACAAAGTGCTGGAGTAACTCAGGGGGTCAGGCAACATCCATGGGTAGGTGAAGTTTCGGTTGCCAGACCCTTTTAACATCTCACAAGGTTCAGTGATTTCAAACAACTGGTCAGGAAATACATCTTAATATTTCCCATCTACTGCATTACTTGCTTGGGACACTGGTCAGTGCTCCACATCAATCATCTCTCTCAACCCAGACTCAAACGTGCATGCTCCAGCCATGTCTCATAGATGTACGGAGTATTTAACGGTATGGGACACGTCACCTAATCATGCCTTGCACAAGTGCATTTCACTCTTTTACACATCAAGATATTGCAAAATGGTAGGCCACAGCAAGGGATCAAACTAGATACACAGTGGTGAGTGGAGAATTATGCCATCATATCAGTTGTTAGAATGCAGGGCAGGGTCCAACTTCAGGGACTAAACTAACCAAAACTAAAGACTATATTTAGTCGTACACCAACTCAACCCCATTTAGTTGAGTTACATCTCCAAATTGACATTTAATTCCCACAGAGTGTTGTGCAAATTGATTATTGATGGGTACCTAGTGATGTCCTGCAGACAGAGATGCCTGCAACCACTGCAAAGCTGTTATCAAATTCTTCCATTGCTTTCTGATAAGAGAGAATTGATGTTGTCATTTCTTTTCAAAAAGGAAAAGCTAGTGAGTTTCCTTCAGCAGGAAAACAAGGCAAATAGAAAAAACTGCAGATGTTTATGGGAAGCATTCCCACACTTAAATGTTTATGACCTTGGTGATCTTGACTGCTCTTAGCAATGTTGTAAGGAAACAAACAGGAAATATGGATGGAAATGGGTAG
Organism: Okamejei kenojei; assembly: GCA_035221665.1. Taxonomy (NCBI): domain Eukaryota; kingdom Metazoa; phylum Chordata; class Chondrichthyes; order Rajiformes; family Rajidae; genus Okamejei; species Okamejei kenojei. The sequence continues at coordinate 70,064,855 of CM069137.1, read as the reverse complement.
TCTTAATGATGCCACAAAAGTAGATAGAGTCATACAGTTTCAGAGCATAAAAGCAGGCCCTACCGCTGCGCTACTGTGCTGCCCTAAAGTCTAAAGGATCTGACCAGTTACATATGAAATCACCAATATGTAGTATTAACTCTGTTTGTCAGTCCCATGTGTTGCTGCTCTGCTGAACATTTACAGCATTGACATTTTCCTCATAGTCCCAGCACTTTTCCCTAGCTATTTCTCTTCCATCTCCTCTTAACATGCCAACTGTGACTGATTAGCAAGCTTTCACCATCCCCTCAGCTGGTACCCGTGTCTCTTTGTCAGAGCCCCATTTGATCTTGGAATCTCACTGAAAGGAGCCCCATCTTGCTCCTGAGATCTCAACACCGTCCATTCCAATCGATACACATGCTCTGCCTCAGTTTAACATTGTTTAAATTACCGGTAGCAGCGGCGGTCCACCTTCCAGAGCTAGATATAGCCCTTAATGCTAAGCTCTATGGAGAGCTCAGTGTCACAGCACAGGCTCCAACTGGACTGACATGAGATGGATCAATAGATAGATAAGCAGGTGCCTCAGCCCATTTGGATATTTTCCAATAGGAAAAGTCCATCAGTATGACATTGGAAGTTATGGCGCAGTGGTGAGGAGATTTTACTGCAAGCAGCTACATAAAGATGCCTCAAAGAGATTATTGCCAAGATATAGAATCTGATTTGGCAGTAAATGACATGGAGTATATAAGCCCTTTCTACTGCTGCTTTCTAGATAAAATGAATAAATGTCTCGGACCCAATTTCTAAATTTACTTTCTTTTCATCTTGACCACAAATGAAAATTATGGATTAAAATAAAAAATTCAAAATGTGTAGCTGTCAGAATCCAGTTCTGAATAATTTAGGTAACAAAAAGTTATAATGCAATTGTACTCAATTTTAATTGTTAAACAGAAAGGGGCAGTGGGAAGACCAAATACCAGTTTTCACCGGTGTGTGGGTGGTGGAAAGGTGATGGAAGTTCAACTTTGCATCTCCTGGGCGTGAAGAAGGCACGCCAACACCCCTATTTTCATATAAGCTTGCACATGTTTCCAAATACCCCAACAAACTTTTACAGATATATTGTACAAAATATTCTGACTGGTTGCATTGCCTGGTATGGCAATTCCAATGCAAGATGCTGGAGAACGTGGTGGACTCAGCCCAGTCCCCTCCATCAAAAGCATCTACATTTGGCAAGGATCAAGGAACCTCACTAGCCAGGCCATGCCCTCTTCTTACTGCCATAATTGGGCAGGAGATACAGAAGTCTGAATTCTACTCTTGAAGCAAATCTGTTATTTTCGCTCAATTTTTGATCATAGATATCAGTATGATTTGGTTCTGGGAACTTTATTATTTAATTGTGCAAATAGCTCGTTCTAAGCTTCTCCCCAGTCTAGTTTCAGTCAACAATCACCAAGTCAAGCACTTGCGCAACTAAATTTTATTTTGGAAAAAACACAATAACAGTTCCCACTACTAAACCTAACCACCGCGGGTTCGATCCTCGTATCTGCCTGGCCAAGACCTCCTAACCTCGTTCGAGCAGAGACATAGAAACATAGAAACATAGAAATTAGGTGCAGGAGCAGGCCATTCGGCCCTTCGAGCCTGCACCGCCATTCTATATGATCATGGCTGATCATCCAACTCAATATCCTGTATCTGCCTTCTCTCCATATCCCCTGATCCTTTCAGCCACAAGGGTCACATCCAACTCCCTCTTAAATATGGCCAACGAACTGGCCTCATCTACCTTCTGTGGCAGAGAATTCCACAGAGACACTCCATAAGGTCACGCAGTCCCAAGCGTTCTCCCAGTAGATCGACACAGGACCTCATGGGAGCGGCTTTTTATAGGTCCCCGAATATTGAGGGGCCAGACCACTTGGGGGAGGTCTCTTTACAGTCCAATAACAGTTATCGATGAACACAGTACATGATAGACATTTCCCTAACCCAATAATACAGTAACCAATAAAATGTATTTGAAAGAAAGTTCTAGAAGGAAGCAAACAAGAATAAACATTGAAACGTGCCCTGAGATTCAAACGATTTCTCCAAGGCCCAACAGTTCGACCAATCATCAACCAACAGGATGACCGTCTCGCAACATTATTTATATTATTTACAATGCCCTTGCAGCGATCCAATCGAAATGATGCATTTAGGGTTTGTTTGCAAAACTGCTATACATTTTTCAATTTAGGAGAAACAAGGACCCCTCACCATCCTGCATACCAGTCTGAGCCTAGTCTGGCTGGGGCCATCCAAATTTGTAAATTTCAGCTGACAAGGGTTAAGCAATTCTGACAAGTGCAGGGATCCTCCATTTTATGGTGCCTTTAATTTGGCCAATATTAACAACTGTAAGTAAGTAAGTAAATTTATTGGCCAAGTATTCACATACAAGGAATTTGCCTTGGTGCTCCGCCCACACGTAACAACATGACATACAGTGACAGATACGAATGACTCAGAAAACACTAAACATTAATAATAATAAAACATCAATGATAAAACACCATTGATCATGCAGGTGAACCAACAAAATACCAGATCAAAGGGGGGCCACAGATTTCTGGCTGTTGAGTAGAGCTCGTGGATAAAAAACTGTTTTTATGTCTGGCTGTCGAAGCTTTGACAGTCTGGAGTCGCCTTCCAGAGGTAAGTGATTCAAAGATTTTGTGGCCAGGGTGAGAGGGGTCAGAGATGATCTTGCCCGCTCACTTCCTGGCCCTTGCAGTGTACAGTTCATCAATGGAGGGAAGGTTGCAGCCAATAATCACGGAGACATGGCTCCAGGGGACCAAGGCTGGGAGCTGAACATCCAGGGATATTCAATATTCAGGAGGGATAGACAGAAACAAAAAGGAGGTGGGGTAGCGTTGCTGGTGAGAGAGGAGATTAATGCAATAGAAAGGAAGGACATTAGCTTGGAGGATGTGGAATCGATATGGGTAGAGCTGCAAAACTCTAAGGGGCAGAAAACGCTAGTGGGAGTTGTGTACAGGCCACCTAACAGTAGTAGTGGATTTGGGGATGGCATCAAACAGGAAATTAGAAATGCGTGCAACAAGGGTAAAACAAGTTATAATGGGTGACTTCAATCTACATATAGATTGGGTGAATCAAATGGGCAGGGGTGCTGAGGAAGAGGATTTCTTGGAATGTATGCGGGATAGTTTTCTAAACCAACATGTAGAGGAACCAACGAGAGAGCAGGCTATTCTAGACTGGGTATTGAGTAATGAGGAAGGGTTAATTAGCAGTCTTGTTGTGCGTGGCCCCTTGGGCAAGAGTGACCATAATATGGTTGAGTTCTTCATTAGGATGGAGAGTGACATAATTAAGTCAGAAACAAGGGTTCTGAACTTAAACAAAGGTAACTTTGAAGATATGAGACGTGAATTGGCCAAGATAGACTGGTAAGTGATTCTTAAAGGGTTGACAGTGGATGTGCAATGGAAGGTATTTAAAGATTGCATGGATGAACTACAATAATTGTTCATCCCAGTTTGGCAAAATAATAAATCAGGGAAGGTAGTGCATCCATGGATAACAAGGGACATCAGGGATAGTATAAAAACAAAAGATGAAGCATACAAATTAGCCAGAAAAAGCAGCCTACCAGAGGATTGGGAGAAATTCAGATTCCAGCAGAGGAGGACAAAGGGCTTAATTAGGAAAGGGAAAATAGATTATGAAAGAAAACTGGCAGGGAACATAAAAACTGACTGCAAAAGTTTTTATAGATATGTGAAGAGAAAGAGAGTAGTTAAAACAAATGTAGGTCCCTTGCAGTCAGAAACAGGTGAATTGATCATGGGGAACAAGGACATGGCAGACCAATTGAATAACTACTTTGGTTCTGTCTTCACTAAGGAAGACATAAATAATCTGCCGGAAATAGCAGGGGACCGGGGGTCAAATAAGGTGGAGGAACTGAGTGAAATCCAGGTTAGTCGGGAAGTGGTGTTGGGTAAATTGAATGGATTAAAGGCCGATAAATCCCCAGGGCCAGATAGTCTGCATCCCAGAGTATTCAAGGAAGTAGCCACAGAAATAGTGGATGCATTAGTGATAATTTTTCAAAACTCCTTTGATTCTGGAGTAGTTCATGAGGATTGGAGGGTAACTAATGTAACCCCACTTTTTAAAAAAAGGAGAGAGAGAGAAAACGGGGAATTACAGACCAGTTAGTCTAACATCGGTAGTGGGGAAACTGCTAGAGTCAGTTATTAAAGATGGGATACCAGTACATTTGGAAAGTGGTGAAATCATTGGACAAAGTCAGCATGGATTTATGAAAGGTAAATCATGTCTTACGAATCTTATAGAATTTTTCGAGGATGTAACTAGTAGAGTGGATAAGGGAGAACCAGTGGATGTGTTATATCTAGACTTTCAGAAGGCTTTCGACAAGGTCCCGCATAAGAGATTAGTATACAAACTTAAAGCACACGGTATTGGGGGTTCAGTATTGATGTGGATAGAGAACTGGCTGGCAGACAGGAAGCAAAGGATAGGAGTAAACGGGTCATTTTCAGAATGGCAGGCAGTGACTAGTGGGGTACTGCAAGGCTCAGTGCTGGGACCCCAGCTATTTACAATATATATTAATGATTTGGACGAGGGAATTGAAAGCAACATCTCCACGTTTGCGGATGACACTAAGTTGGGGGTTAGTGTTAGGTGTGAGGAGGATGCTAGGAGGCTGCAAGGTGACTTGTATAGGCTGGGTGAGTGGGCAAATGCATGGCAGATGCAGAATAATGTGGATAAATGTGAGGTTATCCACTTTGGTGGCAAAAACAGGAGGGTAGACTATTATCTGAAGGCAAATTAGGAAAAGGGGAGATGCAACGAGACCTGGGTGTCATGGTACACCAATCATTGAAAGTAGCATGCAGGTGCAGCAGGCAGTGAAGAAAGCGAATGGTATGTTAGCATTCATAGCAAAATGATTTGAGTTTAGGAGCAGGGAGGTTCTACTGCAGTTGTACAGGGTTTTGGTGAGACCACACCTGGAGTATTGCATACAGTTTTGGTCTCCAAATCTGAGGAAAGACATTTTTGCCATAGAGGGGGTACAGAGAAGGTTCACCAAACTGATTCCTGGGATGTCAGGACTTTCATATGAGGAAAGACTGGATAGACTTGGCTTGTACTCGCTAGAATTTAGAAGACTGAGGGGGGATCTTATAGAAACTTACAAAATTCGTAAGGGGTTGGATAGGCTAGGTGCAGGAAGATTGTTCCCGATGTTGGGGAGGTCCAGAAGAAGGGGTCACAGTCTAAGGATAAGGGGGAATTCCTTTAGGGCCGAGATGAGGAAAATATTTTTCACACAGAGAGTGGTGAGTCTCTGGAATTCTCTGCCACAAAAGGTAGTTGAGGCCAGTTCATTGGCTATATTTAAGAGGGAGTTAGATGTGGCCCTTGTGGCTAAAGGGATCAGCGGGTATGGAGAGAAGACAGGTACAGGATACTGAGTTGGATGATCAGCCATGATCATATTGAATGGTGGTGCAGGCTCGAAGGGCCGAATGGCCTACTCCTGCACCTATTTTCTATTTTTCTATAACCTTCCCTGCTGATCAGACGATTCGCTGCAATCTCCAGTTGTCGTGCTTGGTGGATGAGTCAAACCAGACCATGATGGAGAAGATGAGAACAGACTTTACGATAGCCGTGTAGAATTGGACCATCATTGCCTGTGGCAGATTGTGCTTCCTCAGCTGCCATAGGAAGTACATCCTCTGTTGTGCCTTTTTGACTGTGGAGTCGATGGTAGCCCCCCACGTAAGGTCCTTGGAGATGATGGTTCCCAGGAACTTAAAAGACTCCACAGATGTGACTGTGGTGTTGTTGATGGTGAGTGAGGTGAGGGGAGGGGGAGCTCTCCTAAAGTCTACAATCAATTCCACCATCGTAAGAGCGTTGAGCTCTAGGTTGTTGCAACGGCACCAGGACACCAGCTGTGATGCTTCCTGCCTGTAGGCAGATTCCTCCCCATCCTGGATCAGTCCAATCAGGGTTGTGTCATCCGCAAACTTGAGAAGCTTGACAGAGGAGTCTGTGGAGGTGCAGTCGTTGGTGTAGAGAGAGTAGAGGAGAGGAGAGAGTACGCAGCCTTGCGGTGCTCCTATGCTGAGCGTTTGCGGGTCCGAGATGTGCTTTCCCAGCCTCACATGCTGCTTCCTGTCTGTCAGCAAGCTGGTGATCCACCGACAGAGGGGTTCAGGCACAGTCAACTCGGAAGGTTTGGAGTGTATTAGCTCTGGCACAATGGTGTTGAATGCAGAGCTAAAATCAACAAACAAAATCCTCACATACGTCCCCTGGTGGTCTAGGTGCTGTAGGATGAAGTGCAGGCCTAGGTTGACTGCATCATCTACAGATCTATTGGCCCGATATGCAAACTGCATAGGATCCAGCAGGGGGTTCATGATATTTTTCAGCTTGGCCAGCACAAGCCTTTTGAGTGTCTTCATGACTTCAGAGGTAAATGCGACAGGCCTGTAGTCATTAAGACAAGTAATTCTTGCCTTGTTGGGTACAGGGACAATAGTGGAGACTTTGAAGCAGGCAGGGACAGTAGCTAGTGTTATTGATGCTGCAAACATGGGTTTGATCATGTTCAGGTGTTTCTGTGAGCAGATGATGTTTTCCCAGCTAACACGCAGGTTTCCACCAAGAATCTCGGATTCTTCCGACAGCCAAGGATGAGACAGAAGAAGTGCAGGCAAGTGACAAAATAATTAAAGAGGAGAGTTGATGTGCATATGAAAGTGAATAAGTTAAAGGGTTACAGAGAAATGAGTGTTAGATTTGCTCTGCTGGTGGGCGGTTGGGATCTGATGTGCTGAAGGCATCCTGTAAATAAGGAGAATGACAACAATTTTGTGTGCTGCCTTTTGAAAAAATCAGTGCTTCTTACCACAAAACCCATTACCCAGTCTAGTCTCAGGTTATATAAACAGGGATTGTGGTAGATCCTCAACAGATCAGGCTGCATCTGCAGAGAGAGAGAGAGAGAGAGAGAGAGACATAACATTTCAGATCTAGCATCCTTTGTCAGAATTGGGAAATATTAACACCAAACTGTACAAGGTGGGAGGGATGTGCAAGAGAAATATTTTTCATTCACAAATTTAGTTGAAGTATCATCGTTGACTAGTCTTAGGTTCACAATTTCTCAAATCAATTTGAAACAAACAACTGCTTCCTGTCCATTACAAAAAAGCATTTTTATTTCATATTTGATATGTGGATCTAATTAATTATAGCCTGTTGCAGTCTTCCAATACGTAAATGATGAGAACACGTTTACTGTAAATTATGACAGAACTGCTGTAAATTATTCAGCAAACACAGCAAGACACAAACTCAAGGCATTCTACCCTGGTATAACTCTGTGGGATTTTTTGCTAGAGGGATAGTATAAGTGAAAGATTAGAGGAAATCAGGTTGTCACCTGTTGCAGTTCAGAAACCTCTTACACCATGCAAATTCACTGATACATCCTGATGATGGAGAAATAGATCATCTGAAAGGATAACTGCTGCTCATTTGAAAGGATAACTGCTGCTCAAGTTGAAATCTGTGTGGCCTTAACATGCGTGGAAATGTTCCTGATCCTACAATCCCTAACTTATATCACCGTTTAAAAAGACAACCTAAGTGCATCCAGAAGATCAAATAATTTTTTGTCCACTGTCCCATGTTGATTGCAAAACTGTCCAAAAAGTAGATCTTAGTGCGTGGCAAAGGAATTTGAAGCAATATTTTTATATTGCATACCCCCTAGATCACCAGGTTTTCCTTTGAAATCATGTTCTATATTTGTGGAGGATGGAACTGCAGGTGCTGGTTTAAACTGAAGATAGACACAAAAAGATGGCATACTTCAGCGGAGCAGGCAGCATCTCTGGAGAGAAGGAATGGATCTGAAGAAGGGTCTCGACCCGAAAACGTCACCCATTCCTCTCCAGAGATGCTGCCTGTCCCGCTGAGTTTCTCCGGCATTTTGAGACTATATTTGAACCTTCATTGATGTGAATATGTTCAGTGATTGCAGCAGGAAATTCTGCATATTCAAATTTGAAGGATATTCAGCATGTCTTCCATGATTCCTACGAACGTCCACAGATGCACCATACAAAGCATAGTGGCGAGTTGCATCACAGCTTGGTTTGGGAACAGCTCTGCCCCAGATTGCAAGAAATTATTAAGAATTATGGATGTAGCCCAGTCCATCTCACAGACCAGATTTCCCACCATTGATTCCATCTATACTTCAAGCTGCCTCGGAAAAGCAGCCCAACATAATCAAAAACCTGTCTGGGTAATTCTTGGGTACACAAAAAGCTGGAGAAACTCAGCGGGTGCAGCAGCATCTAAGGAGCGAAGGAGATAGGCGACGTTTCGGGTCGAGACCCTTCTTGACTCTCTCTGCTCCCATCTGGTAGAAGGTACAGATGCTTGAAAGCGTGCACAATGCAACTCAGGAACAGCTTCTTCCCCTCTCTTATCAGGCTTCTGACAGTCCTTCCATAAGCAAGGAAACAGTTTGATTCACCTCTACCCCATTGAGGACATTGGACCTTGGACGCTGCATGCTGAGAAGTACAGTATATTCTGCATTCAGTATCTTCCCCTTTGCTCATCTAATGTACTTGAGTTTGACAATTGTATTTTTGTATATAGTATTATCTAATCTGATTGGATAGCATTTAAAGCAAAGCTTTTCACTGTACCTCAGTACACATGAGGAACCTAAACCCCAATTATTACTAACAATTACCTCTGGGGTGTGATATTCAACTGCAAGAAATAGTTACAGGCCTTTGCTGGGTTATGACCACCCAATTTATGAACACCCCTACATATGGGCTTGCTCCCATAATATTAAGTACAGAAGTCTGATATGCCTACACATGATCACTCCACAAACGATATAACTATTTTCTTCTCTCTTTCTCCCAACTTGAAGTAATTTTTCTTTCTCATTGGTTTTCTGTGCTTTAGATGCCATCAGTTTCAATATTGGGAGGATACAGTTACCATATCAATGAATGCTTGTGTATTTTCCGACATACGGAGAAAATCGTCTTATGGGTATCTATAAAAAAGAACCTGTTTGTTACCTGGGGGTGATCTATACATTTTAAGTATTAAGAAAAATCAGTCAGCTATGAATTTAAATTAACTTTGGATAAATTGTGACCCTATGTTGGCTTCAATTACCCACCATTGAATTTCCAAAATCCTCCAGATGGAGTTGTAAGCCATTCCACTTAAGATATGGGAAGTAATATATTTTAAATTGGCTTTGCACTGTGAAAAGAATGCCCAATTTCTTCATTTATAGCAATCATTGCAACACTGAACACTGGCGTGCCACAGGGCTGTGTGCTCAGTCCTCTCCTCTACTCTCTCTTCACCCATGACTGCATCCCTAAGTTTAGCTCCAACGCCATCATAAAATTTGCCGACGACACCACGGTGGTAGGACTGATCAGCGACAACGACGAGTCAGCCTACAGGGAGGAGGTCCAGCACCTGACAACCTGGTGTGCCAATAACAACCTCGTCCTCAACTCCCAGAAGACGAAGGAAATCATTGTCGACTTCAGAAAAAACAGAGGGGGCAGACACACCCCCATCCATATAAACGGGACTGAGGTGGAGCGTGTCTCCAACTACAAATTCCTCGGGGTACACATCTCGGAGAATCTGTCCTGGTCCCTCAACACCTCTAAGCTGATCAAAAAGGCGCAGCAGCGCCTTTACTTCTTGAGGAGGCTCAAAAAAGACCAACTTTTACCGCTGTACCGTTGAAAGCATCCTGACCACCTGCTTTACGGTATGGTACAGCAGTTGCACCGTTACAGACAGGAAGGCACTACAACGGGTGGTGAAAACCGCCCAGTACATCATCGGTGCCCCGCTCCCTGCCTTGGATGCCCTCCACCAAAAACGGTGTCTGAGATGGTCTGGGAAGATCATCAAGGACCCCTCCCACCCTAACCATGGACTGTTTGCCCTCCTACCATCGGGGAGGCGGTACAGGAGCCTCAGGTCCCGCACCAGCAGGATGAGGAGTAGCTTCTACAATAACACCATCGCACTGCTGAACTCGGAGTCCCGCCAATAGATTCCCACATCTGTATTTATTTTTCTGTATTTATTTATCTGTACTTATCTAAACATTGCTATCACTATGTACTGACACTAAACTGCATTTCGTTGTACCCATACCTGCATCTGTACAATGACATTAAATTTGAATTGAATTGAATTGAACTCAATTATATTTCAGCACCTTAAGAACTATTTGGCCTCTGTCGGTGATCTGAATTGGTATATTTAACTACTTAGAGGGTAATTATAACCTAACAAACTTCCTCTTATGGAACCCTTGTTCTACATTCTGCTTTGTATTACTTTCCATTGAATTGGTGCAAAGCAAAAGTTACACCCATTCGAATCAGTTCCCTTGAGGTCAACATACTGTAAGTTGGAATTGCCCCAAATATGACCTCAGTTTTTGGTCAACACCTTACAACTGCGGCACAGTGCTGCAGTTGGTAGAGCTGCTGGCTCACAGCGTGAGAGACCCGGGTTCGATCCAGACCTCTAGTGCTGTCTGTGTGGAGTTTGCACATTCTCCCTGTGACCACGAAGGTTTCCTCCTGGTGCTCCAGTGTAGGTTTATTATTGTCAAACGTGCCGAGGTACAATGAAAAGCTCAGTTTTACACGCCATCCAAACAGATCAGATACACTGTACATAAATACAACCCAGTCAAACTCAAATACAATAGATAGAACAAAGGAGAAGATACGGAGTGCAGAATATAATTCTCAGCACTGTAGCTCGTCAGTTCCAGAGACAAAGTCCACTGTCCGCAATGGGGTAGAAGTGAATCAGGCAGTAACCCAGCTTATGTAAGGATCATTCAGAAGCTTGATAAGAGAGTGGATAAGAAAGGCTGTGTCTGAGACTGGAAATATACACTTTTAAACTTCTAAACCTTCTGCCAGATGTGAGCAGGGAGAAGATAGAATGACCGGAGTGGGACAAATCTTTGATTATGTTGGCCGCGTTTCCAGGGCAGCATATACTGTAGATGGAGTCAATGGTGGGAAGTCTGGTCAGTGTGTGATGGACTGGGCTACATCTACAACTCTGCAATTTCTTGCAGACTTAGGCAGGAATTTCCTCCAAATTTGAATATGCAGAATACCTTGTTGCAATGACTGAACATACTTATGCCAACGAAAGATCAAATGTAGATCAGATTCATAATTTCAAAGGAAATCCTTGCCACTCAGAGGAAATCCTTGTCAAATCCTTGCCTATTGACATGCTAACTTTCCCAGTCTGCTCATGAAGTAGAGACGTTTGTGTGCTGGTTGCCATATCAATAGACAATAGGTGCAGGAGTAGGCTATTCGGCCCTTCGAGCCAGCACCGCCATTCAATATGATCATGGCTGATCATCCACAATCAGTACCCCGTTCCTGCCTTCTTCCCATATCCCCTGACCACTATCTTTAAGATCTCTGTCTAGCTCTCTCTTGAAGGTATCGAAAGAACTGGCCTCTCTTGAAGAAATCGAAAGAACTGTGAGGCAGAGAATTCCACAGACTCACAACCGTGTGAAAAAATGGTTCCTCATTTCCGTTCTAAATGACTTGCCCCTTATTCTTAAACTGTGGTCCCTGATTCTGGACTCCCCCAACATCGGGAACATGTGTCCTGCCTCTAGCATGTCCAAACCCTTAATAATCTTATATGTTTCAATAATATACCCTCTCATCCTTCTAAATTCCAGAGTATACAAGCCCAGCCGCTCCATTCTCTCAGCATATGACAGTCCCGCCATCCGTGGAATTAACCTTATGAACCTACTCTGCACTCCCTCAATAGCAACCATTGCGGTTGGTCCACGGCAAATCATTGGTAATATTAACACCAATGAACTTGAAGCTCTCAACTATTTCCACTTTATCACCATTGATGCTGATTGGGCATGGAATCCACAGTGCTTCCTGATGTTGATAACTAGCTTCTTTGCTCCTTCCTCCCACTTCCCAAAGACATGCAGGATAACAGGTTAATTTGCCTCTGTAAACTATCCCCAGTATGTAAGGAGTGGATGAGCAAGTGGGAACAGGTGATTGGTGTTTTAAAGAAGGAACTGCAGATGCTGGAGAATCGAGGGTACACAAAAAGCTGGAGAAACTCAGCGGGTGCAGCAGCATCTAAGGAGCGAAGGAGATAGGCGACGTTTCGGGTCGAGACCCTTCTTCAGACTGGTCAGGGATCAGGGAAACGAGAGATATAGACGGTGATGTGGAGAGATAAGGAACAATGAGTGAAAGATATGCAAAAAAGTATCGGTGATAAAGGGAACAAGCCATTGTAAGCTGTTTGTGGTGTGAAAATGAGAAGCTGGTGCGACTGGGGTGGGGGAGGGAGATAGAGATAGAGGGAATGTCAGGGCCCGAGGGCTGAGGGAGAGGTGGGAAGGGGAGGAGACAGCAAGGGTTAACAGAATTGAGAAAATTCAATATTCAAGCCCAAAGGATGCAGACTCCCCAAGCGGAATATGAGGTGCTGTTCCTCCAGCTTGCGGTGTTGCTCACTCTGGCCGTGGAGGAGGCCCAGGACCGAGAGGTCGGATGTGGAATGGGAGGGGGAGTTGAAGTGCTGAGCCACCGGGAGGTCGGGTTGGTTATTGCGGACCGAGCGGAGGTGTTCGGCGAAGCGATCGCCAAGCCTCCGCTTGGTCTCACCGATATAGATCATCTGGCATCTGGAGCAGATGCCAGATGATCTTCCCTCCCCTCCCACTCTACCCCTTCCCCGGGCACTTTCCCTTGCAACCGCAAGAAATGCAACACTTTTCCCTTCACCTCCCCCCTCCACTCCTTTCAGGGACCTAAGCAGTCCTTCCAGGTCCGACAGAGGTTCACCTGCACTTCCTCCAACCTCATCTACTGCATCCGCTGCTCCAGATGCCAGATGATCTATATCGGTGAGACCAAGCGGAGGCTTGGCGATCGCTTCGCCGAACACCTCCGCTCGGTCCGCAATAACCAACCCGACCTCCCGGTGGCTCAGCACTTCAACTCCCCCTCCCATTCCACATCCGACCTCTCGGTCCTGGGCCTCCTCCACGGCCAGAGTGAGCAATACCGCAAGCTGGAGGAACAGCACCTCATATTCCGCTTGGGGAGTCTGCATCCTTTGGGCTTGAATATTGAATTTTCTCAATTCTGTTAACCCTTGCTGTCTCCTCCCCTTCCCACCTCTCCCTCAGCCCTCAGGCCCTGACATTCCCTCTATCTCTATCTCCCTCCCCCACCCCAGTCGCACCAGCTTCTCATTTTCACACCACAAACAGCTTACAATGGCTTGTTCCCTTTATCACCGATACTTTTTTGCATATCTTTCACTCATTGTTCCTTATCTCTCCACATCACCGTCTATATCTCTCGTTTCCCTGATCCCTGACCAGTCTGAAGAAGGGTCTCGACCCGAAACGTCGCCTATCTCCTTCGCTCCTTAGATGCTGCTGCACCCGCTGAGTTTCTCCAGCTTTTTGTGTACCAACAGGTGATTGGTGGTTGGTATGGACTAGGTGGGATGAAGGGCCTGTTCCCATATTGAATCTTTCAATCAATCAAAACAGTTTTCTGAGTCACATCATTGCAATCCAAGGACAGATTTCTTTGTTCTAACTTATTACCATTAATGTTTGCATGCTACATCTGTAGAAGTTAAGGCTGCTGTACATCATTGTGAGGATAATAAATGCTGTTTGATATATTTAATATAGTGGCCATGCTTAGTGTGCACTGATACTGAAACAACATTTGATGTCTATTTAAAACCTACTCAAATAGCAATTACTAATTGAAATCATATGAAAAGGGAAGAGAGTATATTCATTTGACTATGTTGCCCTATGATGAAGACATAAGAAATGAATCAGCATCCTAAAAATGTGTTGCTTCCTTCAATATTTTTAATTTTTCCATTCTGCATGCTTTCAAATGGTTCTGTTTAGGGCGGTAAACAAGCAGCAGCCCTTGAAGTACAAAAGCTTTCAGCAGGTTCCATGATGCATATGCCCACTAGGACTTCAAAGAGGAATGCTGATGAATTTTCCTTGTAATCCCTGCCTTTTGGCCCAAAGGCCTACTCCATCTGAATAAACAAAACCCTAGTGGCCCAACTACGGTCAGGAAGATCAGGTGATGCAAAAAAAAAGTGATTTTTAAAAATCAATATAGCTTTTGCTGGTACTTTTAAGGCCTCTTTTGGCAGTTCTTTTATGTGTTTCAAAAGACAATTATGATTTCCAGGGGATTTGGAAACTTGGTTTCATAGAGCAAGACTGTAAATCATTACTACCTTTTCTCTGCATCTACTTAATACCTTTAACGCCATACAAATTTTCAGACCTCTTTTTGTTTCCATTGTCCATCATGATTTTACACCCACTTTTGTAATGCAATGATTTTACATAGATACATGGACAATAGGTGCAGGAGTAGGCCATTCGGCCCTTCGAGCCAGCACCGCCATTCAATGTGATCATGGCTGATCATCCACAGTCAGCACCCCATTCCTGCCTTCTCCCCATATCCCTTGATTCCGTTATCCCTAAGCGCTCTATCTAATTCTCTTTTAAATGCATGCAGTGAATCGGCCTCCATTGCCTTCTGAGGCAGAGACTTCCACAAATTCACAATTCCTTGGGTAAAAATGTTTTTCAGTATCTCAGTTCTAAATGGCCGACCCCTTATTCTTAAACTGGAAAAAATTAGATTTGTCTTAATCGACAAACCTGAATTATTTATTAGAATATGGTCCCCGTTCATAGATTATTTGAAGGGGTAGAATGGGCCAGCGCTGAGGCTCGACGGAAGCTTGAACCCAGGACTAGACGAATAGTTTTGTTTTCTGTACCTACGGACCTATCTCCTAAGTTGTATTATAAAATTTTAAAAAAAAATTAAAAAAGAAAATGTTTTTCATCATCTCAGTTCTAAATGGCCGACCCCTTATTCTTAAACTGTGGCCCCTGATTCTGGACTCCCCCAACATCGGGAACATGTTTCCTGCATCTAGCATGTCCAATCCCTTAATAATTTTATATGTTTCTATAAGATATCCTCTCATCCATCTAAATTCCAGTGAATACAAGCCCAGTCGCACCATTCTTCCATCATATGACAGTCCCACCATCCCGGGAATTAACCTCATGAACCTACGCTGCACTCCCTCAATAGCAAGAGTGTCGTTCCTCAAATTAGGAGACCAAAACTACACGCAATACTCCAGGTGTGGTCTCACCAGGGCTCTGTACAACTGTAGAAGGACCTATTTGCTCCTATACTCAACGCCTCTCGTTATGAAGGTGAACATGCCATTAGCTTTCTCCACTGCCTGCTGTACCTACATGCTTACTTTCAGTGACTGAATGTACAAGGACACCCAGGTCTGAAGAAGGGTCTCGACCCGAAACGTCGCCTATCTCCTTCGCTCCTTAGATGCTGCTGCACCCGCTGAGTTTCTCCAGCTTTTTGTGACACCCAGGTCTCGTTGTTTTTCCCCTTTTCCTAACCTGGCACCATTCAGATAATAATCTGCCTTCCTGTTCTTGCCACCAAAGTGGATCAACTCACATTTATCCACATAATACTGCATCTGCCATGCATCGGCCCACTCATCCAACCTGTCCAAGTTACCCTGCATCCCCATAGCATCCTCTTCACAGTTCACACTGCCACCCAGCTTTGTGTCATCTGCAAAGTTGCTAATGTTACTTTTCATTCCTTCATCTAAATTGTTCATCTATACTGTAAATAGCTGCAGTCCCAGCACCGAGCCTTGCGGCACCCCACTGGTCACTGCCTACCATTCTGAAAGGGATCTGTTCATCCCTACTCTTTGTTTCCTGTCTGCCAATCAATTTTCTATCCTTGACAATACCCTACCCCCAATACCATGTGCTCTAATTTTGTCCAGTAATCTCCTGTCGGACTTTATCAAAGGTTTTCTGAAAGTCCAGGTACACTACATCCATTGGCTCTCCCTTGTCCATTTTCCTAGTTACATCCTCAAAAAATTCCACAAGATTAGTCAAGCATGATTTCCCCTTCGTAAATCCATGCTGAATTAGACCGATCCTGTTACTGTTATCCAAATGTGCCGCTATTGCATCTTTAATAATTAACTCCAGCATCTTCCCCACCACCAATGTCAGGCTAACTGGTCTATAATTCCCCCTCTTTCTCTCCCTCCTTGAAAAGTGAGATAACATTAGCTACCTTCCAATCCACAGGAACTGATCCAGAATCTATAAAACATTGGAAAATGATCACCAATGCGTCCACAATTTCTAGAGCCACCTCCTTGAGTACCCTGAGATGCAGACAATCAGGCCCTGGGGATTTATCAGCCTTCAGTCCCATCATTCTATCCAACACCATTTCCTGATATGTGAATTTCCTTCAGTTCCTCCGTCACCCAGGTCTGCTGACTCCTAGTACACCTGGGAGATTGTTTGTGTCCTCCCTAGTGAAGACAGAACCAACTTACATGTTCAACCCGTCGGCCATTTCCTTGTTCCCCATAATAAATTCACCTGTTTCTGTCTTCAAGGGACCCACATTTGTCTTAACTAATTTTTTTCTTCTTCACATACCTAAAGAAGCTTTTACTATCCTCCTTTATATTCTTGGCTAGCTTACCTTCGTACTTTATCTTTTCTCCCCATATTGCCTTTTTAGTTGCCTTCTGTTGTTCGTTAAAAGTTACCCGATCCTCTGGATCCTGCTCATCTTTGCTATATTATACGTCTTTTATTTTAGTTTTATATTGTCCTTGACTTCCCTTGTCAGCCACGGTCACCTCTTACTCCCCTTAGAATCGTTCTTCCTCTTTGGAATGAAATAATCTTGCATCTTCTGGGTAATTCCCAGAAATTCCTGCCATTGCTGTTCCACTGTCATCCCTTGTTGGGTCCCTTTCCAGTCAACTTTGGCCAGCTCCCTCATACCTCCATAGTCCCCTTTCTGCAATACTGACACTTCCGATTTTACCTTCTCCCTCTCAAATTGCAGATTAAAACATCATATTATGGTCACTACCTCCTTATGGTTCCTTTACCTTGGGTTCCCTTATCAAATCCGGTTCATTACACAACACTAACTCCAGAATTGCCTTCTCCCTGGTCGGCTCCAATACAAGCTGCTCTAACAATCCATCTCGGAGGCACTCTACAAACTCCCTTTCTTGGGGTCCAGTACCAACCTGATTTTCCCAGTCTACCTGCATGTCGAAATCTCCCATGACCATAGTAGCAGTACCTTTGTTACATGCCAATTTTAACTCCTGATGCAATTTGCACCCTATATCCAGGTTGCTGTTTGGGGGCCTGTAGATAACTCCGATTAGGGTCTTTTTACCCTTACAATTTCTCAGTTCTATCCACAATGACTCTATATCTTTTGATTATGTATCACCCCTCGCAAGGGACTGGATTTCATTCCTTACCAACAGAGATACCGCACTCCCGCTGTGCACCTGTCTGTGTTTTCAATAGGACGTATATCCCTGAATATTGAGTTCCCAGCTCTGATCCTCTTGATCTAATACTCTGTAATTCCCACAACATCATACTTACCAATTTTTAACTGAGCCTCAACCACTTTATTTCTTATAATTCATGCATTCATATATAACACTTTTAATTCTGTATTCACCTCGCCTCTCACACCGTTTCCTGTTTCATCTGACCTTACTCTCTTATCCCTTCTTGAACTTTCCGTCCCATTAATTCGGTTGTCTTTCATAACGTTTCCTGTACTCTCTTCCTCTTTAATTCCCTTTGTATACTCCCAATTTGTTAACCCTCCCTCCCGTGTAGCACTAGGAAACCAACCTGCCAGAATGTTGATTCCCCTCCAGTTAAGGTGTAACCCATCCCTTTTGTACAGGTCACCCGTACCTCAGAAGAGATCCCAGTTGTCTATAAATCTAAATCCTTACTCCCTGCACCAGCCCCTGAGCCACACATTCAGATCCCCAATCTCCCTGTTCCTGCCCTCACCAGCACGAGGTACTGGAAGCAATCCAGAGTTAACTAATTAGGAAGAATTAGGCCTTCTTCCTAATTCTCTAAACTCACGTTGCAGAACCTCCTTCCTCTTCTTCCCGATGTTGTTTGTGCCTACATGCACAACCACTTCCGGCTGCTCATCTTCCCTCTCAAGGATGTTCTGAAGTCAGTCCGAGGCATCTTGGACCCTGGCACCAAGGAGGCAACACACCATCCTCGAGTCCCGCCACAGAATCTCCTGTCCACACCTTGCACAATGGAGTCACCCACCCTATGGCTCTGCCCGACGTCGGTCTCGCCGGCCAAGTGTCATCACTAGGATTGGAGCCACTGACCTGTACCTCCTTGCAAGAGGAACTTCCACCGAGGTCTCCTGCAACCGCATCATCCTCTTTCTTTCCGTCCCCACCCGTCGCACCTCCTGCACTCTTGGAGTGACGATCTGACTGTAGGTAATGTGCAGGAAGCTTTCATCTTCCTGGGTCGACCACAGGTCATCCAGCTGCTGCTCCAGTTCCCTAACTCAGTCATTGAGGAGTTGCATCTGGACACAGTTCCCACAGGTAAATTGGTCAGTGACACCAGCAGTGCCCCTGACTTCCCACATCCTGCAGCAAACGCACTGCACTAGCACCACTGCCATTACGCTTAAATATTTAAATTAATCACACAACGGAATACAGTAAGTGTAGCCTCCATGCCGAAGACTCTTGAGCCAACGGCTCGCACTCTACTCACCATGGCACTTCTCCTCAACAAGGCCGCTCCCCCTGGAGCAAGCCCTACTTTTATCTGCTGTTCAATGAACTAATTTTACAAATTTACAAATTTGCTCATTTAGATTCTGCAGCAATCCCCGCACTCGCTCCTTCACCTGCCGATCCTCTGCTGACCTTGAAGTTCTTGGCCTATTAGAACATAATTTAATTATCCAATTTAAATAAAACCCCAATCAATATGCTTTTAAGCAAACATTATTTTACTTAGCTGAAGGAAAATTGATCACTGGTGAAAACTATTTTTGTGGATTTTGTTTATAAATGTTTCACCCTATTTCTTCACTTTGAGTTCCTCTCTGCTTCATCTTTGACAATTAATGATTTTTTTCATAGGTTTAGATTTATTATTGTCACATGTACCAAGAAACAGTGAAAGCTTGCCTCACTCTGACAATGGAGGAGACCGAGGACAGAAAGGTCTGTGGAGGAATGGGAAGGAGAATTAAAGTGTCCGGCAACCAGGAGATCAGGTAGGTTCAGGCAGGCTGAGCGAAGGTGTTCCGCAAAACATAGATGGGCAATCATTTCACGGAATACCTTCGCTCAGCCTGCCTGAACCTACCTGAGTTACTCCAGCTTTTTGTGTCTATCTTTGACCAGGAAATCACTGTTTAAATTAAAAGGTGGCCAAAAGAGTTGATAGACTTTTTCTTGAACTAGGCCTACCTGTCTCTTTACATAATAATGATGGGATAGAGTCTGAAGAAGGGTCTCGGCCCGAAATATCCATGCTCTCCAGATATGCTGCCTGACCTGCTAAGTTACTCCAGCACGTGTGTACTTTTGTGCATGAACCAACATCTGCAGTTCTTTATTTTGACCAATGATGGGATGTTGCCAGAATTGCCAGTGTCATTCTGGTCTAGGGTTTTCATTTCCTACATCTTCCAAAATAATAAAACATGAACAGTCTGAGAAATGAACACAAAGCTTTAAAATTAATTACAAATTTTGCTAACAAAATTGAGGTTGGAAAATTGGATGGCTGGGTATGATGTTTTCTTATCTGAAATTGAGATGGCTGAAATGCCAATTTAAAAGCCTCATTAAAAAGCCCCATTAAATTAGCAAATGCCTTATGGCAGCAGAAAGAGTGTGCCACCAGTCTCATTGCATTCTGTCCCCTCCTGGAATTGAAGACCAAAATTTAAATCCTTGATTTATGAATACATGAAAAAAATAGCAAACTTATGTCCCAATATTCATGTCATCAAAATTCATGTCTACGAATTTTGAAATTGAACCATTCTTTGAAAGTAGACTGAGCAATTAAATTGTGCAAGTTAATTGAGCAGCAAATATGACCGATCAGTTAGTCTATTTCAGTTGAGATTAGGTAGACACATGGAAGTGCAGATGCTGGTATACAATACAGTGCCTGAGTAACTCAGCGTTCAGGCAGCTTCTTTGGAGAACATGGATAGGTGATATTTTAGCTCAAGACCCTTCTTCACTCTGATTGTGGTGAAGGGGGGTGGAGGTAGTGGAAGAAGAAAGTTGGGATAGAGGTTTCAGGCAGGACAAAGCCGGGTGAGTGATAGGTGGATACATGTGAGGAGGGGTTTGTGATAGGCAGACGGCTGGACATAGGCATAAGATGAAAAGACAAAAGGTGTGTGATAAGGATAGAAAAGGCAGATAGGGTGCTAATCTAATAAATATTGAACTATAGGATAGAAAGTTGTCTAAGATGAAAATGAGCATTTTTACGTCAGTCTGTGCTTGGGCTAACCCACAGCATCAATCATCTCCCACACAGTTCCTGAGGCCACACTAACCTTTCACAGCTCTGTGGGTCCGATGAACTGCAGGATTCGTCGGGAAAGCAGTTCACAAATGGCGACTAGGTCTTAGATGGTGGACTCTGAGGTCTCACCTCCACCCTCCTCCTGATGGCCTTTTAAACAATCTCTAATTGTCTCTGACAATCAAAAACATAATTCACTCCGAAGAGAGGTCTATTCTTCGGCCTTGGTGTAGAATAGATGATAGTTGAGACACTGGCATGCTCCTCCTGCAGGATGTGGAATGTCAGGGAAACTTCCAGTGCCTCTGAGAACGACACCTGTGGGAGGTACAACCGCTCGTGACTGACCACTCAAGATCATTGGCGCTGCAACCGGGCATTGTCCGAGAGAATGAGGTTGCCATAGACAGGAGTCATAGTCACACTTAAGATACAGATAGAAAGTGGATGGGTGACCACCAGGAAACACAGGCAGAGACTGCAGGCATCCCTTATGGCCATTCCCCTTGAAAACAAGTATACTCTTTTTGACACTGTTGGGGAGTGGGGGGGTGGGAGACTGTACAGAGGAGAGCAATAACAGTCAGGTCTGTGGCACCAAGACAGGCTCTGAGGCATGGCAGGGTGGCATGAATTCAGACATGGCATAGTGAGAGGACTCTCATTAGTTAGGAAGACAGACAAGGTATTCCTTGGTGGAAAACAAGACTCCAGGGTGGTCTGTTGCCTCCCTGGTACCATGGTCCAGGATGTCTCAGAGTGACTGCAGAACATTCTCAAGGAGGAGGGTGAGTAGCCAAAAGGTGTTGTGCATGTTGGTACAAATAACATAGGTAGAGAAATAGTCGAGGTCCTGCAGAGTGAATACAGGGAGTTTAACAAGAAGGTTAAAAAGCAGTACCTCAAGAGTTGTGATCAGTAGATTACTCCAGGTGCCATGTGCTAGTGAAGAAGGATGATAGGACCGATGAATACATAGCTGAGGACAGACACAACATGCTGGAGTAACTCAGCAGAACAGGCAGCATCTCTGGAGAGAAGGAATGGGTGACATTTCCGGTCGAGACCCTTCTTCAGACCCGAAACGTCACCCATTCCTTCTCTCCAGAGATGCTGCCTGTCCCTCTGAGTTACTCCCAACTTTTTGTGTCCATCTTCAGTTTAAACCAGCATCTGCAGTTCCTTCTTACACAATACATGGCTGAGAACTTTGAGCAGGGTGCATGGATTCAGATTTTTGTACCATTGAAATCTCTTCTGAGGCAGAGGTGACCAGTACAATTAGGGACTGGTTGCACCTAAACTGAAGAAGGAACCAATATCCTGGCAGGCAGTTTTGCTAGTGCTAATTGGAAGGTTGAATCAATATTGATAGGGGGATAGGTTCCAATTAGTAATGAAAGTTACTCAGAGAAGGTTAAGTAGACAGAATAGGCAGGTGTACTGCAGGGAGCGAGGAAAGACAGTCGGATTAAATTGCATTAAGTTGGATGATGTCGGGGTCTGGATAAGTATGTACAAGTGAAGTCAAGAGTATCTGATAACTGTGTAGGAAAGAAATCCTCAGCCTGAAGGAGGGTCTCTACCCAAAATGTCAACTGTTCCCTTTCTCCAGATATGCTGCCTGATCCACTGAGTTACTCCAGCTTTTTATGTCTATCTCATTTCTGATAACTGATAGTTCTCTTTGATACGTGTAGGAAGGATCTGCAGATGCTGGTTTAAATCGAAAATAGACACGAAAGCTGGAGTAACAGCGGGATAGGCAGCGTTTCAGGAGAGAAGGAATGGGTGACGTTTGGGGTCGAGACTCTTCTTCAGACTGCAATGGAACAACTACCTATGATGCCTACCTGACATTTTGTTCCATTGTTGGCATTGGAATTGGTGGAGCGTACATTGTTTTTGATGCAACTGTGCCCATTTCTGCGTGGAATAATTCAAGCAAAGTTTTTACCTCTTCTAGGTCAATGTAAAAGAGCCCATAATAGATTTCCCTAGTGATTTATTTTTATCTTGACAATGTTGGAGGTTCATAGTCCCCATTTAGCAATACGTGCAAACTTGAGTCATATTCCAGTTTGCTGGTGTTGTGTTAAGCGAGTCTTTTAGTCACCTGATAAGGCTTTACGAGAAAGAATCACCGTCAAATTTACTGCTGCCGCACAACACCGAGGGCTCGGGCCCTTTGTAACAGGCTCTAAAATGCTTCAATGGACACTTGTTTAAGGAGAAAACGTGATATTTAGGTATTATAAGAGAAATAAAATGAATATAGAAAAAGACATGTAGAAACAAAGAACTGCAGATGCTAGTTTATACCAGAGAACAACATGTTCTGATTGTGCTTACAGTATATATAATCAATAAGGTATGATTTTAAGAAAGTTAATAAATAAATATGCCGTATGAGAGGCATGGATAGAGTGGACAGTCAGAACCTTTTTCACACAATGGAATAATCAAATACCAGAGGGTGAGAGGAGCAAAGTTTAAAGGAGATGTGCAGGGCAGGCTTTTTTTACACAGAGGGTGGCGAGTGTCTGGAGCATACTGCCGGGGATGATGGTTGAGGCAGACACGAAAGTGACATTTAAGAGACTTTTAGATAGGCATATGGATATGCAAGAAATGGAAGGATATGGATTATGTGCAGGTAGATAACAGTTGTTCTAGGCATCATGTTCGGCACAGACATTGTATTTGCGCTATACCGTTCTATGTTCCAATCTGCATGTCTTCCCTGGAACTATTAGGCAGCTCCCATCCAAGGTACCTGGTGAAAGCCACTTGCAATTCTTTTACTATGCATCTTGCCTCATTTTCTTGAAGTTGAAAGAATTAGAAAGAAAAATGTTGGTAAGTATTAAGAGGCCAAAACTGATTTTCTAAAAATGAATGTATGTGTACACAGCTTTTGTGGTGGCGCACATGCTTCTTTCTGTTACTGTTTAGTATATGAATTCTTAGCCCTAATTTAGTTTTATTACCAGATACTAAATTATGTCACCAGGTGTGCTTAATATCAGGAAGGTGGAAAAACAAGAGATCTTACTTCAATATATATTTTTAAATGTTAGAAACATTATGATTATCCATTGCATTATGACCCAGAGCATATTTGCAACATTACTGCAGTGAAATGCATCCTGCGCCATATAAATTCATATGGAAATTTCATAGGCCACGTCCACAGACACAGTCAGAGATTAATAATTTCAAAATAGGTATATAAATTGCAAAAAAATGCAAATTTAATACAAATAAATGCAATGTGGTACATTTCGGTACACAGAGAAACCATGCATTGCTTAAATTAGGGCTCTCCAAACTATGGCCCGCTTGTCACATCCGGCCCGCCACGGGTTTTATCCGGCCCGCAGCAAGCTCTTAACACATTCCATGCAGCGGGCTATTTATTATTTTTTTTAATAGTATTTTTATTAGAAGTAATCCATCATAACAACGGTATAACAACTTTTCAAATACACAACCAACTTATTTCAATAAGTATACGGATGTTACAAATAATTCTTATAAACTTCTATTTTTTAGAAAATAGTAAAAAGAGAAGAATAGATTTTAATCAATAAGAATAGTGATTAAATAATAATTTTGATTATATATAGAGAGAGAAAAGAAAGATAAATAAATAAATAAATAGATAAATAAAATGATTGTTATATATATTTAATTAAAACAAAGTATTATATATATATTAAAAAAAGATTATAGTATACATCTTAATAGTGAATAACACAATTTCAAATAACGATATCAATAGAGACATGTATACAAAAAAAAAAAAAGGAATTATTTTCATCTAATCTTGCCGGGTACCCATTGAGTTGTGATGCCAAGAACAGCTACCCCTTCAAATATTCTGTATATGGAGACCATATCTGTTCAAAGAGTTTGTATTTGTCAATTAGGACAAATCTGATTCTTTCCAAATGCAACATCTCCAACATTTCCACTGTCCACATTTTAATTGTGGGGGATAATGTTCCCTTCCAAAATTTCAATATTAATTTTTTCCCTATTATCAAACAGTAATCCAAGAAAATTCTTTGGTTTACTGTTAATATTAAATTTGAATCCGGAACTCCTAATATTATTAATTTTGGATCTGGGTCCAGTTTAATTTTAAGAACTTCAGAGATAACTCTAAAGATTTCTGTCCAATAATAATTGAGTTTTATTACAAAACTGCGTTAAATTAGCTTCCAAGTTCTGACATTTATCACAAACAGGAGAAATGTTAGGATAAATTCTATTTAATTTCGTTTTTGAATAATGTAATCTGTGTAATACCTTAAATTGTATCAATATATGTCTAGCATTTAATGAGCAACAATGTATACGTTGTAGGCTTTCTTCCCAAGTTTCCGTCGTTATAGATAAACCTATTTCATTTTCCCATGTTTGTCGATATATTTCCGAAGTTGGGATTTTCCTATCCAAGATAGTATTGTGTATATATACGCTATTATTTTTTCTGTATTTGGGTGTTTATTTAACAATTCATCTAATAATCCTGGTTTTCTATTTTTATAGTCTTGCGTATTTGACTTAATATAGTTTCTAATTTGTAAATACCTAAATATGTTATTTGACTGCAATCCATAGATATCCTGTAACTCTTGAAATGAAAGAAATGTTCCTTTCTTGTAAAGGTGTTCTATCCTTTTAATTCCTAAATCATTCCAGTGTCTAAACCCCTTGTCCAATACAGAGGGCTTAAACAAAGGATTATTCATAATTGGCAAACAAAGTGACAAATTATCCATATGTAGGGTCTTAACTATTTGTTTCCAAATACGTCTATTGCTATGAATTATAGGGTTATCACCATACGTTTTTTTTTTGTACTTCCCTTGGTGCAAAAAGAATCGAACCTACATCAAAAGTCTTCCTTTTCCATCTTTAGCCAGCTTGGCTCATAATCTAAATATACCAACTAAAAATTTATATTCTTAATCTGAACTGCCCAGAAATAATATAAGAAATTTTGTAGTGCTAGTCCACCATTTATTTTAGATTTACATAGATGTTTTTTACTTATTCGATGGTTTTTATAGTCCCAAATAAAACTATTAACCAAAGTATCTTTTTTTTTTTTAAACATTTTAGGAAGATATAAAGGGATGGCTTGAAATAAATATAACAATTTTGGCAAAAAAATCATTTTTATAACATTTATTCTACCGATCATTGAAATAGGTAGTGTTTTCCAATATAAAATATATTTTTTAGTTTATTTAACAATTGAGGGCAATTATATTTAAATAGACAATTATAGGATTTAGATACATTAATTCCTGGATATTTAAATTTGTCCGTGACTATTTTAAGTGGGAATTGTTCTAATATATTTCATTTCATTTTATTCCAGTTATAGGCATAATTTCACTTTTATTCCAGTTAATTCTATACCTAGAAAATGTGCCAAACTTAGTTATAACATTAAGTAGATTGGGAATACTAATCTCCGGTTTTGTGATATAAATTAAGATGTCATCTGCGTATAGAGATATTTTATTCATTGTAGTTTTGGTATTATATCCATATATTTCTGGTTCTAATCTAATCATTTCGGCTAATGGTTCTATTACCAGAGCAAATAGTAATGGTGATAATGGGCATCCTTGTCTACAACCCCTAAAGAGATTAAATTTTGCTGATAACATTTGATTTGTTAATATTCTTGCAGTTGGATTCGAGTATATGATTTTTACCTATTTGGAAAATCTATCCCCCAGTTGAAATTTCTGCATTATTTTAAATAAATATGGCCATTCAACCTGGTCAAATGCTTTTTCAGCATCTAAGGATATGACAGCTAGTTCAATATCATTCACTGTTTTTGAGTATATGATATTGAATAGACATCTCAGATTATAAGATGAATAGCGTTTTGGGATAAAACCTGTTTGGTCATGATGTATTAAGTTATTAATCACTAAACTTAGCCTCCGAGATAAAATTTTAGTTAGTATTTTTTTATCAGTGTTTAAAAGAGTTATTGCTCTGGATGACCCAGGGTCTTACAAATCTTTATCAGCTTTATGGATAAGTGTAATTGTAGATTCATTTAATGATTCTGGTAACTTTCCTTGTTCATAAGCATATTTATATATTATATGTAAAGGTGGAGAGATCAGATCATAAAACTTCTTATTAAATTCAACACTTAAGCCATCAGGGCCTGCGGCGTTTCCGTTATTTAATGATCCAATTGATTCTTCAATATCTTTTACTGATATATCAGCATTTAACAAGTCTCTACCTTCCTGATCCAAACTATATGACATTCTTGTAGGAATGTTTCCATTCCATCTGATTGTCCTGCTGGTTTAGATGAGTAAAGATTTTGATAATATTGTAAAAATGTATCATTGATATCTTTTGGTAAAGTCAATATTTCTCCTTGTTCAGATCTAATTTTATGTATCATTTTCTCCTCATCTAATTTTCTAAGCTGGCGTGACAGTAATTTTTGTGGTTTATTCCCAAATTCAAAGTGTACTTGTTTAGTCTGTTGAAAACGTTTAATAATCTGATTTGAATATATTTTAATGATGCAATTTTATTACTTAGCCCCTTTGAAGGGGATATTGCATTTTCAATATCTAATTGTTTTATTTCATTTTCCAACTTTTGTTGAGTCTTTCGATTTTCCTTATTAAAGTATGCGTGTGCTGATATTATCGCACCACGCATAAATGCTTTAAATGTATCCCAAAGCAGTGATGGTGAAATTCCAGGTTTGTCATTAGTTTCAAAAAATAATTTAATCTGTTTTACCAAGTAATCATAACAGGCCTTATAATTTAATATTTTGGGGTTGAGTCTCCAGTTAGAGGTTTTAATAGTTATGTCTTTTAATTTTATCTTAAATGTTAATGGAGCATGATCCGAGATAATAATACTATGATATTTTGAGTCATACGTAAATGGGATTAGTTTTGAATCTATTAAAAAATAGTCTATCCTTGAATAGGTTCCGAATACAGGGGGAAAAAATGAATAAAAAAAAAAATCTCGACCAGATGGGTTATCTGTTCTCCAGATATCCTTAACATTTGCTGTGTTAATAAAATAATTTATAAGTGTACTTGACTTAGAAGTGGTTTTCCTTTTCATTGATGATCTATCTAAATAATTATCTAAGGTACAATTAAAATCACCTCCAATTATTAGATTATGTTGAGTGGATATAGGGATATTGTTAAATATTTTCTTGAAGAATAATGGGTTATCGAAATTAGGACCATATATATTCTTAAGGATTACTTTTTTAGAATGTAATTCACCTGTAATTATTATATATCTACCCTCAACATCTTCTATATTTGAGCTTTGTTTAAAAGGTATACCTTTACGAATAATTATTGCTACCCCTCTAGACTTATGTGTAAATGAAGAGTGATACACTTTGGAAATCCATTCTGCTGTTAATCTATATTGCGCGTCTTTTTTAAGGTGTGTCTCTTGGAGAAAAATAATATCAGATTTCAATCTATTTAATTGAGCTAAAACCTTACCTCTTTTAATTGGTTCGTTAATTCCCTTAATATTCCAACTACAGAAGGTGATTCCATCACCCCCAATCCTAGTATTTATGTCATACATGTTATTATTAAGGTGGTTTATAATGGAGTAGATGTCTCAGCTCATCTAACCCAATCCTATACCCAAACCTCAGATCGATGAAATTTAATATCTGTGTCATTGTCTTATACACACGTCTCTTTAAACTAACTATATAATACCAATCATACTTAAATCTATATAATATATAATATGAAATAAAATACATAATATAAAAGTAATAATAAAAAATGTAAGTGATGTTAGTAAAGTGCAAGGGGAAAAAAGTGACTACAACTATAATTAGTGCAGTTAGTATTAGTGTAAGCCACACTAGCGTGGCTATTAATCTACGGACTTCCGTGAAAAAAAAAATGTTAATAATTCCAGCTCCGTTTTTGCCTTAAGGGCTATATATGTCGAGGTGGGGTATTAAATTTATATACTTAATAATTAATAATACTACTAATATCAAATATAGTTAGTGCCATAGCACTATATTAGGAGAGCTAACATACATTTTTAAGGGGTAGTTAATACAAAACTATATTTATTAATAATCCATCCATCCCTCCTTGACCCCAAGATAGAGTCCATGTCCATTGTTCCTCCTCCTTCCCTGCGGGTCCTCCTTCAATGTGATCCCCCTCCTTTTCTGTGGGTGGGCAGTATCATCAGGTAAGTGATCAATAATATTCAGTGTCCTTCATCTTCATCTACTTCTTCCTCTACTTCTTCCTCTTCCAGTTTCTTCTGAATGTTTCGAGCGATTTCAAGTGCTTCTGTATGTTTGGTGAAGTGGTGTTCCTTGTTATCATAAGTTACTCTTAATGTTGCTGGGTACATCAGGCCATATCTCAGATTCTTTATGTTCCTCAGGATACCTCTTGTTTTTGTAAATAAAGATCTTCTCTTGGCCACTTCCGCAGGGTAATCTCTGAAGATACTGATGTTGTCTCCCTCATATTTGAGATTTTTCTTACGTATTATTATCTTCATCATATCTTCAAAAGCATGATCGTAAGCCACCTTCACAATCATCTGTCTTGGGGGAGCATCCCTCCTAGGGGTACCTCTAAATGCCCTGTGTGCTCGGCCCAGCAGACGTTCTTGGTCCAAGTTCAGAATATCTTTTAGGAGTTTTTGCAGCAAATTTTCGAGGGTCTTGATCTCCCTCTCGGCCTTCACTCAATCCAACAATACGCAGATTCTGACGCCTTTGTCATCCCTCCAAGTCAATGCATTTCTCAGTTATTTTGTGTAATAATTCTGATAAACGCTTGTTCTCGGCAAGACGCTTCTCGGCTGATTCAGTCAATTCTTTTATTGCGTCATTTTGTTGGTTACGTGAGATTATAATAGGTTCTAACTTGGTATCCAGCAGCAACTCCATCTCACCAGTTTTACGATTTACGTCATCCAACTATTGTTGCAAATCAGTACCCGCTTTATCTTTCCATTCGTCCATCATAGTCTTTACAGTGGCTATGACTTCTTATTTGAACTCTTCGTTCAAATTTTCATGATACACCAAAATATCAGCTCTTAAAATCTTTATTTCCTCTTTATATTCATTTTTCATATCCTAAAGCATTTGTTTTAGCTCACCCATAATAATTTTTTTGAGGTCATCCATCTTTAAAATATCTTCCTGGGAGGCACTCAAACTCGAGCCTGCGGCTCCATCCCTTGTCACAGGCTTTTTCCCTTGGTGTGGGGGGGGGAGAGATGCATCGACATTTTCTGAGTAAAGTCGCGTGCCTGATGACGTCACGCACCTTTTTAACGCTACCGGAACCATTCACACCCGTTCTCCTCTGGTGAGTAGTTTCAGTTAACCCCTTTTACCCCTGTTTTTTATGCAATTTTTAGCAGAGCTGAATGGCGTGAGTTCCACTCACTCGCGCCATTCAGCTTGAGTCATTCAGCAGCGGGCTATTTAGCGGGTTCTGTGGTAGTGCAGCTTTAGAGATACAGCGCGTAAACAGGACCTTCGGCCCATCAAAGCGATGCCCGTACGCAGTAACACTATCCTACACATACTCGGGACAAATTCAATTAACCTGCAAACATGGAGTGTGGTAGGAAACCAGAGCACCCAGCTGTATGTGTTTTGTATGTGTTTTGGTATGTGGGAGTTCACGTGCGCGTTTCTGTGTGTATGTGTGTCAGTGTCTGTGTATGTGTGTATGTCAGTGTGTGTGACATTTCCTACAACCCGCAAAAATGTGCCAAATATATAATGTGGCCCTCATTCTGAAAGGTTTGGAGGCCCCTGGCTAAGATCATAAAGGAAAAGAATAAACAAATGAGTAATGAGCATCGAAAGATAAAAACACAAAATAAACTATACTTCATTCTGAATCCACACATGCTTGCTGTAAGAACGGTACAGCCAGTTTCACTTACTAGTCCTCACAATGTACCCCCCAATTTATTTTTCTCTCAAATAATGATCCAATGATCTTCTGAAAGTCACAATTTGATTAGCCTCCAGTGTCCTAAAACTGCATTCAAATTTGTAACAACTTTTTTTCCTTTATGCTTTGATTTTGAGTAACCTTAAATCATATCCCTAACGACCAGATTCCATTTTTACAGAAATAAATCCATAAATGATATTGTCCATGTTGGCAAGTGCAGGAACTTCTCTCAATGTGCTCACCACACCTCCATAGCATCAAAGATACACAAGACTGATAAGAAATAACAATTACTAAAAGTGGAGAGAGTGAGAGGAAATTTGTAAGAAGGAATTGCAGATGCTGGTTTACACCAAAGATAGACACAAAATGCTGCAGTAACTCAGTGTGACAGGCAGCATCTCTGAAGAGAAGGAATGGGTGACTTTTTGGGTTAAGACCCTTCTTCAGACTCCAGAAACTAGTTATGCTGGTCATCAGAATGAACATATATACATACTTCTGATTTATGAATTTAATATTATCGGAGCTTGTTCATATGTCTGGGTATCCATAAAGCTGGTTTTTGTACAACAGGAATGGTCTGTAATTATAAATTACCTTTAATATAGCAAAGTGTTCCTAGAAGCATCATGAGAATTTGATAGAGAGCCATGTAAGAAATTAAGACAGTTGTCCAACTGCTTGGTTACAAACATAGATTATAAGAAGGTATCATCAACATGTGCTGAATTTAGTTTAGTTTATTGTCACGTGTACCGAGGTACACTGAAAAGCTTTTGTAGCGTGCTCAATCGTTAGTGGAAAGATACATGATTACAATCAAGCCTCCACAGTGTACAGATACATAATAATGTGAATAACGTATAGTACAAGATAAAGTCGAGTAAAGTCCAATTAAATATAGTCCGAGGGCCTCAATGAGGTGGATAGTAGGTCAGGGCTGTTCCCAAGTTGTTGATAGGATGGTTCAGTTGCCTGATAACTGCTGGGAAGAAACTGTCCCTGAATCTGGAGGCATGCATTTTCACACATCTGTACTTCTTGCCTGATGGGAGAGGGGCAAAGAGGGCGTGACGGGGTGAAACCCGTCCTTGATTATGCTGGTGGCCTTGCCAAAGCAGCGTGAAATGTTGATGGAGTCAATGCAAGGGAGGTTGGTTTGCGTGATGATATGGGCTGTGTCCACAATTCTCTACAATTTCTTGCTACTTTGGATGGAGCTGTTCCCAAACCATGCTGTGATGGATCTCGATGAGTAACCTTGTTTCACACTTTAGTAAGATCGGATTGTCCGATTGATGGACTACATTGAGAAAATGTTTCCATTTGTTGGACAGCGCAAAACTAGAGATTCACATTGAAAACCCTGTCACCTTCAGCAGCTGGCTCAGCCTGAAGGTATGTTATCATCCATTGTCAGACCACACCTGTGGGCTTAATGACAAGAGGGCCCTGTGCTGCCCAGTGCACTGCTGATCACGTTGAAATCACCTTTGGGGACCAAGCTCCAGTTCCAAATACTTACTGGAAATAAAAATGTTGAATGGCTCGTCAAACCCAGACCATCATCAAGATGCTACATTTGTAGATGTACTCATCATTATCTGAAGGTTTAGTGTCATAGTGTCATAAAGTCAAATAGCACCAAAACAGCCCCTTCAGCCCAATTTGTGCATGCAACGATAATGCCTCATCCAACAAGTCCCATTTCTCCGCATTTCTGATATTCTTCTAAATGTTTCTTATCCATTCACCTGTCAAAGTGCCTTTTAAATGTTGTTATTGTACTTTCCTCAACTACCTCCTCTGGCAGCTTATTCCATGTACCCACCACTGAATTAAAAAGTTGTTCCTCATATTCTTATTAAATCTTTCCCCTCTCATCTTAACCTATGTCCTCTGGTTCATGATTCCCCAACCATGGGTAAAAGGCTCTTTGCATTCAGCCTATCGATTCTCTTCATGATTTTATACACCTCTATAAGATCGCCCCCCCCCCCCCCCCCCCCCCCTCCAAGGAGGTGACCTCTGTTGGACCAACAAAACAGTTAATATGACAAGGCTCTGGAACCAAGGGTGCCGGAAAATTGGTGGTGGACCTGTACTTGCTTCAGCTTCACAACCAGCTCCTCCTAAACCTGTGATCTCTTCTATTGAGAAAGCACATGGTTACACCAGTAACTTCTCCTCTGCATTACACAGCATCAGGACTTGGAAATTTCTTTCTGTTCCTTCATTTGCACCAGGTCTAATCTCCCTATTCAACCACATTGTAAGAGTACTATCACCAGCAGAATTACAATGGCTTAAAAAAGTGGCTCATCACCATCACCTTAAGGGGATTTATAGACAGGATTAACATATCATTGATATGAACGATATGATATCAATATCAATTATATCAATATAAATTGATATCAATAAATACGATAGAATATCAATATCAATTGTAGCCATATCATATGAGCAAGTGAAATAAAAGGTAATTTAAAAGATTAATTAATGTTTAAAAAAGGCTATAGAACTGAAAAATACTTCCTGGATGATGTGCTTAGCAAAGTAACTGAATTTGACCACTTCTGCAATAGATCTGGCAAATTTGCAGTTTGTTGTCTGACTTGTTTGGCTCATTGTCCAGGAAGGAACTGCAGATGCTGGTTTGCACTGAAGATAGATACACATTGCTGGAGTAACTCACCGGGACAGGCAGCATCTCTGGAGAGAAGGAATGGGTGACATTTCGGGTCGAGCCCCCTTTACGGAAAGGTTCTTCAGACCCTCGTTGCCTCTTTATAATAATAATAATAATAATATATTTTATTGTCATTGCACATAAGTGCAACAAGAGTCACACGAAAGGCTGGAGAAACTCAGCGGGTGCAGCAGCATCCAAGGAGCGAAGGAGACAGGTGACGTTTCGGGTCGAGACCCTTCTTCAGACTGGTCAGGGATCAGGGAAATGAGAGATATAAATGGTGATGTGGAGAGATAAAGAACAATGAATGAAAGATATGCAAAAAAGTATTGATGATAAAGGGAACAAGCAATTGCTAGCTGTTTGTGGTGTGAAAATGAGAAGCTAGTGCGACTAGGGTGGGGGAGGGAGATAGAGATAGAGGGAATGCCAGGGCCTGAGGGCTGAGGGAGAGGTGGGAAGGGGAGGAGACAGCAAGGGTTAACAGAATTGAGAAAATTCTATGTTCAAGCCCAGACGATGCAGACTCCCCAAGCGGATTATGAGGTGCTGTTCCTCCAACTTGCGGTGTTGCTCACTCTGGCCGTGGAGGAGGCCCAGGACCGAGAGGTCGGATACGGAATGGGAGGGGGAGTTGAAGTGCTGAGCCACCGGGAGGTCGGGTTGGTTAATGCGGACCGAGCGGAGGTGTTCGGCGAAACGATCGCCAAGCCTCTGCTTGGTCTCACCGATATAGATCATCTGGCATCTGGAGCAGCGGATGCAGTAGATGAGGTTGGAGGAGGTGCAGGTGAACAACTGTCGGACCTGGAAGGACTGCTTGGGTCCCTGAAAGGCGTGGCGGGGGGAGGTGAAGGGACAAGTGTAGCATTTCTTGCGGTTGCAAGGGAAAGTGCCCTTTCATTGTTCTTTATCACTCCACATCACCGTCTATATCTCTCGTTTCCCTGATCCCTGACCAGTCTGAAAAAGGGTCTCTACCCGATACGTCACCTGTCTCCTTCGCTCCTTGGATGCTGCTGCACCCGCTGAGTTTCTCCAGCCTTTTGTGTGACCCTCGATTCTTCAGCATCTGCAGTTCCTTCTTTAACACTAAGTGCAACGAGATTTGGTTTGCAACTTCCATCCGATGTCATAACTTAATCGACAAATAAAATTTAGGTTTAGATACCCCGAGAACAAGGTTTGTAAAAACGAACAATAGACCAGTAAAATCAACACAGACTAAAGTGCGAGGCCGGGGGAGACAGTCCATGGGGGTGGGGGGGTACTTAGCAGGGCCGGTTCAGAGCCGCTATAGCTCTGGGAATGAAGCTGTTCCTGAGTCTGGAGGTGCGGGCGCAGAAGACCTTGTAACGTCTGCCGGAAGGGAGTAGTTCGAACAGTCCCTTACAAGCGTGAGAGGAGTCTTTGTGTATGCTGACGTCCTTCCTGAGGCACCGTGTGTGGTAGATGCCCTGTGGACGACGCGCTGAGGAGCTCTCCTCTCCGCCTCCATGCAGCTGAGATACCACATAGAGATGCCATACGTTAGTACGCTCTCTGTGGTGCAGCGGTAGGTCGTCAGCAGCTGTTGGGGAAGACCAGTCCGTTTCAATATTCTTAGGAAGAACAGTCGTTGCTGTGCCTTTTTGACCAGCGGTGTTGGTGGACCATGTGAGGTCCTCTGAGATGTGAGTGCCCAGAAACCTGAAGCTGGACACTCTCTCCACACTGTCTCTGTAGATGGAGATTGGGGCATATTCCCCATTCTGTGACCTCCGATTATCGAGAATATGTAGGTACTTACCCATCTGTGGGTGCTGAGTTATTCCTTCTTGACTTCAATTAATTCTTCATGTCATTTTTCTTTATTGAGAGGGAAGTCCAGGCTGCATAACTAGCAGGAAATTTTCCAGTGTTCTAGACAATAGACAATAGGTGCAGGAGTAAGTCATTCGGCCCTTCGAGCCAGCACCGCCATTCGATGTGATCATGGCTGATCATCCACAATTAGTACCCCGTTCCTGCTTTCTCCACATATCCCCTGACTCCGCTATTTTTAAGAGATCTATCTAGCTCTCTCTTGAATGCATCCAGAGAAACTGCCTCCACCGCCCTCTGAGGCAGAGAACTCCACAGACTCAACACTTTCTGTGAGAAAAAGTGTTTCCTCGTCTCCTTATTCTTAAACTGTAGCCCCTTGTTCTGGACTCCCACAACTTCGGGAACATGTTTCCTGTCTCTGGCATGTCCAAGCCCTTAACAATCTTATATGTTTCAATGAGATCCCTTCTCATCTTTCTAAACTCCAGAGTGTACAAGCCCAGCTGCTCCATTCTCTCAGCATATGACAGTCCCGCCATCCCGGGAATTAACCTTGTAAACCTACGCTGCACTCCCTCAATAGCAAGAATGTCCTTCCACAAATTAGGGGACCAAAACTGCACACAATACTCCAGGTGTGGTCCCACTAGGGCTCTGTACAACTGCAGAAGGACCTCTTTGCTCCTATATTCGATTCCTCTTGTTATAAAAGCCAACATGCCATTCGCTTTCTTCACTGCCTGCTGTACCTGCATGCTTACTATCATAGACTGATGTACAAGGACCCCCAGATCCCGTTGTACTTCCCCTTTTCCCAACTTGATGCCATTTAGATAGTAATCTGCCTTCCTGTTTTTGCTACCAAAGTGGATAAGCTCACATTTATCCGCATTAAACTTCATCTGCCATGCATCTGCCCACTCCCCCAACCTGTCCAAGTCACCCTGCATTCTCATAGCATCCACCTCACCGTTCACACTGCCACCCAGCTTTGTGTCATCTGCAAATTTGCTAATGTTACTTTGAATCCCTTCATCCAAATCATTGATGTATATTGTAAATAGCTGCGGTCCCAGCACCGAGCCTTGCGGTACCCCACTCGTCACTGCCTGCCATTCTGAGAGGGACCCGTTAATCCCTACTCTTTGTTTTCTGTCTGCCAACCACTTCTCTATCCATGTCAGCACTCTACCCCCAATACCATGTGCCCTAATTTTGCCCACTAATCTCCTATGTGGGACCTTATCAAATGCTTTCTGAAAGACCAGATACACTACATCCACTGGCACTCCCTTGTCCATTTTCCTAGCTACATCTTCAAAAAATTCCAGAAGATTAGTCAAGCATGATTTCCCCTTCGTAAATCCATGCTGACTTGGACCAATCCTGTTATTGCTATCCAAATGTTCAGCTATCTCATCTTTTATAATTGACTCCAGCATCTTCCCCCACCGATGTCAGGCTAACTGGTCTATAATTCCCTGTTTTCTCTCTCCGCCTTTCTTAAAAAGTGGGATAACATTAGCTACCCTCCAATCCACAGGAACTGATCCTGAGTCTATAGAACATTGAAAAATTATCACCAATGCATCCACGATTTCTAGAGCTCCTCCCTTAAGTACCCTGGGATGCAGACCATCAGGCCCTGGGGATTTATCAGCCTTCAGTCCCATCAGTCTATCCAACACCATTTCCTGCCTGATGTGGATTTCCTTCAGTTCCTCAGTCACCCCTGATCCTATGGCCACTAGTATATCAGGAAGATTGTTTGTGTCCCCCCTTAGTGAAGACAGATCCAAAATACCTGTTCAACTCATCTGCCATTTCCTTGTTCCCCATAATAAATTCACCTTTTTCGGTCTTCAAGAGTCCAACTTTGGTCTTAACTATTTTTTTCCTCTTCACGTACCTAAAGAAGCTTTTACTGTCCTGCTTTATATTCTTGGCTAGCTTACCTTCGTACCTCATCTTTTCTCCCCGTATTGTCTTTGTAGTTATCTTCTGTTGTTCTTTAAACGTTACCCAATCCTCTTGCTTCCCCCTCATCTTTGCTACGTTGTACTTCTTCGCTTTAATTTTTATACTGTCCTTGTCAGCCATGGTCGTCCCTTTCTCCCCTTGGAATCTTTCTTCCTCCGAGGAATGAACTGATCCTGCACCTTCTGTATTATTCCTAGAAACACCTGCCAGTTTTGTTCCACTGTCATGCCTGCTAGTGTGTCTTTCCAGTCAACTTTGGCCAGCTCCTCCCTCATGACCCCATAGTCCCCTTTATTCAACTGCAACACTGACACCTCCGATCTACTCTTCACCCTCTCCAATTGTAGATTAAACCTAACCATGTTATGGTCACTGCCTCCTAATGGCTCAGTAACCTCAAGGTCCTTTATCAAATCCAGTTCATTACATAACACTAAATCCAGAATTGCCTTCTCCCTGGTAGGCTCCAATACAAGCTGTTCAAAGAATCCATCACAAAGGCACTCTACAACGTCCCTTTCTTGGGGTGCAGTACCAACCTTATTTTCCCAGTCTACCTGCATGTTGAAATCTCCCATAACAACCACTGCATTACTTTTACTACATGCCATTTTTAACTCCTGATTCAACTTGCACCCAATGTCCAGGCTATTGTTTGGGGGCCTGTAGATTAATTCCATTGAGTTAATTCTACCCTAATGGTAGATTAATTCCATTAGGGTATTTTTACCCTTACAATTCCTTTGTTCTATCCAAACAGACTCCACATCTCCTGTTTCAATGTCACCCCTTGCAAGGGACTGAATTTCATTCCTCACCAACAGGGCAACCCCACCCCCTCTGCCCGCCTGTCTTGTCTTTTGAATAGGAGGTATATATACCCTTGAATATTCAGTTCCCAGCCCTGGCCCTCTTGAAGCCATGTCTCAGTAATTTTCACAACATCATACTTGCCAGTTTCTTACTGAGCCTCAAAACATCCACTTTATTCCTTATACTTCCTGCATTCATATATGGCACCTTGACCTCCGTATTCACTCTCCCCATCGCACCGCTTGCAATTGGCCCTGACCTTACTCTGTTGTCGATTCGTGAGCTTTCATTCCCATTAATTCGAGAATCTTTTGAAAATTTTCCTGTAGCCACTTCCCCTTCAACTCCATCTTTATACTCCAATTTGTCAATCCCTCCTCCCCACTATTTAGTTTAAACCCAAACGTGTAGCCCAAGTTCTGTGCTTATAGATTGAACAGTTTTAGTGGGCAACTCCTGAAAGCAACATAGTTCTCTTAGATCCTGAATGTTGCCTGTCCGCAGCTAAACTCCCAATGTTTATAAGGGGAAGGCCGTATGGAAGAGATAACCACACTCCATATTGCAGCACAAATCTCTATTTCCAGGAATTTCTCAAAAGTTTAATTAATAGATCAATTTCATGCAAGATTGGTGGACTTCTTTCATAAGCAGACAGAGAAGTATAGGCTCCCCGAACATGGCCACTGCACTGCACCCCACTCATCTCGCCGCCTCACCGGTCGGACCGACCACCCGCCCACCGGGAGCTCCAATGCATCGCCCGCCGACCCCGACTCCACTGCCCGCGGACTCCTACCTTTGGGTCCGCCGACCCACGACACTGCACCGCCCTCCAGCAGCCCGCAGCCGTCACCTCACCTGCAGACTGGACACTGCAGCGGGCCTGAAGCCTCCACATTCCTAACTCCTCCCACCACTCTGTTTTTAACGGCACTGGGTCCCAGTGCCCGTCTCCCCAGCCCCAGTAACCTTAGAAGCTATTCCACTGGGTTTTCCCCATCCCCCCCTACCATGTAACCCCTGCTCTTCCCCACCCACACCACAGCCCCCATATCCCCCAACCCCTTGACCACCCTCCACCCCCCACCACACAACGCTCCTGTGAAAGACCTCTGCTGAGGACCGACCTTTCAGTGTCGGAGAGGGAGAGGTCCGGGGGTATGGTGAACACGTGGCAAGGATGGGGGTTGTGGCCGGAGGAAGGCAGGTGAGTGCCCCACCGTACACATTTCCACATACCTTGACGCCATCCTATCCCCCTTTGTTAAATCCCTCCCCACCTATGTTCAAGACACCTCAGCCACTCTCTGTCGGCTCCGCGCATTCCATTCTCCAGGCCCCCATCCTCTCATCTTTACCATGGATGTTCACTCACTCTACACCTCCATCCCCCACCAGGACGGTCTCAAAGCCCTCCGGTTCTTCCTCGACCAGAGGAGCAACCCATACCCGTCCACTGACACCTCTCCGCCTAGCAGAGTTGGTCCTTACCCTCAATAAACTTCTCTTTTGACTCCTCCCATTTCCTCCAAACACAAGGCGTAGTTATGGGCACACGCATGGGCCCCAGCTACGCTTGCCTCTTTGTCGGGTACATCGAACAATCCTTGTTCTCTGCGTACCAGGGCCCCATCCCCGACCTCTACCTCCGTTACATTGACGACTGCTTTGGTGTCACCTCCTGCACCCACACACAACTGACTGACTTCATCCATTTCACCACCAACTTCCATCCGGCACTCAAATACACTTGGACCATTTCCGGCATTTCCCTACCATTCCTAGACCTCACCATCTCAGTTTCGCCACCTCCAACGTGACCCCTCCACTCGCCACATCTTCCCATCTCCACCCCTGTCTGCCTTCCGCAAAGACCGCTCCCTCCGCAACTCCCTTGTCAATTCTTGCCTTCCCTCCCGCTCTACCCCTTCCCCGGGCACTTTCCCTTGCAACCGCAAGAAATGCAACACTTGTCCCTTCACCTCCCCCCTCCACTCCTTTCAGGGACCCAAGCAGTCCTTCCAGGTCCGACAGAGGTTCACCTGCACCTCCTCCAACCTCATCTACTGCATCCGCTGCTCTAGATGCCAGATGATCTATATCGGTGAGACCAAGCAGAGGCTTGGCGATCGTTTAGACGCCGAACACTCTGCTCGGTCCGCAATTAAACAACCCGACCTCCCCGGTGGCTCAGCACTTTCAACTCCCCTTCCCATTCCGTATCCGACCTCTCGGTCCTGGGGCCTCCTCCACGGCCAGAGTGAGCAACACCGCAAGTTGGAGGGAAACAGCACCTCATATTCCGCTTGGGGAGTCTGCATCCTTTGGGCTTGAACATTGAATTTTCTCAATTCTGTTAACCCTTGCTGTCTCCTCCGCTTCCCACCTCTCCCTCAGCCCTCGGGCCCTGGCATTCCCTCAATCTCTATCTCCCTCTCCCACCCTAGTCGCACTAGCTTCTCATTTTCACACCACAAACAGCTTACAATGGCTTGTTCCCTTTATCATCGATACTTTTTTGCATATCTTTCATTCATTGTTTTCTCCACATCACCGTCTATATCTCTCGTTTCCCTGATCCCTGACCAGTCTGAAGAAGGGTCTCGACCCAAAACGTCGCCTATCTCCTTCGCTCCTTAGATGCTGCTCTACCCGCTGAGTTTCCCCAGCCTTTTGTGTACCCTCGATTCTCCAGCATCTGCAGTTCCTTCTTCAACAGAGAAGTATAGGATGATGCCTTGAAAAGCTGGCGAATCTTACATATACAATGAAAATAATTATAGGAATCCATATGTCACCTTAATTTAATTAATATATCATTGCTCTCTCATCCTTCACATTTAGTATTTAATTGTTTAAATATCTTCATGATCTTGCAGTTCCTTCTTTTTAAACTAGCCCAACTCTCCGCACTGCATGCACTTTCACTTGGGTCTATAACTGATTCTTCCCTTTCTTGAAATCGCTGCCTTCGTCTCAACGGCTAGTTTAGCAACCAATATCGATGTTAAGCTCACTAATTCCCATAGCTATCTCAACAGCACCTCCACCTACCCTGCTTTCCACAAGGATGCCATTTTATTCTCAAAATTTATCGATCTCCATCACATCTGTTCTGATGATAAGACGTTTCTCTTTTGCACATTCAACTGATTATTCTCCATTACTTTCTTCTCCTCCTAGCTAAAGTTGGCAATAATATCAACATGTTCATAACCCATTTGTGGTCTGCTGCCTTCTGGGTTTAAATGTGATTTGTTCAGCTGCAATAGTATAATTTCTTCCAGAGATAAGAGTGATTTGAATGTTGAAACCACTTAATGATAGTAATATTTAAATTGACTTTTAACCGTAATGATTCAGCCATAGACATCTTCCGTTTTCAAACATTTTATTGAAATCAAGATAAGGAAGCAGAGCCCGGTTGTACTTACTCGCCTATCACTGGAAAATCGGTTTATTGGAAGTCTGATGTTGAAACCTATTGAGACTCAAGTTCAGAATAGATAGCATCATGGATGCTTTGGATTAAACCAGTGCTC
The DNA here is from genome assembly GCA_035221665.1 of Okamejei kenojei. Classification (NCBI taxonomy): domain Eukaryota; kingdom Metazoa; phylum Chordata; class Chondrichthyes; order Rajiformes; family Rajidae; genus Okamejei; species Okamejei kenojei. The sequence goes on along the minus strand of CM069137.1, from coordinate 70,023,287 downwards.
CCAACGTTATTCATACGTGGCCAGAAACTGATCATATATTTGGATTTTAAGGTGGCGCAATGAAGCAGCAGCTCTACCTGTCATGCCATTGTGTTGCCCACTTTATTAAACCATTATAATTCTTCTGATGAGAGTGCTCCTTCAATGTTGTTGAATAGGGAGATTAGACCGCGTGTTTTAAGAGAGCGTGATAAATGAATTGAGTTTTCAAAACATTTTACTTTGGCTCTGCAGCTTTTTAATAATGAATATTGTGATGACATTGAATGCTCTTACTGTCTACTCACCTGCCCCTTGCTCACTTGAACTTATACAACCAACGGAAAAGCTGTGCGTCAGCTGTTTTAACTTTCAACAAATTTCACCAGAATTTTCCATAATTTTTGAAAAGCTTTTTGGGTACCCTTGGCCCAGTTTCCATCCTTCCCAGCCAGAGATTAAAGGTTTCAAAGGTATTTTATTGTCACGTGTACCAATTAAGGTACAGTGAAATGTGAATTACCATATAGCCATACGAAGAAAAAAAAGCAACAAGACACACAACTACATAAAAGTTAATACAAATATCCACCACAGCGGATTCCCCACATTCGTCACTGTGATGGAAGGCAAAAAAGTCCAATCTTCTTCCTCTTTATTCTCCCGCCGTCGGGGCAGTCAAACCATCCGTCGGAGTGATCAAAGCTCCCGCAGCCAGCGGTCGAAGCCCCCGCGTCGGGGCAGTCGAAGATCCTCCAGCTTGGAGTTCCCGAAGTCCGTCTCTGACCAGACACCATGAGCTGCGTGATGTTAAGTCTGCAAGCACCCATGTCTGGAGTTCCGAGGTCGATCCCTGGCAAAGGGATCGCAGGCTTCGCAATGTTAAAGTCCCGTAGGCTCCCCGCGGTGGAGCTCTCAAAAGTCAGTCTCCAGCAAAGGCCGTCGACTCCTCGATGTTAGGCTGCAGTGTGGATGGAGATATGATACGGAAACAAATTGCATCTCAAAGGTTTCAAAGGTCTTTTATTGTCACATGTACCAACTTATTCTTTCGTGTCCATCTTCCATGTTTCAAATGTTGACATCGCTGTCATCGTCTGTCCTGAAAAGGACGTAAGCTTCCGGCGGCAATCACTGGGAGCCATCACTTGTTGCAATAGATGATGGTGGTAGCAGAATTAGCTTGGGATACTTCCGCTTTCCAGCCCCACGACGTGGACGCTTCTGCTATGGGGCCACATGTACCATAAGGCACATTGATATGCAAATTACCATACACCCATAGGAAAAAAAGCAACAAGACACACAAATACATAAACGTTAACATAAACATCCACCATAGCGGATTCCCCACATTCCCCACTGTAATGGAAGGCAAATAAGTCCAATCTATTTCCTCTTTATTTATCTCCATCTAGATAAGAGATTAGAAAAAGTTTCCCCCAACCCCCCCCCACATAAAACATGCTAAAGAACACTAAAAACATCCATTTAACGCATCTATCTATATCTATATATCTATCTATACATAACTAAAACTCTGATCTTGTGCTCTTCTGTGGTTTTTCTATTTCCGCAAAATGGGTACAGGATAGCATTACAATTTTTCACCACCTTACTCACTATTCTCCTGTGCTCAAGTGCAACAATCTTTGTTCCAATCGATGGTATAGTTTAAAAGTTATTAAGGTTTAAAAATCTTAAAAACCGAGCATGTGCAGATTGGTCTCCTATCCAGCCAATCACAGCCACACAGATTGGTCTCCTCTCCTGTCAGTCACCCGGGGCAACGACGCCCAGGCCGGGATGACAACGCCCCTTCCGGCGCAACATCGCCACACTGATTGGCGGGGTCCTCTGTCACTCACCCGTAGGGAGAATAAAGCTGAAAGAACGGAGCGAGCAGAGTTTGTGCATCACCGCCGGCTGGTGCACAGCTGGAGCTGCGTCGCTCAGAGCCTGACCGATTGCGAGACCGACTGCTGCAACCTCAAGATCGTGGGTAGGTGAGGAGGGAGATTGGGGGATTAAGGGAGAGGAGGGGATAGGGAGGGAGAGGGGGGAAAGTGGGGGAGGTGAGGAGGGGAAGTGGGGAGAGTAGGGTGGGGAATAGAGGGCGAGGAGTGCTGTGGGAGGTCAGGAGGGATAGTGGGGGGATAGGGGAGGTGAGGAGTGTGGGAAAATGGGGATAGAGGGATAGGAAGGGGGATAAAGAGGGGAGATGAGTTAGGGAGGGAGGGGAGGGGAGGAATGTGAGTGAGTGACTAAGGGTAGTGGGAAAGAAAAAGGAGAGGTGAGGGAAGGATTGGGGAGGGGAGGAGGGGAGGGGGAAAAGAAAAGGGAGGATGAAGGGGAGGGGGAGGGGAGTGCTGGGGATGAGGGGAAATGAGCCGTGCCTGCGCAGTTTGGGGCTGTGGGTGAGTGGTGGAATATTTTGTTGGGGGATTGAGTGAGTAGTGGAATATTGCTTCGGGGAACGGGTTGCATTGGGGGACCAGACCTCCCGTGGGGGCTATGGGTGAGTGGTGGAATATTGCGTTGGGGGAACGGGTGAGTGGTGGAATATTGTGTTGAGGAACGAGTTGCGTTGGGGGACAAAGCCTTCCATGTGACTGGGTCCGAACGGGTTCCTCTTAGTCTAGTATACTATTACTAAAACTCTCATCTTGACCACTTCCCCCAAAAACAATCCCCCATAGCACTATGATTTTTCACCACCTTACTCACCATTCTCCTCTGCTGCAAGTCAAAGAAGTTTCGGTGAAATAGTACAAGAGTCATGAAGGTTTAAAAATTGTAAAAAAAACGCCCCTTCCAGAACCCGCTGTCAATAACGTGGCGAGGAGAATAAAAAGCTGAAGGGGCAGAGTGTGTTGAGCCACCCCCACAGAGCGTGCAGCCCATTGGGAGCGTGCAGCCCACGTGGAGCATACAGCGAGTGAGCAGCCTATGGACTGCTTCTGCAGCGACCAGCATGACCAGCCGGAAGCTGCTGAGTTGAACCGGAACCCTCTGAGTGAAGCCGGAGTGGGACCGAGATCTGTTGCGTGAGGCTGAAAGCTAAAGGTGCGGAGTGAGCAGATTGCGAGCCCCCCCTCTCCACACACCCCATCGTCCTCCGCCCCCTCTTCCCCCACCCCCCTTTCCCCACACCCCCTTTCCCCAACCCCCTTCCCCCACATCCCCCTATTTCCTATTTCCACGCTGTATCCCTCAACTCTAGACTCTAAAATTAGTAGGTGGTCAAATTTCTAACTCTGGCTGATGTTTTCACAATTCTTGACCATCATCAACTGGGTTCAATCAGAGGTAATAATAGGCTGCCTAGATTCCAACTGATTAATTAGATTCTCTTGGAGGAGAATCTGTGATTGTTGAGGCCTAAAAAGGAACCAAGAATGAGCTAAACATTGTGTAAGAAGGAAATGCAGGTGCTGGTTTAAACAGAAGATAGACACAAAAAGGTGGTGTAACTCAGCGGGACAGGCAGCATGTTGTTAAAGAAGGAACTGCAGATGCTGGAGAATCGAGGGTACACAAAAGGCTGGAGAAACTCCGCGGGTGCAGCAGCATCCCTGGAGAGAATGGATGGGTGACGTTTTGGGTCGAGACCCTTCTTCATACTGGTTAGGGATAAGGAAAACGAGAGATATAGACGGTATAGAGAGAGATTTATTAGGTTAATTCCCGGGATGGCTGGACTGTCGTATGCTGAGAGAATGGAGCAGCTGGGCTTGTACACTCTGGAGTTTAGAAGGATGAGAGGGTATCTCATTGAAACATATAAGATTGTGGCAGGAAACATGTTCCCGATGTTGGGGGAGTCCAGAACCAGGGGCCACAGTTTAAGAATAAGGAGTAAGCCATTATTCTCACAGAGAGTGGTGAGTCTGTGGAATTCTCTTCCTCAGAGGGCGGTGGAGGCAGGTTCTCTGGATGCTTTCAAGAGAGAGCTAGATAGGGCTCTTAAAAATAGCGTAGTCAGGGGATATGGGGAGAAGGCAGGAACGGGGTAGATATTGGGGATGATCAGCCATGATCACATTGAATGGCGGTGCTGGCTCGAAGTGCCGAATGGCCTACTCCTGCACCTATTGTCTATTGTCTATTGAGATAAGAAACAATGAATGAAAGATATGCAAAAAAGTAACGATGATAAAGGAAACACGCTGTTTGCAGGGTGAAAATAAGAAGCTAGTGCGACTTGGGTGGGGGAGGGATAGAGAGAGGGGGAATGCCGGGGCTACCTGAAGTGAGAGAAATCAACACTCTTACCACTGCGCTGTATGTTGCCCAAGCGAAATATGAGTTGCTGTTCCTCCAATTTGGGTTTAACCTCACTCTGACAATGGAGGAGACATCGGACAGAAAGGTCTGTGTCGTTGTCAGAGTGAGGCTAAACGTAAATTGGAGGAACAGCATCTCATGTGCTGCCCAAAAAGTTGGAGAGGACTTCTGTGTCCACTCATCATCATCAATCTTGTGAGTTACTAAACGATCTGAACCATGTTATACTGCTGGAGGGTTGCTTTGTACAGATCAACGATTTGACGCCAAATCAAAGCAGAGCTACAGTGCCCTCCATAATGTTTGGGACAAACACCCATCATTTATTTATGTGCCTCTGTACTCCACAATTTGAGATTTGGAATAGAAAAACTCTCATGTGGTTCAATTGCATATTGTCAGATTTTATTAAAGGGTATTTTTTATACACTTTGGTTTCACCATGTAGAAATTACAGCTGTGTTTACATGTAGAAATTACAGCTGTGAGCCAGAGAGGCCCACAGGAGCCGTTGGAAGAGGAGGAGGGGGAGGAGCGACACCCGACCGGTAAGCTATAAAATCCAGCGCGGGGCTTGTTTTTTCAGAGGCCCACAGGAGCCGTTGGAAGAGGAGGAGGGGGAGGAACGACACCCGACCGGTAAGCTATAAAATCCAGCGCGGGGCTTGTTTTTTCAGAGGCCCACAGGAGCCGTTGGAAGAGGAGGAGGGGGAAAGAGCGACACCGACCGGTAAGCTATAAAATCGAGCGCGGGGCTTGTTTTTTCAGAGGCCCACAGGAGCCGTTGGAAGAGGAGGAGGAGGAGGAGGAGGAGGAGCGACACCCGACCGGTAAGCTATAAAATCGAGCGCGGGGCTTGTTTTTTTCAGAGGCCCACAGGAGCCGTTGGAAGAGGAGGAGGGGGAGGAGCGACACCCGACCGGTAAGCTATAAAATCGAGCGCGGGGCTTGTTTTTTCAGAGGCCCACAGGAGCCGTTGGAAGAGGAGGAGGGGGAGGAGCGACACCCGACCGGTAAGCTATAAAATCGAGCGCGGGGCTTGTTTTTTCAGAGGCCCACAGGAGCCGTTGGAAGAGGAGGAGGGGGAGGAGCGACACCCGACCGGTAAGCTATAAAATCTAGCGCGGGGCTTGTTTTTACCCAAATCCATAACATTCCATTTGGAGAAGTGGGTTTTTTTTTTTGAGGAAGCCGCTGATTGGTGGAAGAGGACCCGAGGAAGCAGCTGATTGGGTGCAACCCCGGGTTTACAATTTTACATTTCTACCTTCTGGGAGTTAGGGATTCTGGGAGTTAGGGATTCTGGGAGTTAGGGATTCTGGGAGTTAGGGACTCTGGGAGTTAGGGATTCTGCAGGGTTAAGGATTCAGTATTTAGTAGTAAAGTTTAAAGGATAAGTTTTTTGTGTTTTTTTTAATATTTAATACAGAGTAATTTGGGAGTAAGGTATGGCAGTAGAGATTGGCCCCGTGGTTTGTTCAGCCTGCAACATGTGGGAGATCAGGGAGATGGTCGGTGTCCCTGGTGACTACGTTTGCAGGAAGTGTGTCCAGCTGCAGCTCCTGGCAGACCGCATTGAACGATTGGAACTGCGGCTGGATTCATACTGGAGCATCCACGATGCGGAGAAAGTCGTGGATAGCACATACAGTGAGTTGGTCACACCGCAGGCACAAGGTAAGAGGACAAAAAGGGAACGGGTGGCCAATAGCCAGCAAAGCAGTAGGCAGGTAGTGCAGGAGTCCCTGCGGTCATCTCCCTCCTAAACAGATATACCATTTTGGATACTGTTGAGGGAGATGGCTCATCAGGGGAATGCAGCAGCAGCCAAGTTCATGGCACCATGGGTGGCTCTGCAGCACATGAGGGGGGAAAAAAGAGGGGAAGGGCAATAGTAATAGGGGATTCAATTGTCAGGGGAATAGATAGGCGTTTCTGCGGCCGCAAACGAGACTCCAGGATGGTATGTTGCCTCCCTGGTGCAAAGGTCAGGGATGTCACTGAACGGCTGCAGAACATTCTGGAGGGGGAGGGTGAACAGCCAGTTGTCGTGGTACATGTTGGCACCAACGATATAGGTAAAAAAAGGGATGAGGTCCTACAAGGTGAATTTAGGGAGCTAGGAGATAAACTTAAAAGTAGGACCTCAAAGGTAGTAATCTCCGGATTACTACCAGTACCACGGGCCAGTCAGAGTAGAAATAGGAGGATAATGCAAATGAATACGTGGCTTGAAAAGTGGTGCAAGGGGGAGGGATTCAAATTTTTAGGGCACTGGGACCAGTTCTGGGGAGGTGGGACCGGTACAAACAGGACGGTTTGCACCTGGAATGGAATGGAACCAATGTTCTTGGGGGAGTGTTTGCTAGTGCTGTCGGGGAGGATTTAAACTAATGTGGCAGGGGGATGGGTACAAGAGCAGAGAGGCAGGTGGGTGTAAAATGAGGGTAGAAGCAATAGGTAGCAAGGTGAAAAGTAAAAGTGACAGGCAGACAAAACCAGGGCAAAAATCAAAAAGGGCCACTTTTTCAGCAAAATTGTATAAGGGGTAAGTGCGTTGTAAAGACAAGCCTGAAGGCTTTGTGTCTCAATGCAAGGAGTATTCATAATAAGGTGGACGAGTTGAACGTGCAGATAGATATTAATGATTATGATATAGTTGGGATCACGGAGACATGGCTCCAGGGTGACTTAGGCTGGGAGCTGAACATCCAGGGATATTCAATATTCAGGAGGGATAGAGAGAAAGGAAAAGGAGGTGGGGTAGCGTTGCTGGTTAGAGAGGAGATTAACGCAATGGAAAGGAAGGACATTAGCTTGGAGGATGTGGAATCGGTATGGGTAGAGCTACAAAACACTAAGGGGCAGAAAACGCTGGTGGGTGTTGTGTACAGGCCACCTAACAGTAGCAGAGAAGTTGGGGATGGTATCAAACAGGAAATTAGAAATGCGTGCGACAAAGGCAAAACAGTTATAATGGGTGACTTCAATCTACATATAGATTGGGTTAATCAAATTGGCAGGGGTGCTGAGAAAGAGGATTTTTTGGAATGTATGCGGGATAGTTATCTAAATCAACATGTAGAGGAACCAACGAGAGAGCAGGCTATTTTAGACTGGGTTTTGAGTAATGAGGAAGGGGTAATTAGCCGTCTTGTTGTACGTGCCCCCTTGGGCAAGAGTGACCATAATATGGTTGAGTTCTTCATTAGGATGGAGAGTGACATTGTTAATTCAGAAACAATGGTTCTGAACTTAAAGAAAGGTAACTTTGAGGGTGTGAGACGTGAATTGGCCAAGATTGACTGGCAATTAATTCTAAAAGGGTTGACGGTGGATATACAATGGAAGACATTTAAAGACTGCATGGATGAACTACAAAAATTGTTCATCCCAGTTTGGCAAAAGAATAAATCGGGGAAGGTAGTGCATCCGTGGATAACAAGGGAAATCAGGGATAGTATCAAAGCAAAGGATGATGCGTACAAAGTAGCCAGAAAAAGCAGCATACCAGAGGACTGGGAGAAATTCAGAGACCAGCAGAGGAGGACAAAGGGCTTAATTAGGAAAGGAAAAATAGATTATGAAAGAAAACTGGCAGGGAACATAAAAACTGACTGCAAAAGTTTTTATAGATATGTGAAGAGAAAGAGGTTAGTTAAAACAAATGTAGGTCCCTTGCAGTCAGAAACAGGTGAGTTGATCATGGGGAACAAGGAAGACATAAATAATCTGCCTGAAATAGCAGGGGACTGTGGGTCAAAGGAGGAATTGAGTGAAATCCAGGTCAGTCGGGAAGTGGTGTTGGGTAAATTGAATAGATTAAAGGCCGATAAATCCCCAGGGCCAGATAGGCTGCATCCCAGAGTACTTAAGGAAGTAGCTCAGGAAATAGTGGATGCATTAGTGATAATCTTTCAAAACTCTTTAGATTCTGGAGTAGTTCCTGAGGATTGGCGAGTAGCAAATGTAACCCCTCTTTTTAAGAAGGGAGGGAGAGAGAAAACGGGGAATTACAGACCAGTTAGTCTAACATCGGTAGTGGGGGAAACTGCTAGAGTCAGTTATTAAAGATGGGATAGCAGCACATTTGGAAAGTGGTAAATCATTGGACAAAGTCAGCATGGATTTACGAAAGGTAAATCATGTCTGACGAATCTTGTGGAATTTTTCGAGGATGTAACTAGTAGCGTGGATAAGGGAGAACCAGTGGATGTGGTATATCTGGACTTCCAGAAGGCTTTCGACAAGGTCCCACATAAGAGATTAGTATACAAACTTAAAGCATACGGTATTAGGGGTTCAGTATTGATGTGGATAGAGAACTGGCTGGCAAACAAGAAGCAAAGAGTAGCAGTAAACGGGTCCTTTTCACAATGGCAGGCAGTGACTAGTGGGGTACCGCAGGGCTCAGTGCTGGGACCCCAGCTATTTACAATATATATTAATGATCTGGATGAGGGAATTGAAGGCAATATCTCCAAGTTTGCGGATGACACTAAGCTGGGGGGCAGTGTTAGCTGTGAGGAGGATGCTAGGAGATTGCAAGGTGACTTGGATAGGCTGGGTGAGTGGGCAAATGTTTGGCAGATGCAGTATAATGTGGATAAATGTGAGGTTATCCACTTTGGTGGCAAAAACAGGAAAGCAGACTATTATTTAAATGGTGGCCGATTAGGAAAAGGGGAGATGCAGCGAGACCTGGGTGTCATGGTACACCAGTCATTGAAAGTAGGCATGCAGGTGCAGCAGGCAGTGAAAAAAGCGAATGGTATGTTAGCTTTCATAGCAAAAGGATTTGAGTACAGGAGCAGGGAGGTTTGTACTTCAGTTGTACAGGGTCTTGGTGAGACCACACCTGGAGTATTGCGTACAGTTTTGGTCTCCAAATCTGAGGAAGGACATTATTGCCATAGAGGGAGTGCAGAGAAGGTTCACCAGACTGATTCCTGGGATGTCAGGACTGTCTTATGAAGAAAGACTGGATAGACTCGGTTTATACTCTCTGGAATTTAGGAGATTGAGAGGGGATCTTATAGAAACTTACAAAATTCTTAAGGGGTTGGACAGGCTAGATGCAGGAAGATTGTTCCCGATGTTGGGGAAGTCCAGGACAAGGGGTCACAGCTTAAGGATAAGGGGGAAATCCTTTAAGACCGAGATGAGAAAGACTTTTTTCACACAGAGTGGTGAGTCTCTGGAACTCTCTGCCACAGAGGCTAGTTGAGGCCAGTTCATTGGCTATATTCAAGAGTGAGTTAGATGTGGCCCTTGTGGCTAAGGGGATCAGAGGGTATGGAGAGAAGGCAGGTACGGGATACTGAGTTGGATGATCAGCCATGATCATATTGAATGGCGGTGCAGGCTCGAAGGGCTGAATGGCCTACTCCTGCACCTAATTTCTATGTTTCTATGTTTCTATAGTGTCCGCATTTCAGAGCACTGTATTGTTTGGGACACATGGCTTCACAGGTGTTTGTAATTGCTCAGGTGTGTTTAATTGCCTCCTTAATGCAGGCATAAGAGGGCTCTCAGCACCTAGTCTTTCCTCCAGTCTTTCCATCACCTTTGGAAACTTGTATTGCTGTTTATCAGCATGAGGACTACAGTTGTGTCAATAAAAGTCAAATAAGCCATTATGAGACTGAGAAACAAGAATAAAACTGTTAGAGACATCAGCCAAACTTTAGGCTTACCAAAATCAACTGTTTGAAACATCATTAAGAAGAAAGAGAGCATTGGTGAGCTTACTAATCGCAAAGGGACTGGCAGGCCAAAGAAGACCTCCACAGCTGATGACGGAAGAATTCTCTCTATAATAAAGAAAAAACCCCAAACACCTGTCTGACAAATCAGAAACACTCTTAAGGAGTCAGGTGTGCATTTATCAATGACCACTGTCCGCAGAAGACTTCATGAACAGAAATACAGAGGCTACACTGCAAGATGTAAACCACTAGTTAGCCGCAAAAATAGGATGGCCAGGTAACAGTTTTCCAAGAAGTACATAAAAGAGCAACTACAGTTCCGGAAAAAGGTCTTGTGGACAGATGATCCGAAGATTAACATATCAGAGTGATGGTAAGAGCAAAGTATGGAGGAGAAAAGGAACTGCCCAAGATCCAAAGCATACCACCTCATCAACACGGTGGTGGGGGTGTTGTGGCCTGGGCATGTATGGCTGCTGAAGGTACTGGCTCAATTATCTTCATTTATGATACAACTGCTGATGGTGGTAGCATAATGAATTCTGAAGTGTATAGACACATCCTATCTGCTCAAGTTCAAACAAATGCCTCAAAACTCATTGGCCGGTGGTTCATTCTACATCAAGACAAAGATCCCAAACATACTGCTTAAGCAACAAAGGAGTTTTTGAAAGCTAAATAATGGTCAATTCTTGAATGGCCATGTCAATCACCTGGTCCAACCCAATTGATATGCCTTTTATATGCTGAATAGAAAACTGAAGGGACTAGCCCCCAAAACAAGCAAAAGTTAAAGATGTCTGCAATACAGTCCTGGCAGAGCATCACCAGAGAAGGCACCCAGCAACTGGTGATGTCCATGAATCACAGACTTCAAGCAGTCATTGCATGCAAAGGATATGAAACAAAATACTAAACATGACTACTTTCATTGACATTACATTGCTGTCCCACAACATTATGGTGCCTTGAAATGGATGGACTATGTATAAACACTGTTGTAATTTCTACATGGTGAAACCAAAATGTATAAAAATGCCCTTTATTAAAATCTGACAATGTGCACTTTAACCATGTGATTTGTTCTATTACAAATTCCAAAGTACAAAGGCAAATAAATAAATGATGGGTCTTTGTTCCAAACATTATGGAGGGCACTGTATCTATCATCTATTTAGGGAAGCAGATAAGTTACCCAACCCATTTATTGGCCAATCAAATTTAAAAAAATGTTTATACAACATTATAACAGGTATCCTTTAACTTCAATTGAATCACCAAATAGCCAATTGGGACCTCCATTCAATAAATGCATAAAAAACATTATCATCTGTTTTAGAAAATAGTATAGTACAGTGCAGGAACAGGCACATTGGCTCACAATATCTGTGCTGAACATGATGTCAAGATAAACTAATCTCATCTGTCTGCACATGATCCATATCCCCCCATCCAGACAGCTGTGGAAGCCAAGTCATTAGGCATTTTAAAATCGAAGATTTCTTGATTATTAAGGGTGACTTAAAGGAGAATGCAGGAGAATGGAGTTGAGAGGGAAAGGTAAATCAGCCATGGCTGAATGGCAGAAAAGACTCGATAGGCCAAATGGCCTAATTCTGCTCCTATGTCCTCTGGTCTTATGAACATTTCCTGCATATCCATGCGCACAATCAGGCCAAGCTGACAGGTGAAGCATTTAACAAAGCATAAGTCCTGTAAATTTTAGAACTTAAAATCATTGTGTGGGGCAACGAGTTTTTGACTTTTAGCTTAATATCCTTTCACTCAGCCACTTGCTGACATGTATCCTCAACCCTATCGTGTTGGTTTTTTTTTTTAATTGCTTCAAGTAGTTCATTTCCCTTTCGGCATGCTATGTTCTGAGGCTCCTAAAAATAAAAATATTTCAATACTTTTCAAGTAATTCAATGCATAAATTTCTAATGATTCCTTACCATCAGCGGGATCATGGATTGTTTTTGATTGTTTTTGACATAGCACGAGAATAGCAAAAGCTGGTTGGCAGATGTCAGGGCTCCACAAGCAGCAAGTTCATGAGGTCCATTTCAGTGATACTGGTTGGGGGATATATATTGGATGGATATGTGAGTGGGCAATAGGGATATAAAAGATCTCTCTTTTCACTTTCAATGGTAATCTAATCCAGGAAGCTGCCTGTTTAGTAGCCAAGGCTCTGTGGGGAGGACCACTGTCTGTGGGACATTGAGGGGCAGAGTCTGGTGGAGACACCCTTCAAACAAGGGAAGAAATGTCACCCCAGGGGGCCACATCAGTGGTAAGGGTACTTGGTTCAAGGATATAACCATATAACAATTACAGCACGGAAACAGGCCATCTCGGCCCTTCTAGTCCATGCCGAACACTTACTCTCACCTAGTCCCATCTACCTAGGATAGTTGCGAACACTACAGAAGATGACACTAATGAATGTACAGACGATGAGAATGTCAGAAGAGTTTTTGTATCGTTCTTGTTTTGTATATAACGAGAATATATATATTCTAAATAAAGTGTATTTTTGGAAATAAAATTGTCTTGTATCTTTCAGAATCAACATTCTCCACGTTACATTACTACTTATGTTACTGCATAGTAAAGTGAATGCATGATTAGTCAAGATTTAAGAGGGTCATATGTGCTATTTTCGAAATGGAGGGAAAGAAACTTGCAGATCACATTATCATGCTACTGCATTTGTACTTTTCAAACAAAGTATCTGATTGTAAAGAATTGGATGCAGCTGGTTAAAAAATGTATGGATTTGAACCAAAGAAAATGGAATGAAACAAAAATTGTGAAGATAAGCAAGGAGTTAAAAATCTGCATTCAGTTGCAATTAGCATTTTGCTGCAGAAGGTGTTTAGTATTTTTCCTCAAAATGTTTTTTTTCCTTGGGAACTGTGATGCTCTTCTTGTTTAGCAATTCACAGTTAATGGTGAGATTTTAAGTGAATAATTGAGCAGCAGAGGTCGGGAAAATTTATGAAATAGCAGTAAAACAAATGAATGAAGCTTTGGATTATTGTTAGGTTAACAACATTGTGATTTAATGTTTAGGATCAGGGCAAGAGACAGAACAAAGACAGTTAAGAACACCACGTCGGCGAATGCAGCAGCCCAAAATGCTGAACAGCCCTGAGGACAGCCTATATTATAACCAGTTAAATGTGAGTTCAAAGTAGCAATAAAGCCCTTTTGCTGACTTTGGGTCCAGATGATAATACCATTATAAATACCTGCCCCAACCTCTCCAGCCCCACCCCCATGCTCCTCTTCTGTCTGTCTTCGTGAACATGTGCTTATGCTCTTTATCTGTTGCTTTCATGTCAGGATGTCTGCCGTCACGGTGAATAATTGATGTGGTTTATCAAAGCCAAGCAAGATGCATGCTTCATCAGGCTCACTTGAGCTCTTTGATCAAAAAAATTATGCTGTGACTTCTGATATTATCAGCATCTGCTTGCATTCAACACAAAATCACTTTGAATTAAAAATTAACGACTTGCTGCTTTGCTGTTGACTGTGTGTTCTTTGCCCTCTCCACAGGGAATTCTAGAATACCAAGGGAGCAAAAGAAAGCCAAGAAAATTTGGGTAAACAGATACTCTTTTAGTTCTTTCCAACTGTAAATAGAAAATACTATTCTTCAATAGATTCCTGATTTTTTGTTTTTTTTATAAATTTGCTTAAATTATATAGAAAATAAATCTGTATTTTGTGACTGATATTTCAACGCTACTTCTGCGCATGAAAAGCTACATTATGTGTGCTGATAAGTCACTTGTGACTGTATCTTTTTCCCTTCTTACCACAGCCAAATCAAAGTGCTGGACATTGAGGATGAGTATTACAAATCACTATCAGCTGTTGAACTCGTCCCCAAGGAAGACGATTCATTAAACTCTTCTCTTCCTATTCCAAGAGGTCATATCTAAAAGAAGACACTATAGGTAATCTATTGATCTCATAACTCTCATTAAAATCGCACAAACTAATTCTTCCAATGCAAGTTTTATACATTATTTTCAGAATAAGCAATTACAGTCAGAAAGGATTTTTTTTTAAATAGGTGAAATAAGATTCAAATAATCACAGAGAATGGTTCACTAATCATCGTTGGTTTTGGTGTAAGGCTAAAAAGCCTGTAAACCTAAAAGTGTTTCTGTGGACGGCACTGTCAATGATTTCTTTAAAAATCAATTTACATGCCTCTTGCTGTTTCATTCAAGTCCATTTCCAGGGGGTTTTAATTCTACTTGTAAGTATGGAAATATAACCTGTATTGATCTGCAAGCTTTCAATCAATTCCATCATTAATTTATTAACAATTTGAGCACTGAGGGATTTATGTTTGTGCCATGTTTTGCATTAAAACTGTTCTATGAAAAAAATCATATTGTTCATAAAATATATAAAAACTCAGAAATAAATATAGGCCAATAGATAATCAATAATGTGAAGAACTTTGAAACTATTTGTAGTTCCATTCAAAATTGCTTCCACATTTCTCAAATGTGTTTACATTTGGAGATCTGTTAATTGTATGATGGAAAAAAGTTGTATTTGTGCCTAGAAATTAGGTATTTGAGGTAACTAGTCATTATTTGTAGAATCAATGAAAACCAAACCTCAAATTGAATTTAGAATGAATAAATCCAACCATGCACTCCTGTCACTAAAATAAATGTCCCCAAGTAGCACAGTATGGGTTGAGGGAAGAGCATGGCGATCTCTTGTGTTTGCGGTATTAGCTTGCAGAGTAACAAATGGGCTGTCCAGGTGTCCTTTAATGCCTCCTGGTCATGATATATGACCTCTACAGCCAATGTATAACTGGAATTAATTCAACTAATATAATTCCTTCTTCAGAACATACATTTCTTCTTCAATTTGCACATTTCTACACTCCCCTTTATTGATACATTATTTATTCATACTCTGTACAATTCTGAAACTCCATAAATAAAAAATGTTCAGCTAATCTTTAGGTCTGCTTGCTTTATTGGCTTATTTGAGTTTATCAAGGTGAGATGTTTCATGGCTTGTGAATAGAGCATGTTTGTTTTGTGTCTTGTCAGCATTAATCACTTCAAGATCAGATTAGATATAAAAATTGCATCATGCAGAACCCAAACAAATTCTTGTCATTCAGGTAACACATCATGCCAAAAACCTGTTGGCCTGGTTACATGGATGGTAAAAAATTGCATGGGAATTTTTCCAAGGAAGAACAATATGTTTTCCTAAATCCATGGACACTGTCATTCTGAACCAACACGAACAAATCATTAACGAGCCATTAATCTTCCTTCTGATCATGAAACATCGTGCAAAACTCAACTGCTGCACTTGCCCACAAAACAAAATAAATTACTTTAAAAATAACTAATTGCCTGGGAAAAGACGTCTTCCAAGAGACATTACAGGTATGGAAGGTGCAAAATATATGGAAGAGCCTTCTGACATTCTTTACTGTCATCAGAATCTGGAAGTACAGAACCCACATGCTTGCCTGTAAACCAAATGTCAAACTGCAGGATTCTCTATTTTGCCAGGAAGTCTACCACATGTCGATTTGGCTGTTCTTAACAAATTCCAGCAGTTTTACATTTGGTTTGCAGAAGCCCACGTACAGTGCCCTCCATAATGTTTGGGACAAAGACCCATCATTTAATTATTTGCCTTTTACTCCACAATTTGAGATTTGTCATAGAAAAAAATCACATGTGGTTAAAGTGCACATTATCAGATTTTAATAAAGGCCATTTTTATACATTTTGGTTTCACCACGTAGAAATGACAGCAGTGTTTATACATAGTCCCCCCCCCCCCCCCATTTCAGGGCACCATAATGTTTAGGACACAGCAATGTCAAGTAAATGAAAGTAGTCGTGTTTAGTATTTTGTTGCATATCCTTTGCATGCAATGACTGCTTGCATTCTGCGATTCATGGACATCACCAGTTGCTGGGTGTCTTCTCTGGTGATGCTCTGCCAGGCCTGTATTGCAGCAATCTTTAGCTTGTGCTTGTTTTGGGGGCTAGTCCCCTTCGATTTTCTCTTCAGCATATAAAGGGCATGCTCATTTGGGTTTGGATAGGGTGATTGACTTGGCCACTCAAGAATTGACCATTTTTTAGCTTTGAAAAACTACTTTGTAGCTTTAGCAGTACGTTTGGGATCATTGTCTTGCTGTAGAACGAACCGCCGGCCAATGACTTTTGAGGAATTTGTTTGAACTTGAGCAGATAGGATGTGTCTATTCACTTCGGAATTCATTATGCTACTACCATCAGCAGTTGTATCTTCAATGAAGATAAGGAAGCCAGTGCCTTCAGCAGCCTTACATGCCCAGGCCATAACACTCCCACCACCGTGTTTCACAGATGAGGTTGCATGCTTTGGATCTTGGGCAGTTCCTTCTCTCCTCCGTACATTGCTCTTGCCATCACTCTGATATAAGTTAATCTTCGTCTCACCTGTCCACAAGACCTTAGAACTGTGGTTGCTCTTTTAAGTACTTCTTGGTAAACTGTAACCTGGCCATACCATTTTTGCGGCTAACCAGTGGTTTGCATCTTGCAGTGTAGCCTCTGTATTTCTGTTCATGAAGTCTTCTGCGGACAGTGGTCATTGACAAATTCACACCTGACTCCTGAAGAGTGTTTCTGCTCTGTCAGACAGGTGTTTGGGGATTTTTCTTTATAATAATGTCATCAGCTGTGGAGGTCTTCCTTGGCCTGCCAGTCCCTTTGCGATTAGTAAGATCACCAGTGCTCTCTTTCTTCTTAATGATGTTCCAAACAGTTGATTTTGGTAAGACTAAGGTTTGACTGATGTCTCTAACAGTTTTATTCATGTTACTCAGTCTCATAATGGTTTATTTGACTTTCATTGGCATAACTTTGGTCCTCATGTTGATAAACAGCAATAAAAGTTTCCAAAGGTGATGGAAAGACTGGGAGAATGACTTGGTGCTGTGAGCTCCCTTCTACCTGCATTAAGGAGGCAATTAAACACACCTGAGCAATTGCAAACACCTGTGAAGCCATGTGTCCTAAACATTATGGTGCCCTGAAATGGGGGGACTGTGTGTAAACACAGCTGTAATTTCTACACGGTGAAACCAAAATGTATAAAAATGGCCTTTATTAAAATTTGACGATGTGCACTTTAAACACATGTAATTTTTTTATATTACAAATCTCAAATTGTGGAGAGGCAAATAAATAAATGATGGGTCTTTGTCCCAAACATTCTGGAGGGCACTGTATGTACATCACTGCCAGAAACCAACAGCAGAAACAGGGATTTGTATAATATGCAAGGATTGCCAGTCCCAACAACCAAGTCGAATCTGTTCATTGGATATTATCTGTGTACAGTTTCAAGCTGGTTTTGACAACAATTTTGTTCCAATGTACTGGTGTGACTGACCTTATTAAGCCCAAAATTGTATGGTGAGTTCCTATTAATGAATACATTATTTCTTCATTCAATATAGAACATGGTATTGCCCAAATTTGTTCATTTATATCTCAAACCGTGGTTAGATAAAAAGTACATAACTTTAAAAAGGTTTATAGTTTGTGAAATAGAACATCGTAATTTCTAAACTGAAAGATATGCAGTTGGAAGTTCTTAGCCTTGGCCAATGTTATACAACTCATTAGGGAACGAGAAATACAATAAAGCTTATTCACCACGGAAAGCATACGATTAGGTTGTATTACAGCATGGTTTGGGAACAGCTCTGCCGAAGACCGCATTAAATTGTAGATGCTGCCCTGTCAATCGTACAAACTGGACTTCCCACCATTGACTCCATCTACACTTCAAAAAATATATATTTTTAAGAAGCTTTCTTGTTCTTTCCGAATTCCTAATCCTTAAAATGCCTGCTTGGTCTTGTTTATTTTATATGGTTAGAATTTTCAATGTTTATTTAGGTGATCATAGAATTTACACGTCACAGTCATATTTATTTGGTGTTTTTTATGCCTTCTACCTGTTATGTAACTGTTGCACACTTATGCCTTTCTTATTTTGTGATAACCTTTTGCTTTTGATTTTACCTCTGATCTCCTTTCCTTTTATATGTCTGTGTTCTTTTCTGAATCAACTACAGTTTGAAGAAGGGTCTTCTTCAAATTGGCTACTACAGTCTGAAGAAGGGTCTCAACCCGAAACGTCACCCATTCCTTCTCTCCAGAGATGCTGCCTGTCCAGCATTTTGTGTCTACCTTCGATTTAAACCAGCATCTGCAGTTCTTTCCTACACTAAAGTTTATGCTGCCTACAAAATAATTGTTGCACTCCAAAGTAAAACAATGTATGCAAAGATGTTTTTTTGTGATGTGATAAAGCAATAAATAAATCTCTTCATTTTTGTTCCTAATTTATATTTCCTTGTCAGTTGCATAGAAACCAGGTATATCTAAATTTATCAAACAGAGAATGGGAATGCTATTGATAACTAAATCTTGTGCGAGGAAAAATTCAAGTTGGACAGAACAGCCTGAATAAGCGAGTTTGGTATTCCGACTTCACATGGCCAGGTCATAGGTCAATTGCTATAAACAGTCTCTGTGGTGCTGCGTTTCGTCCGTGGTCGTGGTCGGGGTCGGGCCTGGCTCTCCGGCTACTGATAAGTTGCTGCTGGGCCATCCCTATCCCTGTCCCTGACCCTATCCCTGTCCCTGCCCTGATGTCCCACCCCTTGTCTGGGGTGGCCCTGGGCTGGCGGGGCGGCCCCGGACTTGCAGCCGGCACTGCAGCTGCTTGGCTCCAGCTCAGCTCTGGCTGTCCTGCTGGGTTGCCCGGCAGCCCTCCACCTCCACCCCCCTCCCCTCAGTCCGACACCGAGATCCTGCTGAAGATGGGCAGCCACCGGCCCTGCTCGAAGATGGGCGACTTGGAGCCGCTGCTGCTGGAGTCATCCTGGTTGAAGAGAGAGTCTGCGGACGGGCTCCTGCTGGTGCTGTTAGTGATGGTGGTGCTGGCTGCAGCAGCAACCTCCCCCCCCTCCCTTGCCCAACCCCAAGCCCAGAGTCCAGGCCAGCTCCAACTCCAGGTCGGGACTGAAGGCCGCCCGCAGCACGGCACAGTCTGAATCCAGGCTGGCGCTCTGGCACAGGCGAGGTCGGGGCCCTCGCTCCTCCTTGGGGTTGTGGATAAAGTGGTAGAGGGTACCGTAGGGGCAGAAGCCAGTGGTATGCAAGGTGTGGTATGGCTCTATCTTGTACTTGGGGTGGCGGCTGAGGGAGCACAGCTCGGCCAGGCCGTGGGCGAAGTGGCACTTGTCGCCGTAACAGCCCATCGGGGAGCGGGTTCCTTTGGAGTTGGAGCAGGATTGGTCTGGAGTTGGCGCTTCTTCTCCGTGCTGGCTGTGGGCCTGTGGCCACTGGTGTCGTCGGTCCGGGGCTGTCGGTTGGCCCGGTGGGAGAGGCGGAGTTGAGCTGGGGTTGGCGCTACTCCACACTGGCTGGAGGCCTGGGGGCTGGTGTCCCATTGGTCCTGACATTTCCGGTCACCCCGCGGGGGGGGATTGGACACTCAAGTGGGGTGGGAACGGGAGGGGATGTGGACGGTCCAGTGGCAGTTCAGCAGCACTTGCAGCGCAGGAGACCCGGGTTTGATCCTGGCTGCGGATGAGGGGTCTGTGTGCGTGCAGCTGCCGAGAATGTCTCTCCGCCGATCCAGTCTCCCCCCACCCCCCACTGGTACCCAAAAATAATGGAAGAAAATAATTAATTTTAATTATATTTTTTTCCTTATGCACCTTTTCTCCTCAGCCTTTATCTTTGTAGCTATTGATAAAGACAACCATTCTATTCACAGAACACCTCTGCTCAGTCTGCCTTAACCTACCTGATCGCTTGGTTGCTCAGCACTTTAACTCCCCCTCCCATTCCCAATCTGACCTTTCTGGCCTTGACCTCCTCCAGTGTCAGAGTGAGGCCCAGCGCAAATTGGAGGAACAGCACCTCATATTTCGATGGGTAGCTTACACTCCAGCGGTATGACCATTGACTTCTCTAACTTCATATAGCCCTTGCTATCCCTCTTTCTCCATCCCCACCCCCTCCCCCTCCCCCTCCCCTCCCCAGTTCTCCCACCGGTCTTACTCTATCCGACTACATTCTATCTCTGTTCGGCCCACTACGGAAGAAGGGGTCACAACCCGAAACGTCACCCATTCCTTCTCTCCAGAGATGCTGCCTGTCCCCTACTCCAGCATTTTGTGTCTACCTTCGATTTAAACCAGCATCTGCAGTTCTGTCCTACACACACTATTCCTCTTAGAAGATCTATCTTCAGTTGTGAGTTTCTCTGGGGTTTCTCCCCTCAATTCCATTTTTAACTCTTCTGACATCCAATGTTTAAATCCTCCACAAATATACTGATAAAATCCTACTCTACTTATCATTCTTCATTGCTTTCAACCACTTCAGTAGCTTAGTGCTGTTAAATTTCCTTAAACAGTACAATAAATCTTTGGATACCAAACCTATTTCCATTGGAACTGCCCTCCGACCATTTTGAACTAGGTTGTTTATAATATAGTTTCTAATCCTATTCCCCTCTATCACATACTGCAATACCTTTCGAAGATTACTTGTGCTCTGTCAATCCCCCACTGATATGTCTGTGCATGTGTTTGCTGCCACAAGTTTTGAATGCTCAAATTCACTGGTTGTTTCCCAGTTGCCATTCACTTTAAAATCCAGATATAAAAGCTGATGATTCTTAATCTTATTATGTATCAATTTAATCTAATTGATCACTCCTGTGCGCACTGATTTAATGTTGCTGTTAACAGCTCAAACCTAGTATCCTCATCACTATGTTTAAATACACCCATCCTCTTCCATGTCTGCAACATTTTAAATCCATAATCCTCTCCAATTTTCCTCTTCCTTGTTTTATCCTACATTCTCCCCCAGTACATTAACAATTGCTGCAAAGATATCTCTGTGGAATCCTCTCTTTAAATCTCTTTGCTCTCCCAGCTTTCTTTCTCTTTCTTCCTTCCTTTGAAGCATCCTCTCTGATCCAGCTCTTGGTTATCCTGGTTAGTGTTTTTTTTCACTGGCACCAATTTTTCTTATGACCATGTGCAGCACCGTGTGACGTTTTATCTGTTTTGTGTAAAAATATTTTATAGGGAGGTTTTATTGGTTCATGATAAACATATGGACACCTGATTGACATGAACTAATGAGGAATATATCTAAAACATATCTAAAGACATCAGTATTACATCCTCATAAACCTACAAGTTTTATGTGTAGATTTTTACATTATTCATGATTTGTAAAGCCATGTTTGTCTGTACACTCTTCATTTACCTCTGATTGCCAACTTAACGTTAAGATTTAGTATTGCTCCTTGTGTTACAAATAATTCATTTTCCGGAGCCCAAGGAATTACTATGTTTTCCAAACAAACCACTTGTTTTCTCAATGTCTTTTCTTTGCTAATTTGTTTTGATTCACCGTGGAATATCACATTTACTCTCTGTGCACTGAAAATAAGTTTATTTCTTGAAGCACTTCAGTTCACTTATATTGTCAAGAGATAACAGAGATGAAAATAAAAGCAAGAGTGGAAATTCATCCAGTCTGAAGAAGGGTCTCGACCCGAAACGTCGCCTATCTCCTTCGCTCCTTAGATGCTGCTGCACCCGCTGAGTTTCTCCAGCCTTTTGTGTACCCCAGCTGAAATATAATGTATTTGAAGGAACTGCAGATGCAAGTTTACACTGAAGATAGACACAAAATGCTGGAATAATTCAATGGGTCAGACAGCATTTCTCAAGAAAAGGAATTGGTGTTTTTTCAGGTCACCTATTCCTTTTCTCCAGAGATGCTGCCTGACCTGATGAGTTACTTCAGCATGGGTTACACAAAAAGCTGGAGAAACTCAGCGGGTGCAGCAGCATCTAAGGAGCGAAGGAGATAGGCGACGTTTCGGGTCGTACTTCAGCATGTTGTGTATACCTTCAGATGAAATCTATATTTTTAATATTTCAAACATTTTTCTCTTTTCTTTGTGCCTTTAGCATGCTTTTGCAATGACTGAAAAAAAATCTAGAAAAGTTGAGGCAATTAAAATTGAAACTTCAGTTATAAACTCTAGTTACAACTTAAAGATTTCTGAGCTAAGTATTTTTCATTTGTTTATTTCTTATAAATTTTCAAAACAATTAGTGAGAGCTCAGCATGCAAGGTTCTTTATTACCTATATATGTGTGAATCTATGTATCAGAGGAATAACTGATTGCAAACTGTGCTGATGTGCCTCAGTAGCTCCCGATAAGCTGATCATCAGTGCTTAAGTGAGGCGGTTATTGGGAACACCTGGGGCCAAGCTTGTCAGAAAATGACTTCCTGCCTGTGTGGCCTGGTAACCATATGAACAAAGGAAAGCAACAAATGGGGGTCTCTCACTCTGCTGTTTTATGTTTCTTACACTTTGTTGCAAATTTAGTTTCTGACTGATGTGGTCCTCATGCACTATTTTAACAGCATGATCTGTTTTGCTCAGGCAATAATGCTATTCTGGTCTGTTTAGGATGAAACAATCTGTTCATTGCACTTTTCTTTGGTAAAAATAAAATATTAACACTGCTTTTATTGTGATCTGTCACAAGTGCTATTCCTTTCTAAACTAATGAAGTGCTTGATAAAGGTTGAAAGTAAAATAAATGTCAAATGTGTTAAATTACAGTGGTTTAAAGATATATGCAAAAATATATTCTATAAAAGAGTGTTCATAAAAAGATTAAGGGTTAAAAAGAACGAATAAAAGATGAAGAGAATAGAATCAAAACATCAAAGAAATCTTAATGACCCAAAATGCATTAAAATGTAGTGTCTTTTGTTTCAGCTTCCTAACACCTGCAATTTGTTGCATCCTAATCCTCTTTTCACATCTTAATTTGCATCAACCCATAGTAATGAATGGAATAAAGCTTGAGGAACTCGCAGTTTTAGTAAACGGGCATGATTTTATCATATCATTCAGATGTGATGGGTGATCTCAGGCACTTCTCTGAATGCACTATGTAGTGAATCCATTACTTAACCTAAACACATATTACAAATGTTTATATTTTCCCTTTTTTTAATTGACTGAGAAGGAAGACTATCTTGGCAGAGGTGAAAAGAGTAATGGAAATTGAGAGAAACAAGCCTATGGCAGCTGAGTCCATGGCAGGAGCAGTAGGAGTGTCTGAATAAATCAGAGCGTGAAATTTAGATTAGCCCACTGCAGGCTATCAGTAGAAGGGGGTAAAGAAAGAGTTGGCTTGGCTAAAGGTGTAACCTGTCTCTTTTGGCCCTTGAAATCTTTAAACAGATGGTGTGACCAGCTGCCTCTTTCAGCCATTTAACTTTAAGTTGGTAATAGTTTGAAAAGATTCTGGAGTGAATTTTAGTTTTTTTTTCTTTTGAATGCAATAAAGCTACCACGGTCTTGCTTTGGCAAAATCTGACCAATTGGAAACATAAAATATATTAGCAATTTTGATAAAATGGGTATGATATGAAAATGGGTAAGATAAGATTTCTGCTCTAATTTCAGACCACATCATTATTGTAAATGAATCAGCACATATATACCATACCTGCAATGCAATCACATATAAATACCAATAATATTTTACTTTTCTCGACCTTAGAAATGTGTGCATTATAAAAGGTTTGCATTATAATTCTGTTTTGAATTACTGTCCATGCATACAAATATGGGACAGGATGGTGGGAACTGCGTCAGAGGGAGCTTGGACTAGTTGAAGGTTTTTGACAGATTATCACACATGATGAAAGTACTCTCCAAAATGGGACATTGGGGAAGGAATCTACAATTGGATACAACAGCATTATGCAGACATCTGTAACACAATGCTAATTAATGGGTGGGAAAGTGAATCCAGTCAAATCTGTAGTCAGGCACGACCGCCCACTGCCCTCTGTTTTGTTTGTGTGTTGTAATGTCTTTTGCCAAGTCCATCAGGAAGGAAGTGGGAAGAAATAGGTTGGTATGCATCAAAAACTGGGCGGGGGTCTGTAGCCACTGTGAGCCAGAAAGTATAATTGTGGGAAGGGTGCTTTCTCTCAGTTATGGGAAAGAACCTAGTGATCAGGTGCAAGGGTCTCCCATCATTGTTCGTGACACAAGTGTAACTTACAACCCCTCTGCTCCAGCACTGCAGTAGTCATTTGAGAAATCCTCAATTTTTAAGGAGATCAGAAATTGATCATTTCCACTAAGATGCAATGTGTAGATCTCCAGTGAAGGGTAGGAATAATGTACCTGCATCCAATAGCTAATTGTGTGTGGCTGCACCAAGTCACTGGGTATGCAGAGGCCACAGTTGCCGTACTCTGTGGTTCTATCGTTCCCCAGTACTTTGAAGGAACAATCTGGCCATGTTGCCTTAGAACATTCCATGCTGTACCATCTGCGATTTGTAGTAAATTTGAGGGAGAAGAACCACATCAAGTAGGCATGTCCTGGTGGGATGGTTCTCTGAGAAGACAGTCAAACTCAAGTGGCAAAATGCCTCATTGGCAGAAGGATCAAACCTCGCTTGGCTGATGGTGAAAAGGTCTGTCCTCATCAGATCCTTCATGCGTCGCTAGAGTCTCAGCATGACCACACACTGCCCTTGAGGCAGCTGCATTGGAGATGAGGTTGTCATCCCTCTCCTTCTGGACTGTGTAACTGCCAAGAAGGTTTGGAAAGAAGGGTAATGCTCTTTTTTGCGATTCATCATAAAAAAATGTGTAGAGTGGGAATGCGCACTAAGCTAAGCATCAAATGCTGCTGGAAGATTATATACTTAGTGAAAGACACCCCTAGTTTATCTGAACTTGCTGATGTTTCAATTGAAGGATGTGTCAGAATGGGACATTAAAGGTCCAGGTCTACATGCACAGAGTGGCACTGAAGCTTGGTCCTCCCACCATAAAGGCTCAATGGGGAGATGTCATTGTTTAAGGCCATCCTGGCGTTGCACAGTGAGCACCTGGAATCTTTGTAAATACTCCTTGGACAGTTAGCTCAAAAAATGTAAGTGCAAAAGGTTAACAAAATGTTAACAAAATACAAAATATAAATCTTGTAAGCAAATAGTGCGATATTCAAAAGATGCATTTCTGGGTGCTGCTGCTGAATTTTTTCATAGAGGGATTTTGTGTCCTACTTTGCCCGTTTCAGCCAAATATATCACTTGAGGCTCTATCTCAGCTCAGAACCACACCAAACAGCTCCATAACTATCTAGGGCAGCAGATTTAAGGAGCGGCAGAGAGTTGCTGACTTTGAGCGCCAGAGATATGGGTTTGATCCTGACTAAGAGTGTTGGCTGTGCTGAGTTTGTACATTCAACCCATGACCACATGGGTTTTCTCTGGGTGCTCTGGTTTCCTCCCACACTCCAAAGACTTACAGGTTTGTAAATTAATTTGCTTACCTGTGGTAAAAATTGTAAATTGTCCCTAGCGCGTAGGATAGTGTTGATTAGTGTAAGGGGATTGCTGCTCGGCACAAACTCGGCCTGTTTCTGCACTATATCTCTAAAAACTCAAGATAATTCATAGTTTTATATTTTTTGATAGATGTTGTAAATATTCCAAATTATTATTCCGAGTTAATATTCCGAGTTATTATTTTGAGGTTGATATTTTAATGGAAAAGTAAAGTGATACTCCTTTACTAAAAGCCAAATTAATGTAATTTTATGAAATAAAATGAAAATTTCATAAGTATTTTACCACTGGTAGAGTTACTACCGTAAGGTGCAATGAATGGAAACCTCTTTAGACCTCCGGGAACCGCACGGAAACCTTGGGTGGGGCGCAAAGTCTCCAGAGGTTTCCGTTCAGGTTTCCTAAGTGGGACAGCGCCAGAGACCAGGGTTCGATCCTAAGGATACTGTCTCTACAGAGTTTCTACGTTATTTCTGTGACCATGTGGGTTTTCTCTGAGTGCTCCAGTTTCCACCCACATTCCAAAGACTAGCAGTCACTGAAAAACCATGAATTTTGTGGGTTAAATGACTTCTGTAAATTGTCCCTAATATGTAGGATGCAAAATTGAGATAACATGGAACTAGTGTATGGGTGATCATTGGTTGGTGTGGACTCTCATTGGGTCAAAGGGTTTGTTTCTATGCTTTTTTCGAAACTAAAGAATGTTCACCTGATTCTTCCTCTGGGGCGCTGGCAGAATTAAATTGGCTATTTGATTATCATACATTTCATCTAATTATATTCTTAATTGAAACCTGTGGCGAATAAAATCAAACAGGGATATGATAGGCAGTTGACCACAATAATTTCTCCATTGGGCGATGGTACAAATTGCTCCCATTAACATTTATGGCATACGTTTGCCCACTGGCCTCCTTCACGTATTATTTGTGTACTTGCATATCATGCAGTTGCATCATGCTAAGCGTATGACTTAAACTTGCATGTTTCTAGATTAATATTATATTAATGTCAGGTTACAATACACTATTAATATCACAACACCAATGCTCTATAAATATTCAGTGAAAACGCAGGCCTGATGCTTCCAACCACAGTCTTTGAAAACTTTGGCCCCAAATCTACATTACCAGTCCTGTGGTAAATCCAGTGATATCATCTGTAATAACCATTAATCGGAGCTGTCATTGCGAGTTTCCCAAGGGCAGAGGCTTCATCCATTTGTTCAAATGTACTGCGAGAAATAACAGGAACTTCCTTCGTCAAACATAGTCCGGCCCTTAATTGGAAGTCCAGATGCAATCAACATAAGTAAAGTTACTTTAATATTAAATAAAGGGTCTCAACCCGACATGTCACCTATTCCTTTTCCCCAGAGATGCTGCCTGATCCACTGAGTTACTCCAGTTTTTCGTGTCTATTTTCGGTGTAAACCAGGATCTGCAAGTTCATTCCCACACAAGTAAACTTGCTTGCTATGTTAGGCAGCTGTTTGGGCATCCGTATTTTTTTAACCCAGGTGGGTAGGAATGCAATTCTATGTATTGCAAAAACCATGTCCCGGTCTCCATCCAGTTTTAGAATTCTAAAGAGGGCATCATCTCTCCATTTCTGACTGTTGCCACTATGACTTTTCTTGAGAGTTTGTCAGTATTAGAAAAACATCATTGTTCACAAATAAATGCAGAATTGTTTCCTGGCTGCAGAAAAATCATATTATATGAAATTGAGTGGGTTGTAAGTTGGATTTCCAATTACAATATGAGCAGGAAAAAATAGTACACAGACAAAATTGAAAATTGTTTATCCGAGTGCATGTGGTATTTATAATGAGGTACGAATTATTTGTTACATTCTCACAACCAATACAGATTTGTGGTTGTAAAGTGACCAGGGCTGAGAATTAAATGTTCTGGGATACTTAGTTTATAGGACAGATGTGTGTTATCTTTGATATTAAATCATGGGATAAAAGCAGTAGAGGAGAGAAATTAGGGGGTTTACGGGAGGGAGGGTGGGGGGGGGCAGGGGGATGGGGGAGAGAAGAGGGGGAGAGCGAGGGGGGAGAGAGAGAGAGAGAGAGAGGTGGGGGAGAGAGAGAGAGGGGGAGAGACAGTGAGAGCGAAATGCAATCGTGCATCACGCGTTCAGAATGTTCAGGAAATGAAGCGTCCGCGTCTCATGCACGAAAGCTGTCGGCAGCTCTATGGAATTCAGGGGAGCAGCCTGCCGCATCACACACACACTAACCACCCCACCTCTAACCACCCCCTCCTCTCCCCCCCCCCTCCCCTCCTCCCTCCCCCCCTCCCCTCCTCCCTCCCCTCTCACCCCACCTCTCCCCCCCCTCCCCCTTCCCCCCCTCCCCCTACACACACACACACACACACACACACACACACACACACACACACACACACAGTGGGTCCGATCTCAGCTGTCAATGAATACAGCAAAAAAAATGTTAAACTGTCTTTGAAATTAAAAGTTAATGTTAAGAATTAGTGATGTTAAGTGACAAATAATTAAATTAAATTCAATGAAAACCAATGGAATCTACAACCTGGCTGCTGGGGGGGCGGGGTCAGCAGACAGGCGGGGGGGGGGGGGGGGGGGGGGGGGGGGGCGGGGCCACCAGGCAGGCTGGGGGAGCAGGGCTGGGCGGGGCCAGTTGGGCCAGGTGCAAATGCATTGTGAGGTCAGTGGGCGGGGCCACCAGGCATGCTGGGGGGGGGCAGGGCCGGGCGGGGTCAGTTGGGCCAGGTGCAAAGCATTGTGAAAGGGAGGGAGGGTGGGGGAGAGATCTCCCACCCCTGTCCCATTGTGATTAGACATCTGTGAGATGGCGCTGTGAGTCATGCAGCAGATTGATTTTAGTGGGAACACGTGAAGCTTCCAATCTCCCTCACCTGTCCCATTGTGATGTCATATATGTAAATGAGATCCATTGTGATTGGACATCTGTGAGGTGACACTTGGAAGAAGGGTCTCGACCCGAAACGTTGCCTATCTCCTTCGCTCCTTAGATGCTGCTGCACCCGCTGAGTTTCTCCTGCCTTTTGTGTACCCTCGATTCTCCAGCATCTGCAGTTCCTTCTTTAACACTTTGGCTCATGAAGCAGTTTGATTTTTTTTTAATGTTTTGTGACCAATTTTATTCAAAATTTTGGGAAATAATTGACGAAACCTAGAGAAGAGTGGATTTCTGAACTCATAAGTTAAATCCCTACCAAAATTGTAAAAATCTCCGTGTTCTTGCGTGTGGTTTTGGCGGACCAATGAATCAAAGGCCAAAAATCTAATCTGAAAATCTAATCTGACATACACCCACAAACAAACACACACACACACACACACACACACACACACACACACACACACACACACACACACACACACACACACACACACACACACACACACACACACACACACACACAGTTTTAAAAGTATACTAGACAAAGTGCAGACCCGTTGGGTCTGTTCCCCCAATGCATGGGGAGGAGGGAGGGGGAGGGAGAGGGGAGGGAGAGAGGGGGGAGGTGGGGAGTGAGGGGGAGAGGGGGAGAGGGGTAGCACGGAGTGGTGCAAGAGAGAGATATCATGCAAGATGAAAGACTTCAGCTCAAACTAATCATTGTTGCTAGATTTTGGTATTTGTTAATTATGTTAATTTAAGGAGTTGCGTAGAAACTTAAGCAAAAGTTATTTGTTTTAGGTGTACTGCATAAGGGCCAACTTTTTTCAAATCCTTGAAGTACTGGCATGCTAACAATTGCACAATAATGCATCTGGTAAGTTGATGTCTATGGTGTTTTTAAAGCCATTGTAATTATTTGACATTAGATTACTGATAGATAACCGGTGTAGCATTCTGTTTGAAAAGGTTTCTTTAATGATAACCTCAATGCAACTCTATGAATAATGTTGAATGGGGTTGTCAATCTGAAATATATCATGAGATACTTTTGTTGCTTATTTAAAAGGGAATGACATTCTAAAATACTGTCTGAGTAGAAATAATTTAGAAGCTTTTGTTTTCCAACGTTCAAATAAGTTTGAACAGAAATGTGAACATAAAAAGCATAAATGAAAGAATAAAGACAAAAAAAGACAACAAATGTTAGAATCTGGGATGACAAATAGAACACTGGAAGTACCAAGTGACTCATGCTGGGAAAAGGCATAAGTCGACGTCTCGGGTCGTGACATTGCATCAGGACTGAAGGAAAAGGAAAGATTGCCGGTGTATAGTAATACAGAGGGGAGGACAGGGGCTGGGATCGTGACTGGTGGGTGATAAGTGGAGCTAGATGGGGAGGAATGATGGGCAACTGGAGCCAGTGAGGGGGAGGAGACAAGAGAGGTGATCTAAAGAAGACGGGGGTATATGGGAGGAGATTATGGGTTAGCTACAATTGTAAAATTCAATGCTCATACCATTGGGCTGGTGAGCCACCTGAGCCAAATATAAGATGTTGCTCTTCCAATTTGTGTTTGGCCTTTCTGTGGAAATGGTGAAGGCCAAGGAGAGATGGGTCATTGTGGGACTGGGATGGAGAGTTAAAGTGACATGTAACTGAAACCTCAAGATGGCTGATGCAAGCAATGCTCAGGTGATCCACGAAACAGTCATCGAATCTACGCATGACTTCACCAATGGAGTTGGGGCCACTTCACGAGCATTGAATGCAGTACACCAGGTTAGAAGATGTGCAGGTGAATGCCTGCCTCATCTGGAATGACTCTTTAGGTCCCTGGATGGTAGTGAGAGAGGTGAGGGGGCAAGTACCACT
The DNA here is from genome assembly GCA_035221665.1 of Okamejei kenojei. Taxonomy (NCBI): domain Eukaryota; kingdom Metazoa; phylum Chordata; class Chondrichthyes; order Rajiformes; family Rajidae; genus Okamejei; species Okamejei kenojei. The sequence goes on along the minus strand of CM069137.1, from coordinate 69,992,997 downwards.
ACTGAAGCAAGGGGAGGTGCCAGGGGATGGGAAGGAGTGTTAAAGAAGGAACTGCAGATGCTGGAAAATCGAGGGTACACAAAATGCTGGAGAAACTCAGCGGGTGCAGCAGCATCTATGGAGCGAAGGAGATAGGCAACGTTTCGGGCCGAAACCCTTCTTCAGACTGAATAAAAATAAGCACGAACAGGCAGAGACAATGGGTCTACCGGGGCAGTCAGGTTTGTGGATTTTGGGGAGAAGGTAAAATCGGGCCGTGCAGGGCTGGGGAACGATGAGGTTGGAGACTCGGGGGTGCAGGGAGCCGGAGTTGATGAAGTCGGTGATGGTGCTAGAGATGGTGGCCTGGTGCTCGTCAGTGGGGTCATGGTCCAGGGGTAAGTAGGAGGAGGTATCCGAGAGTTGGCGCGTGGCCTCAGCTTTGTAGAGATCGACGCGCCAGGCTACCACGGCACCTCCATTGTCGGCGGGTTTGAAGGAGTGAATGGGGAAGGATGAGCAGACTGGGGAGTCATGAAGAGGGAGGTCCACATAGAAAGCAGAGAAAGGGCAGAGGGGATCATGTGACTGGTGTTAGTATCACGTTGGATCTGGCAGTAATGGCAGAGGATGATGTGTTAGGTAAGGAGGCTACCGGGGTGAAAGGTGAGGAACAAGGGAAATCTGTCTGGGAAGAGGAAGGAAGGAGCAGATGTGGAGGAAGCAGAGGAATGCGCAAGAGCGCTCCATCAACTATGGCAGAGGGAGCCGTGTTTCTGGAAAAGGGACATTTCAGAAGCTGAAATATGAATAATAACATCAGCTTGCACCCAGTTCATCATTTACACCACAATGAAAATGATTTGCCCAACTATTTCTCTTACGTTTTATTCAAGTGGTTCTGTGCCAGTAAAAATAGTTGGAACGGTCATTTCAACCTTGCTTCTTCCACTTTTACTGGTATATTTTTCCACTAATATTTGAAGACAAATATTTTTATCAGTGTGAGATTGTTGAGAAATAGGAGATGAAAGTATATCAATCAAAATATGTTATGCTTGTTTGGAAGAGTAGATATATCTTATCAAGACTATTTGTGTTTCTTTGAACATGCCAACTTCATGAATTGTCTGACCATTTTAGCAGTCTGTCAGATAGTTGTGTATTAGAATAAAGCTTGAAATAACTGAAGGATATTTATACTGTAATAATGATCCACAGGATGAATAGTAATAATTTTAAACATCATAAAATAAGAGGTGAAGGCTATCAGTTAAGCCTTCCCCTTCTAAGCAAGGTGTTTAATTTGCATTTAACATCTTGCAGAAAGTTTCTCAAAATGTCCTGAAGATTAATTGAACATTGCCTCAATAAACTTTTAAGAAATGAAACCTCATTATGTTCTTTTAGTACAAAGGATTTGCAGTTTTAAGGATTGATTATACAAATATGGGAGGAGGATTTGGTAAAAGCTGTCTTCCACAAGAACACCTCTTGTTAAACAGAAGAATTGCATTTATAATCATCATTTATAATAACAGGCATTCACATTTAATGTGAAGATAAAAATGGCAACATATAATACGATTTAGTCAATGAGAAACAGTTTAACAGTGAATGTAACCTATATTGCAACCACTAACAAGGTGGTCAGCCTGAATCCTTGCATGTTCAAGCAATATAATGTGATTATTAATTTTTGATCTAAATTAGTGCTCTGTCCTGAAGTATTTGTCTAATATATTTTCCTTAACGTTAAGATATGCATCATTAACTTATTCCCACAAAGTAAAAAGTAATCAGAGTTTTAATTCCTGGCTACTTTCTAAGTCTGATTTTAAATCAATTTGCTTTACGATGTAAAGCAGAATATAAGACCAGAAATGTAAAGCAAGGTTTTTTAAGATGTGGTAAACCTATTGACTGAGTCTGTACAGTTGATCTGAATAGGAGATGCCATTAATATTGCCCATACATCATGTTAACGTATAATCAAATTTCCTCTAAACATTATTACTTGGCATTAACAATTGATTGTTGTTAATGTTAGCATTGATGTTGTTATGAATACGTTAATTATGTATAATAACTGTTTGTGCTCTGGTGCAATTAAATTGAACCTGACTTATTTTAAAATCTGGATTCAAATTCTACATTCCCAATTCAGCAAATAAATAAAGGTCAAAAGGTCATAAAATATTTAAGAATCGTTTTTTGTTCACAAATGGCACAATGAAGGGAATTATTTTCTCAAGGATTGGACAGTTATTTTTGTTATGTTACATTAAAAATACTGATTAATTATGGGTTCTTATTGCACATGATGTGCCAAACTGACTTATAACAGTTTTTGGAGCAACGCTCATAATCCCTCTTTTAGGAACTGTCTACCACACACATTGTGAACTTTGGTTGAGGTGCAGTGACCTATCCCTCCCTGCCTGGCCTCAGGGCAATAAGCATTATGACTTAGGCCAACTCTTAAACATGCAGGCTGTGTAAGCCTCAAAGCTGGAATCGTGGTATCATATTGCAGAAAATAGCTCCAAAATTAGAGAGGCCAAAGTTTTGATCTCTCCCATGTTTGGAGGGTGAACAATGGCATCTTCTGTTGCAGCATGACATCAAAGCTCGACTGAGTAGCCGCCAGAAGTATTAGTTTGTGGCGGATTACTGTGGAAATTCACAGATGTTGTTCTCCTATGAGACACTGATGTTATGATTCAAGTACACAGTAGCCTAAAGTATTGGGCACTGTGTGAAAAATTAGTACAAGCCTGTAGTCAAAGTCCACACAAGGATCTATGAAGTGTGATGTAAAGCCACCAGAAGTGCTTTATGTTACTGTACCTGCACATCACAGCAGTTCACAGTCGTCAGCCACAAACAAGTCTTGTGTTTACAAACTTGGACACGTGCTTATCTTTGTTTACAATCAGCTAGTTTATAATGTTCGGAAATGATAGATTATCTCATAATGTTGACTACTTAAGAAATAAATTCACTATGGACTGCCTAGGAAATATCAATTTGCAACATTAAACTGACCTGGTATTTTACAGTGACCAATTCAAACTCAAACTAGTTTAGTTTAAATTATTGTAATATGTACAGAGGTACAGTGAAAAGCCTGTTTGTTGCTGCTACTCAGTCAGCAGAAAGGCTACATGACTACAATCAAGCCGTTTACAGTGTACGGACACAGGTTAAAGGGAATAACGTTTAGTGCAAGACAAAGTCCAGTAAAGTCCACTTAGAGATAGTCTAAGTGTCCCCAATGAGGTAGATGGTAGCTCAGGACTGCTCTCCAGTTGGCCATAAGATGGTTCAGTTGCCTGATAACAGCTGGGATGAAACTATCCCTGAATCTGGATTATTTTGAAATAACCTGCTTGCTAACACTATAGGGCCTGTCCCACTTTTACAACCTAATTCACGACCTTCTTTACTCGTGGACATTTTTCATCATGCTAGAAAAAAACACCACGACCTACTTGATGCCACGAGTACCTACGACTAGCATCGCGACATGCTACCACCTACTTACGACCCAGGCACGTGCCATGAGTAATTACTCAGGGTAGACAGTCAGTCGGCTTTTTAAACCACGCATGTGCAGATTGTTCTCTCCATAAAAATAAAAAATAAAAATAAAGACAGTAACAATTCAATTTGCCCAAGGCTTCCAAGTCTCCTTCATTCTGAATTACTGATTGGGTGGGTGGGGGGGGGGGGGGGGTGAAGGGTGATGGCAGGTGGAGAGATGGTGGGAAAAACGGGAGCACAGGGAAAAGTTGAATCAGTTGTCATCTTAGTGAATGACAATACTTGTTCAAGGGACCAATTGTGGGACAGTTCCTTTCACAGCATGTGGAGAGTCTGTGCCAGGGGTAAAGTTGCGGGGAGGGCAGGAACGTTGAGAAGGAGGGGGTCGGGGATGATGCCAGTAACTCACTCACTCACCATTGCTGCAGCACTCCGGGCACGGAGCCACTGCATTGTGGCCAGGGATAGAAGCAGCTCGGGGAGCTGCGAGCTGCCGCCGGGACCCAACAGCAGAACTGGCCGCCACTTCAGCGCCTTCTGCTGGCCCGCTCACCTTTGGCAGTGCTCTCCGTCTGAACACCTCTCACCTGCCGCTCGCGCGACTTCGCTCATGTCAGTCGCTTCCCGCAAATCCTTAAATTCCCCCAGCCGAGTAACCTCAATCGTGCTGTCGCAATTTAAGGATTTGCGGGAAGCGGCTGACATGAGAGGCCAGCGGCAGGAGCAAGGTTTTTAGACGGTTAGATGCCAGAGCTGAGCGGGGGCCAGCAGAAGGCGCTGAGGTGGCAGCCGGTACCGGGGAGCTACTGCTCCCCCCCCCGCCACAATTTGGTGGCTCTGTGCAAGGAGCGTCGCAAGTGGGTTACTGGCATGATCCAGATCCCCTCCTTCACAACGCTCCTACCCTCCCTGCAACTTTACCCCAGGCCAGACACCCCAAACGCTGTGAAAGGAACTCTCCCCCCCCACCCACCTTGGGAAATACGATAATTAAAAAACATATAGCACCAAGAAATGTACTAACCACATTATTGGTACAGGAACTCCATCTTCTCTCTTTGTTTCCTAAGAATTCAGATAATGGCAATCGGTATTTGAAAAACCCGCCAAGAAACTAGTGCTGCGCATGCGTGGTAGGCTGCTGCGCATACGCAGTACAGCAAAGGCAGAATTTCAGCTGCCTTCACCCCGCTTATCATTGACAGCTTGAAGCAGCGCTGACTGCACGTGGGCTGCACAGACTTTCGCAAGTGCTGCGGATGAAAGGCACGGAGAATTATGCCTACCTAAGAGATCGATCTCTTACATAGGCATAATTCTCCCATGCCGTTACTATTTATATTTAGTAATTGCCATTTTATAATTTTAGTCAGGGTAGGCACTTGCCTACCCTGACGGCACGTGCTTGCTATACGACCTCCTATGACCTTGTGACGACCATGCTGCGAGTATGAGTCAAGGGCAAACTCGGCAGAGGTCGTGAATTAAGTCGTGAAAGTGGGACAGGCCCTTAATTCACTTTAAGGTACAAAAGTGACGTATCAGATTCTGACATCATTATGTTACGTTTCCTGGTGCACACACTTGGTGCTAAACTGTAAAAAAAGGCTGGTCGAACTGAAATCTCAGACAGATGCAAGGCTCCTCATCTGCTTTAGTTAGTACAGGAACTATTTCATAGTAAGACAGAGATTATAGGTATGATCAAATCACAAACAGCTGTAACATGTGGCATATACTGATCTCTAACAGGTGTTCTGGTTGTAAAGGTTTTGGAAATAAAAGCCGTATTCTTCAAAAAAAATCCACGGCATTCAAGTGTAAAAAATATCTGGCAAAATTTAAAACAACGAATACCAGAATGAAAGTTTATTTAGTACATTAGTTTCAAATCTAATTTTAGTTTCTAAACACCTTTTGTTGATTGCAGTAATATATGCTGCAGACCCATAAACAATTAATTTCCAAATGTTCCTACTTTCCCCTGAATTACAAGGTCATCCTAGGTCATATTAAGTGTCTGAATTGATTGATAGTCAATCGCTTCTGATTTTGAACCGGCTTCATTGAAGTCATGGCAGAAAATAATTCTGGCAAGAAATCAGAGCACTTTGTTAATTGTAAATCAAACGTTTAAGTTAAATTCAAATGCAATACCTTATGCCACAAATGATTCCAAACTGATAGTCAGTGATCTACATGGTTTTATAAAATGTTGTTTATCACAGTTTAAATTCTGAGCTACTTTTAGGGGAAAAAAAGTTTCCACAGCCTTGATTGTGATCGGTGCTCAAATATCAGGCATAACTGGCTGTGTACTAATTTCAGGGATCAATTCTTTCATTTTTTGCTCCTTAATATAACTGCTGCTAGAATTTGAGTGTTACTTTATCGCTAAACCTTGTTCCAGGGAACAGCATTGCCAAGTTGGACAATGGTGGGATAGATGACGGATAACCCAAAAATAGCCACACATACTGCCAATTGTAGCTTATTATTACCCTGAAATGAATCAGTGGAACAAAATAATTCTGAAAGGATTGTTGTGTCGCAATGTTATGTTTGGAACATTTTGTTTATTGACAATCATGTAACTTTTGGCATTATTTTCATGTACCGGTAATTAAGGTCATTTTAAATATTCCTTAATAGCATCTAAAGCACAAAAGACCAATAAAGAGCAATTACTAAAAGTTGGGGGAGAGCAGAAACTAGTTCTGTTGTTTGTAAAGTGAACATGTGTGTGAATATCTGACTTATGAACTTAATATTATGGGAGTTCATCCATATGTAGAGGAGGTTCTAATTTGGGTGTTCATAACCTGGGGAAGGCCTGAACTAACTACATTTTACAGTTGATCATCACACCCAAAATGTAACTGTTAGTAATAATTTGGGTTCAGGGTTTCGTTTTATTATTGTCATGTGTACCGTGGTACAGTGAAAAGCTTTATTTTGCATGCTATCCAATCAAATCAGCTAATACTATACATAAATACAATCCTGTTAAACACAATAGGTAGAGCAAAGCAAAAGATACGGAGTGCAGAATATAGTTCTCGGCATTGTAGCACACCAGTTCCATCGTTAAAGTAAATTCAATGCAAGCACACAAACTGCGACAGTCAAACAGATGATACAGAGGAAACTCATGAACTGTCTTTTGCGATTTGTAATAATCTTAAGCCAGTGAATAAATTTATCATTCAGTGTAGTGCAGTGACAATGAACACTGAACCTTTTGATCAAATGCAGTGGGCCGGATTTGCTCTAGCTTGTTTTTACACCGCTCTCACCCTTGCACTTTCCCCATGGCTCCATTTACTTTCTGCAGCTCTGTGGCTGTAGTTATCCTGGTGTGCTGGCTGCAGCAGCTAATATGCAGAATGGGGTAAACTGCAGGCTACGGCTGCTTCTCAGCCTGTGGATCCTGAGGCCCCATCTCTAGAAAGCCTGATGTATTTTGATAACATAGTTGTCGAAGGTTCTTGAAGAATTTTCAAATCTCTCTGAAAATCAAAGACAGTTAAAAACTGTTCAAATGGATTGAAAAATTAAGAACATAAATATGATTTGAATAAGTAGGAAACATTAAATGAATTTAATTGAAAAAAATGATAGAAATTAACTATACAAATTCAGCTTCAGCAAGTTTTTATTGAACAAAGTACTTGTCTGAAGAAGGGTCCCAACCCGAAACATCGCCTACCTCAGATGCTGCTCCTGAATAATAAACTATTGAATCTGGACGTTACATTTTTCAGACTCCTTATTCTTACCTTATTCCCGATGGTAGGAGTAAAATGAGAGTGTGACCAGGGTGCTGTGGGTCCTTGATGATGCTGGCTGCCTTTTTGAGGCAATGACTCCTGTAAATCCCCTCAATGGTTAGGAGGTTAGTACCTGCCATGATGGACTGGGCAGTCTTAACCACTTTTTGCAATCTTCATCCTTTGTTTTCAGGTAAAGGTCAGCAATCCTATTCAAATGAATGAGATGATTGCCTAGCATGCCAAGACCATCCCCACCATGATATGGAAGAACAAGATGTGAAGTGCATCTGACCACTCAGTTGTGGACACTTGTGCTCCATCCCCAGAGTGGAGCAAGAGGTCAGATTCCCCTGCACCTGACCTCCAGCTCATACCTGACTTCCCCTGTGAAATGTGGGAACAAGCTGACCTGTGTGCTGCAGTTAGCCAGAGGTTTCTCTTCAGAACTGACAGTTGAAGGGCAGTAAGTTCTGGCTTAATGTTGGGTCAAAGTAAAGTTTTCTGAAAAAAATGATTGCATCTAGAATGAGCGTCGAGAAAGGAACTTAGAAGTTAGCAAACAATTACATTAATGTAAAGGTTATTTTTAACACTAGTTGAAGAATGAGATTTATAAAGTTAAATGCCAACAATTGATTACATTGCTAGGAAACAAGGAAAACGTGTTGCGTGCGTATTAGGATATGCTTTTGGTGCAGTGTTCTTTTTAGAAGAGTAAGGTTCGTACTCTCCAGGGACATGTGGGAATTGCAATACAGCTTCATTGACATCTGTCTTCCAATATTTTTTTATTTATGAGGACAATCTTTTGATTAGTAGCATTGAACAGAGTTGTTAATTGTGCATAGATTGACGCAAAAGCTGGAGTAACTCAGCAGGACAGGCAGCATCTCTGGAGAGAAGGAATGGGTGACGTTTCGGGTCGAGACCCATGTCCATTGTTTATCTACTTTGCTGGAGAATACATGGTTCTCATCTCCAATTTAGCACATATCATGTTTCAATATCTAAGATGGACACAAAGTATTGGAGTAACTCAGTGGTCAGCCAGCTTCTCTGGAGAAAAATGATGGTTGACCAAACCGAAATGTCACCCACCATTTTTCTCCAGAGATGCTGCCTGACCCGCTGAGTTACTCCAGCACTTCGTGTGTATCTTCGGTATAAACCAGCATCTACAGCTCCTTTATGCACATTTCAATTTCAGTTTGGTTTTGAGCATCTGGAATAGCAACAAAACTTTTGTTCACATGCAAAGGAAGGAAAAAATGGATTTTATTTCGGAGTCACGTGAGTGATTCCGTGAAGAAGTCCCGCCTGCCGCATGGCGCACTGACGGGCTGGCGGTAAGTTTAAAACCCGAGGTAAGTGCTTTAAACTTAACTTCGGTTCTGTTGCAGTCTGAAAATTCTTGTCCACAGGAACAAGTCGACCGTGTGAAAATGATGAAGGGAAAATCCAGACGGTCCGCCACAAAATGGGCTAGGGAAGACCGCGGCGGTGCTGGTCGCGGCAGAGTGACTGGCGGCGCGGCCAGCGGCTCCCGACGTGGTGCCGCCAGGAGGTACCATGGCTACTCCGGGGGGCCGGAAAGCTACAAAAACGTCGGTGCGGCCCGTAGACTCAGATGAGTCGGGCCAGGAGGAAAGCCCTCCTAATATGGATGCCTTTTTTTGGGTGGCTGTCCAGAGTGGAGCTCCTCATGGAGAGGATGCTCCATGCAAACATGGAGATGAGCCTTATATCCGAGGGACCCCTCTCGGGCCCGTGGCAGCAGTCCCTGTAGAAGGGCTGCTTAATGCACCCCTCATGGAGGAGGAGTGTGCCCGCAGGCAGTTTTGTTCTGACTCCGAGGTCGGGGGTGAAACCAGTGAGCATACCCCCAGACTAGCAGACCAGGAATCTGGGGTGCCAAGCCTGGCATCCAGATTTGCCATTCCAGCTGGAACAGGTGGTCCGCTGAATGAAGATTTGGCCAGGGCCATTAACTATATGGTCTCCCACCAGTTGCAAGAACTCACCATGGAGGACACCTCAAAGAAATACTTAACTCCTACCAACTGTGATTCGTTGCGAGTTCCGACGGTGAACCACCCAATTTAGGGTCACATGGGTGCAGAGGTCAGAGCCCAAGAGCTGAGGCTCCAAAAAGTCCTGAAGCTGCTTGCCTCAGGTATCATGGCATTCGCCAGGTCCGTGGATGATGGGGCTCTCTCGCAAGAACGGCAGGATGCACTGGCTTTCATGTGTAATGCTCACTTTGAGATTAACTACTTAAGAAAAAGTGCTATCCGCCCCATGTTAAACCCCAAATTCGCTGCACTTTGCAGAACAAGCAATGTGCTGCTGCCGAATTTGTTTTTCGGGGAGGACCTGTCTAAACCGATTCGTGAGTTGGATGATGAGGCGAAGACGGTGGACCTCTTAAAAGCTCAACCGGCCAACACGAATCCTCCCTGGCGCCAGCATCCCAACCAACGGTTCGCTGCAATGGCTGCAGGTCAAGGTACAAGCCGGACCAGGCCAACTTTACGCAACTGGCGTACGTCAAATTTTCCCTCGAAAATCCGGGGGCAGAAGTATACACCAACTTTGGAGGTAGGTGCATCTGGTTCTTTTCAGAAATGCGTGGGCCAGTCACAAGTTGGTGGGAGGTTACGTTTGTTTTTCAATGAGTGTATTTGTATAACTTCAGACTTGTTTATACTGCACAGTATACTTGGTTTCCGAATTGAGTTTATTTTCAAATTATGTCCACCCACACAGCATACACCTAAACGGACGTACTGTTTTTCACAAGAAGAGTCTTTAGATGTTCAAGCTGAAATTGAAACATTAGCTAAAAAAGGGGTAATTGAGAAATCTGTCCATCTATCTCACCAATTTTTGTCTAATATATTCCCTACACAAAAGAAAGATGGTGGGTGTCGAATCATTCTGGATATGAATCTGAAGCAGTAATTTACTGGTTCATCCTGTAACAGCGGAAAATCATCCACTACATGATCGTAGTAATCTATTGATTTGCAGATTTTGAGGAGACCGTTCCTGGGGCTCGGACTATCAGGGCGTACGGTGGATGTGATTACTGCGGCCTGGAGGGATAGCACTAAAAAACAATATATTTCTCACATCAAGAAATGGGAGGTGTTCTGCTTGCAGTCGAACATTTCATATCATACGGCAAGCGTACCTGACGTGGTGGAATTTCTTTCCACGCTATATTTTGATGAGCGGTTTGGCTATAGTGCCATCAATAGTGCCAGAAGTGCCTTATCGTCCTATCTATGACAAGGAAGGGGACAACAATCTTTTAAAGAAGGTACTGCAGATGCTGGAGAATCGAGGGTACACAAAAAGCTGGAGAAACTCAGCGGGTGCAGCAGCATCTAAGGAGCGAAGGAGATAGGCGACGTTTCGGGTCGAGACCCTTCTTCAGGGTCTCGACCCGAAACGTATCTCCTTCGCTCCTTAGATGCTGCTGCACCCGCTGAGTTTCTCCAGCTTTTTGTGTACCCAGGGGACAACAATCTGTTGGGTCTCACCCTTTAATATCTCGGTTCATTTAGGGTATTTTTAATTGTAATCTCCCCAGGCCCAGGTACACGGAAATCTGGGATGTGAGTGTGGTTCTTGTATTGTTTCGTCAATGGGCCCCAGTAACATCTCTGTCAATGCCCAGACTCACTCTTGAAGTGGTTATGCTCATGGCGCTGATTTCAGCGCAATGTGTCCAGACATTGCAGAAACTTAGACTTGACAGGATGGTCTCATCTATCAACAACATAACCTTTTATGTTTATGATTTACTTAAACAGAGCAGGCCAGGGATGTTAGGGCTTAAACTTGAATTTAGGGCATACCCCATGGATCTTCGCCTATGTGTAGTTAGATTAGATTAGATTAGATTCCTTTATTGTCATTCAGACCTTACGGTCTGAACGAAATTGTTACCATACAGTCATACATATAATAAAAAACAAAACACACAATAAACACATATCCAACATCCGCCACAATGTGTTCACCAGGCACCTCCTCACTGTGGTGGAAGGCAAAAGTCTTAAGTCCCTGTCTTCCTCCCTCCTAGTTCTCCCTCTGCGCTGAGGCGATCCAGGCCGCCGCCGCCGCTGGAGCACCGCAGCTCTGAGCTGGGCCGCCACCGCCTCTGGAGCACCACAGCTCTAAGCGGACTGCCACCGCCGCCACTGGAGCACTTACGGCAGTATATTGAGGTCACCAAGTGCCTTAGAGGCGCCGAATTGGCTTTATTTATTAGTCACAAAAAGCCTCACAAAAAGTTGTCAGCACAGACCATCTCAAGGTGGCTGAAACAGGTTCTGACTGCCGCAGGATGATTTGGATAGACTGGGTGAGTGGGTGAGTGGGCAAATGCATGGCAGATGCAATATAATGTGGATAAATGTGAGGTTATCCACTTTGGTGGCAAAAACAGGAAAGTAGACTATTAGTTGAATGGTGACCGATTAGGAAAAGGGGAGATGCAACGAGTCCTGGGTGTCATGGTACACCAGTCATTGAAAGTAGGCATGCAGGTGCAGTAGGCTGTGAAGAAAGCGAATGGTATGTTGGCATTCATAGCAAAAGGATTTTGAGTACAAGAGCAGGGAGGTTCTACTGCAGTTGTACAGGGTCTTGGTGAGGCCACACCTGGAGTATTGCGTACAGTTTTGGTCTCCTAATCTGAGGAAGGACATTCTTACCATAGAGGGAGTACAGAGAAGGTTCACCAGACTGATTCCTGGGATGGCAGGACTTCCATATGAAGAAAGACTGGATAGACTCGGCTTGTACTCGCTGGAATTTAGAAGATTGAGGGGTGATCTCATAGAGACTTACAAAATTCTTAAGGGGATGGGACAGGCTAGATGCAGGAAGATTGTTCCCGATGTTGGGGAAGTCCAGGATAAGGGGTCACAGTTTAAGGATAAGGGGGAAGTCTTTTAGGACCGAGATGAGAAAATCGTTTTTCACACAGAGAGTGGTGAATCTGTGGAATGCTCTGCCACAGAAGGTAGTTGAGGCCAGTTCGTTGGCCATATTTAAGAGGGAGTTGGATGTGGCCCTTGTGGCTGAAGGGATCAGGGGGTATGGAGAGAAGGCAGGTACAGGATACTGAGTTGGATGATCAGCCATGATCATATTGAATGGCGGTGCAGGCTCGAAGGGCCGGATGGCCTGCTCCTGCACCCAATTTCTATGTTTCTATGTTTCTATCCCATTGTGGACATTGGACTTTGTCTATGGAACCGATGCACTACAATGCTGAGAACTGTATTCTGCACTCTGCATTGGCGAGTTTAGAAGAGTTTGAAAAAAATGACATGTTGAAGACCTCCTTCGACTATGTTGAAGACCAACTTCGACTATGTTGAAGACCAACTTCGACTAGCTACGACTAACTTTGGGAAAATTGGACACTGAATAGTGGAGAGTGAAGACGACCTCCTTCGATATCCTTTGACCTCCCTTCGACCTCCTTTCGACTATGAGGAAGACGATCTACGACTACCTTCGACTACCCTCGATTACCTACGACTAACATGCCGACATATTACGACTGACTATGACTAAACCTACGAGTAAAAAATGTATCGATTTTTTTCCATGACGACCTTTTTGTACTCGCGGACAATTTTAAAAATAATGAAAAAAATGCCGCGACCTGGCTGAGGCCTCAACTACGCGGAGCATGAAGGAGAGTTACGAAGACCTCCTACGACCTCGTATTTATTTTTTGTAAAGTTTCACATTATATTGGAATGGCGTACACTGAAAGTACGTTCCTATATTTTATTGATTGGGTGCCAAGATTCACTTTTATGCCCTTGGCTATATTATAATCATGTTCACTCACGCACAAAATTATCCTTTGCCACACAAAAAAACTAAGATCACTTTTTGCAGTTAGAATCAGTCCAGCATGACTTCTCCAGTTTAAAGTCAAATCTCCAAAGCAATTAATATATTATTTGAAATCAAAAATAGAATTAAGCAATGCTCTTTGTTTACTTAACAAGATGGAGTTTAATATAAATTAAACCATATTTTTAGTTGTAACGTAAAATGCTCTCAGGTCAATAAAAAGTAAATCACTGTGCTAATCTATGTAAATTGGGATTTTTCTAACTATATTTTTGTTTGCTAAATGTATATTCAGATTGTATGTAATAGCAAGTCCAAGAGAATGTAGACACAAAATGCTGGAGTAACTCAGCAGGTCAGTCAGCATCTCCAGAGAAATGAATAGGTAAAGTTTCAGGTCGGAGCCCTTCTTCAGAATTGCAGAACTGTCGGAGAGATAAGGAGAACTTCTTCAAAGTAGGCATACCTTGATGACCTTTGCAATGGAGCAGACAAAATGTGTAGGAAAGAACAGCAGATGCTGGTTTATATGGAAGATAGACATGAAATGCTGGAGTAACTCCGCAGGAGGTATGCATCTCTGAATAGGTGGCATTTTGGGTCGGAACCCTTCTTCAGACTGAAGAAGGGTTCCATCCGGATGAATGTGTTCGAAGGGAGGGCCCAGAAAGATATGAATTTATCCTTGTGATTATTATTTGGTTCCTGATCTCAGTTGTGTGAGCAGAGGATACAAGGTACGTGCTTGGGAACAATTTCTCCAACTCCTCTTACGAGTAAGATCGAGTTTTTAATATGTTGACCTTCTCCATTGTGACTCATAAAGACTCTTACTGAGGTGCACCGTATCCAAAAGTTCTTTGGAGTCATCAAAAATTATTTTCCATACTTGCACCACTTTAAGGTTACAGCGCTGCAATTAGCATGTCATTGCAACTATTAAATTGTTATGTCAAAGGGGATCAATGCAAGGAATATCAGACTGCACATTTTTGAATTTAACATTTGAACTCTTTCCAAATTGCAGCATAAACAGTCCTGTTTAGACTGGATTCAAAGATGTACAGTAGATGACACTTGGAATTTTGACAGAAAAAATTACGAATTATTCTATATTTTGATGTGAAATTACTAATTGGACATTAAACTTATGAAATAATGTAAAAATTGCATTAGGGAAAGGTATGATTTTCCAACTGGTCACTGCATACACACTCCAATCGTCGACATCGATCCTCATACATTATAATTCAACAACAGTCAGTATAAGGTACAAGCTACAATGACAAATTCACTTTCTGCTTATTAGATTAAATATTAATGCATTCTAATTGTGCAATAATTTGTCTGGCTAGCGAGCATAATGAATACGTACAGTTTAAAGCTTATACGCATTTCCTACAAACTCCAGATGTAATCCCTTGCATACAACTGGAGAAATAGCATTTCTATAAACATGACTTATTGTGGAATGAAAATGCAGAATACAGCCAGAATAGCATCCTTCCTGTACTTACAATAGTCAATGTATGAATCAATGTTATTGTTCCTCTCGGTTGGAGAGAAATCTTAGGTTCACACTTAGATCATTATCCAAAGCAGAACCATTGTGCATTTAATACTCTGAATTTTGTCTCCTTTTATTTCATAGAAATGAACGGAAGTATTGTGCATTGTTTAACTGTAGATAATGCATACATAGTTTCTTGTCAATTATCAGTTGTAATTATATATCTTCATTCTTGTCTAAATTTTATTTGAAGTTTAGAACAACCATGGTGAATATGTACAAATAGCAAGAAGGAAAATTCCTACACATTTCTTGTTTAATTGTTTATTGAAATTGGTAATGCTAGAGTCAAAAATTCTAACAACCGCACTCTCTCGCACTTACCTGAGAATATAAATTATTAGATGATTTTATTTCTTGCTTTATTTTCAGGTTGACTTTGACTCTTGCTTGCAGCCAAGGAACATGAATGCATATTGTATTTAATGAGCTTAAATAAGTATACAAATGGTGTATTAATCAAAGTATAATCCTGTAATTAATACAAAAATGTAATGCATTCAAGCAGAAGTTGATAAAGGATTGTTTACATGTGCTACTTAAAAAAACAGTAGTGTGTTATTAACTTTGGATGTATTAGACACAGTGTATATAAATACCTACACGTGTATCTCTGTTTATTATATCTTGAATGAAGCTGAACTACGTTTATGATCCACTATATCATTATTACTGAGTGTTTTGCTAATACTTTGTCAATCGTATTCCTATAGTAATGAAAAATTTGTCTTTTATGTTTTTCAAACATTTATTTTGATAGCGATGAAAACTTTGTGCCATTAGATATAAAGTATTTTGACTTCTGCTGTACTAATTGAAAATAAGTTAAAGCATACTTTGGTTTACTCACCAGATGAGCTGTTTGCTTATATTTAGCACATTCAGCAAACTACTATAATTTTCAAATGAGTGTGTATTTGTGACATATTTATTGTTAGAAAGTCCTTCATACCAATCAATGTTTCAGTAAAAGTATCAAGCTAAATAAAATGATGAACAGAATGACAAGTTTTCTATTCATTGGCATTTTAATGACACCTATATGTCAGTAGCAACACATTTGCTAGATTAGTTGTGCTATTTATGATTCAGTTCTGCCATCAAATATTCAGTTCAATGTTCCAAATCGGCAAGCAGGTATGTGTCTTATTATGATCTTTCTAGGGGCACAGAACATATGATAGAAGACCCGTTTAACCATACAACATCAAAGGAAAGCCTAGCTTTATACACCTAGGTCTCTGCTCTTTTTTCTTTCAGAGGACTGTTACCAATCTACCTATACAAATTGTATTCATTGAAATAAAATTCAGCTAACACAATTTTTTTTAATGTAAAAACTTCCACATTCTTTTTTAACCTTGTAACGTGACGTGCAACGTGAAATTTCACCCAATTAGGAAATCACAAAAGCTTGGTTCTGTTCCACGGTTATTAAACTATCTGTGTGAGATTTCAGCTTTATCAAACTGGAAAGATGAAATTATGATTTAATATGTTTGTTTTTGACTGTTTTTAACATATAAACTGTGTAGGCCAAATTGTCAGAGGAAGGCAGGGTTATCTTTGATGTTTACTACTGAGGTTTGCAAATCATGTTCATTAATAATGCCTTTTCTCAGCTATCATTTCCATGTAGTTTTTTTTTCCCCCAATTCGGAACTCATTAATATATTTATACCAGTTTTTATAAAGGGCGTTTTAAAATAATAAAAGACAAGTGAGAAAAAATGCAAGTTAAATGCATTAACTTGGCAGTAGCCTGGCACAGCGTGAAACTCCCATCTCACAACGACTGAATCTGGAGCCGTGGGAGAGGACTTGGCGCTCTAATCCCTTCAAAAGCGCCGCTCCATTTAAAACTATGCAAGTCTCAAAAGTCTTTGAGAGGACAACGATTGTTGCTACAGGAAAGGATGATAAAGATCTCTGTGTGTTATCGTTTAGGAGGATTTCGTTTGCAATGTGCACACAATTGAAGTTAACGACTGCTGTCAGGATCATGTTACCTGAACGAAGACCTCAACCGTGTTTTTTTTCCCCTTTTTATGTTAACCCAATAAAGTAGTCTTTCTAAACGCTAGTTACCATCAAATTAAGCTTTGATATTCAGATATCGGTATGTATCCCACGCCTGACGCTACGACTTGTAACATCAAAACAGTATTGAGTATCACTTTTCAGATAAACCCACAGACTATTTACTTGCAGCCAAACATGATGTATGACATGCTCCCTCTTTTTTAAACATACCTTGGTTTCAGGTTCACTGGTCTTGCTTGTCTAAAACTAAAACATAGAGCTGAAATGCCTAATTAAATGGACAACATTATCAAAGTGGCTGATTATAATCACCATACTTAACATATTTAAAATATGTATGGGTTGCCATTCTCGCTTTGTCCTAAGCTGTTGATAATTGTGCTTGAAAACCTCTACAGAAGAATACAATTGCTTTCGTAAAGAGATGAACTAGTGACCGAATCCGCTGGAAGTGTAGGGACGGAAGGTTTGAAAAAACTGCTTAAGGCGGAGATCAGGCGGAGAAGAGAGAAATTGTTTCCACTTTCCTTGAACCGAGTTGCCCCGCCTCCGCAGCCTCTCACATTGCCACCACTTTAAGGAATGTAACAGAGCTATCATCAGCCTTCAGTGCCCGCCTCTGATCTCTTTACACTGGTCTCAAACTTAACGGGTACAGAAAGGGGAAGTTCCAAAGGGGCTGACAGTTATACAGTTACCATTTCTTAACTGTTTTGTTTAATCAGCTTCAGAGGTATTGAAACGTTTATAAACTAGTAAAATACATCATCAAAGTTTAAAGTTAGCACGGAATATTCGCTCATAAATCATCCATCTAATTGATCTTAAGGAAGTTGCTTTGATTTGCCATATACTGTGCATAGCGGGAGCTGCATAAACCGCAACGTCAAGGTGTTCATTGCAAACTTGGTTGAAGAAATTAATAAATTGTTGACCTTTTATTCCCAACGCAGGACAATGATACCTTGACAACATTGGCGGGGATGGTCGGGGCGGGGTTGCATTTTTTCTACGTTCTCCTAACTCGCCTATAAAAGTCATAGTCTACTGAAATGTAACTGTCTCTGGAGTGGAGGCTCATGGCGTGCCTGCAATGTTGCCCCTGTCTGCAAAGAATTTCATTAAACTTTTTTTTCGAAGTCAGCAACTCTTTCTCTCCTTTAAACTGCGAGGAGTGGGTTTATGCCGTTCTTGATGCCGTGATTTATCTCCAATCGCTTTTATTTGCGAAAAGTCATCAACACAGTAATGTTGGAGCAGATTTCCGAGAGATAACAAACACATTGTCACTTACGGCTGTGCAACAAATCCATAATTACAAAAAAAGAGATCATATGACTTAAACATCCAATCGAACGGTCTCCTGGCGGCAGCAATGCTTTGATCACGTAAATCCAATTATTTGTGTATATACATTTCCCACATAGTGATTACTTCATTAATTGTCCCGCCTTTATCTCCTCCTTTACCATCCCCCCTAATAATCAGTTCTTTTATACATACCAACAAACACGCCATAGGAGTTTTGTGTATTCAAAGGATTTGGTTTCCCTTCTGAAAGACCCGCTATTCTTTGATGATTGGGCAGCGGCAAACTTCAAAGCCATAAATCTTCCTCCTGACTGGCTGGCGGTCTACCAAAGTCTTATCAAATTCTAAGAAGTGATCCCTCGACCACAGATATTCCAAGGATATCTCAGAATAGCAGGAGGAGGAAAGAAAGCGCTCCACGCGGCTGATTTCCCTTTAGTGCTGGTTGAAACATCGAATCGCGCTTCCTTTCAACGGGGAATGGCTGCGGTAGCTGTTCTACGCAGTGATTCCCTCCAAGCATTTCTCCAGGTCAGTATTTTTTTTAACAAAAACATTTAACTAGTGGTATAACTATAGTTTAGGTTGTTCGTCTTTTGAATCTGATATGAGATAGTTATCGAACTTACATCAATGCTTTGAAGAAAGTTTGGACAATTAGATTACTTCTCTCTCTCTCTCTCTCTCTCTCTCGTTTCCCTGTTAAGGACCGGACCCCAAATTCTTCCCCCGAATCGGCCAAGCAGTCCCCGCTGGCTCTCCTGGCTGCAACATGTAACCGGATCGGACACGCTGGCTCAGCGCACGCTGATTTCTTCCAGATCCCATACGACCCGTCCCTGAGTTCTCCGTCTCGCATCTTCCACCCCTGGAGTAACGACCTCCCTTCCAACCACGGCGGGATGCCTTCCCACTCCAGCCTGGCTCTCACCCCTCCGAAAGTTCATCAGCTGCCGCCTCATCTCCAGGCGCCCTACGGGTCGCACGAACTTCCTCTCACTCCACCCGCGGAGCCGTCTTACCCGTTCGAGCTGTCCCGCGTCAAGATGCTGCCGTCGTCCATGCAGACCTTGGCTTCCAGCTGCCCACCCACCTATGTGCCCGCCGTCACCTATGGCACATCGAATCCTATCAGCTCCGCGATGTCAGGCTTCGTTCCGACTGGGTCCACCTTACTTCCACATCAGCACCGCCACATGTCTCCTACCCAAGTGGAGGACATCCCATGGTGGAGCATTCAGCAGAACAGTAGCGTCAGTCACTCCTCGTCCATCCCTCCTCATCGCTTCCCTCTGCAACGTTCCTTGGTTTTGGGCCATTCAGACTTCGCCCAGTATCAGACTCAGATCGCTGCTCTCCTTCACACCAAGTCTCCCCTGGCAACTGCCCGGAGGTGCAGGCGGTGCCGCTGCCCAAACTGCCAGTCGTCAAGTAACAACGACGAACCAGGCAAAAAGAAGCAGCACATCTGCCACATCCCGGGATGCGGGAAGGTTTACGGCAAGACGTCTCACCTGAAGGCTCACCTGCGGTGGCACACTGGCGAGAGGCCCTTCGTCTGCAACTGGTTGTTCTGTGGCAAAAGTTTCACTCGGTCGGACGAGCTGCAGAGACACCTGAGGACTCACACTGGGGAGAAACGCTTTGCATGCCCGGAATGTGGCAAAAGGTTTATGCGAAGCGACCATCTGGCCAAGCACGTTAAAACACATCAAAACAAAAAAACTAAACTGGGAGTCGAAAATGTGAAACGGGAAGACGCAAGTATGTGAGGGCGCAAGTAAACAGAGGGGGGAAAAACTGAAACAAAATGAGGGCTATTGATGCAACGAATTGAATTGGTGGTGCAATATCCTGGGAAAATGAGAGGACTATTTAAAATGTATAGACGAATTTATCGTAAATACTTTCGGAAAACAGGCTTCAATTAATTTCACAGTTGGCATATGCTTCAATATGAAGTTGTATTTATTTATAGAGATGTTAAATAATACAAGCTGTTTAATTTTGGGATTGAATTCGAGTCCTTGGTGAAAGATCAGATCCGCTGTGCTTAGAGTACTTAATAGCTTTGATCGAATGAACATGTTTTGTCTTTATTTTAGCTCAATGGGAAGTTTCAGCATGCTTTTTAAACTTCACACTGCTGTATACTGGACCGACCTTCTACTGTGTGAAAAATAAAAGTCCGTTTGGCTTAAATTAAACTGCTCCCCCACCGAGTCGGACTAACTTGATCTTGTGTTTGCTCTTTAAAAACGGTTTCATGTCTTCATTAATTACTCAAACTACGCTAAACGTTTTAAAACCGTGAAAACCGAAAAATAAACTCCATTACAATTTAATTCTGTTTGCTTGCATTTTACTAACATCTATCCGTCGTTAGTTCACATTTGCCATGTTGCGTTATTTGTATCAGTAACTCCGGAAACTTTTGTTTTGCTATAATCACAATTGCAAGATGGTGTTTTATGGGGCTATTTTCGAATTCTTATTGTGAATTTTATTAGTTTGAGGAAACACTCGCTTAGATTTTTATAGAAATTATCAATCCATTTACTTTGTTGTTTACATGGCCTTGTTAAATATCCGTGGTTTAAACTTTTTAAGGATGAAAATCTCCATTGCGTATGCCCGTGTTGGTGTTACGGGTTGGGCAATTGAAATTGTACGCCGGACTTATGTGTAACAGTAAAATGGGAAGCCATTATGTGAGGTTTGTGCACAGTATATCTATTAAAAATAGAAAACGATTACTCTCAAGTTAAACGATCCTCCAGCAATTTTGCATGGCTGGAATATCTTCTGTTGATCCAAAATGAAATTGTCACCATCCCATACTAGGTGCAGGTCAGTAGATACATCAGCCTTTGCATGAAGATCACTTCAAAGACCCGCACGCTGCCAGCATTCTGTGGCGTTATTTTACCCAGCGGTCAAAGGATTAATTGGGGGAGGGAGGGGGGGTTAATGGCTGAGATTTTTTTCAAGTAGGACACTTCACGATTATTTTTATGATTGTTTCTTGTTCTCTTGGAGTGGATGGGAGGATTCTCCAGATACTATGTTTAACGGATGTGTTCTCGGCGTATTCGAAAGAAAATAAAACTATAGAAGGTAAAGTAATATGGATTTGTTAATTATCATTTTTTCAGGCTTGTTTATTTCGTATTTATCTTTAAAATGGTTAATTACTTTTTGTATACACCCGAGTCAGATTGAACACAATGTAAACATTTTACTGACTGCGATGTGTAAATTGTTCATCTCTGTTTACAAAGATGACGGGCAGATATAATGCTTTGTTTCTGGCCACACAAGAGAGTAGTCAACAGATTCAAGTACACTTTACAATTAGACATTGGTTTAATTGTTATGAGAAGCTGGAGTGGAGTTGTATTGGAATGAAATAGTAACAAGCTAAGAATTTTCTGCCGCTAACTTTCACATTGGTAGTCAAGGTATTAACAGCTAATTATATAAAGTTTATGTGAAGTAGAAACCATGTCATTTTTGTATTTTTGTACGTTCATATGGTTTATCATGAAATATACACGTTTAATTTATACAGCGCCAGTAAGTAAGATGTACATTAATAATTGCTCTGTGTATGTAAAAGTATGGCATAGTAACACGTTTCTTCATATGGATAGGTATGTTCATATTTACGAATGATGTAGTAAGATTAAGCAGTGAGATTATCCTCAATTCAAAAATATCTAAAACAATATACGGCTTCGGAAAATGTATATTGCAAAATCATTCTGGTAAGTTTTGTTTAAATGTTAGGGGCGTTTTCAATGAAGTTTCATGCAATGTGTAGGCTTCCTGGATTCACTGCCTATAATGTCGTAGGTTTCTGAAATGTTCAATGTAGTTTGGTCGCGATTCTTTTTTTCATGGTTACCATTAATTAAATGTCTGAAGAAGTGTTTCGACCCGAAACGTCACCCATTCCTTCTCTCCA
Organism: Okamejei kenojei; assembly: GCA_035221665.1. NCBI lineage: Eukaryota > Metazoa > Chordata > Chondrichthyes > Rajiformes > Rajidae > Okamejei > Okamejei kenojei. Next base: position 69,970,922 of record CM069137.1, on the reverse strand, counting down.
AAGACGCTGCCTGTCCCGCTGAGTTACTCCAGCTTTTTGTGTCTATCTTCGGGTTAAACCAGCATCTGCAGTTCCTTCTAACACAAGTCATTTTATTGATCTTTTACGGAATTGGCTTTAGATAAATGAACACGCTTTCCTCTTGGAAGGAGAATGTGATTGTGAGATTGTGCCTTAGACGACTTTGTGACTTTGTGACTGTTTAGTTTGCCCCATCAAAGCAGAGGAAGTTGTAAATCTGGTTTCTCAGTTAACACTTCAATGTTAGTGGCAGAGCAGTGGTCGAGCGCAGACACAGGATGCGTCCAGTTCCCATGGCCAGCAACATCCAATCTCCCGAACTATCGTCCTTCAGCGAATTTTATATATTTCCAGATCAGTTACTGATCTTTGTGAACAGATTTAGCTGTCTAATAGTCAGATATACAATCTATACACGAAACTCAATGAGAGCACAATATGATTTGTAAACCAATTTGAGCTCTTTGATCAAATCCAGCCTTGACTAGGTACTCCGGATAATTATTTGATAGGTTTTCCTTGGTGATTTCCTTCAAACGTTGTATGAAATCTTTCACGCGGCAAATGTGATCGCAGATCCTAAAACCTCACTAATCTCAGTTGATAAAACCTTCAAGGTTTGCCCTTGTTCACCATCTCGAGATCTCTCGCGGCAGCGCTTTCTAATGCAAATGGAAGTTTACATCAAAAAGGTACCCTTAAATGTCAAAGCTTTTGAAGTTTTTTTGTTGGATGACGATTTCAAATACAACGATCGAGCTGATACATATATTCTGAAGAAGGTTCTCACCGCGAAACGTCACCTATTCCTTTTCTCCAAAGATGCTGCCTGACCCGCTGAGTTACACCAGTGTTTTGTGTGTATCTTCCATATAAACCAGCATATATATTTTTTAATGTTCAAGAAGGAACTGCTGATGCTGGAAAATCAAAGGTAGACAAAAATGCTGGAGAAACTCAGCGGGTGCGGAGAAGGGTTTCGGCCTGAAACGTTGCCTATTTCCTTCGCTCCATAGATGCCGCCGCACTCGCTGAGTTTCTCCAGCATTTTTGTCTACCATATATATTTTTTTAAAGTGGGAGGAAGGCCATCATGTGCGAATGAAAATGTAAATAGCAGATTGGGCGTTAATACCTCCCGCCTAATGCTGCATGGCAATGGCCATTTTCAGCGCAATATCTGCCTGTCAAGTCAATGCACAGGGCACGGTACTTTTCATCCACTCATCTCTTCAGGTTGGGCGTAGTATCATAAACATTGGAATCCATTGCCAATAACAAGTAACTTAAAATGCGTGGTTCTGCCCAAAAGTGAACACCAAATATACAATCCTTTAGCTAATTAAATGAAAACAAATGGATCCTGCATTCTGAATTGTGCAAAACATCAAATACCCATTGTTTGAACATTCGTTTTCATCTTAGACAGTTCTTTGGGATCAAGGAGGAATTATTTCCACAGGATCGGTAGCTGTGTTGGCAACTGAAGCGAACGTAAGCGTGCTCACTCTCCCACCGCTAAGACAAGTGATGACTGACAGGGGAGGTTGGCGGTGGCTCCTCCACTTTCCACATGTGTGCTGCTAATGCAGGGCCTGGAGGTTATAAAAATCACCTGGGGTGCTTTGGGTACAGTACTAGTTGACAAAAGATTCCTGGGAATTAGTGGTATGATGCATTTCTTCAACACCCTTGAATGAGTCTTGAAAGAGGCACAATATTCTGAGTTCTGTCAAGAGCAGATTGTAAAGTGAACAGAGAAAAGTGCATTGTGACAATGATGAATTAAATTAATTGCAATGTTGAGGTTGCTTCACACTAGATACTTCAGTGTCCCTCTATTCATCACAGATGAAGATTTCACTTAATTACATTTGTGACTATATTGAATCCTTAACCAACACAGGTGAATAATATGCAGACAGTAAATCCTTAACCAACACAGGTGAATAATATGCAGACAGAAGGAACTGCAGATGCTGGTTTACCAAAATAGACACAGTGTGCGGGAGTAACTCAGCAGGGGCATCATATCTGGAAAATCTAAAGAGGCAATATTTCGGATCAGATCCTTTCTTTAGACTGATTGTACTAGGTGGGAGAAAGCTGGGAGAGGTGGGGGAAAGCAAAAGCCTGGCAAATGATAGGTGGACAATAACCAAGTGTCAATAACCAATAAGTTATTTTATGCTATGTCCTGGCATTTGAAAATAGGATCATAGTGTTTTATAGCAAAATGTTTCAAGTGGTGTATTATTAAATAGTCTAAAGTTGTTCAACATATTAACACAATATTCAGTTGTTTCAAATTCATATTATCACTATTGTCTATTATGGCATCATCTCCCTCTGGTTACTCAATCCCTCAGGCCAGGCACAATTTGCTTCGGTTTTGTGGGTTGTGAGGTAGATGAACAACCTATTGCAGGACTTGCATATTTTGCTGCAAGTGGGCTAGGTGATGCTTAATTGTGTGAGCAGATGTTTGTGATTAAAACGTAACTGCAGATGCTGGTTGATACCAAAGATAGACACAAAATGCTGGAGTAACTCAGTGGGTCAGGCAGCATTTCTGGAGAAAGTGATGTGCCATCTCGTGTCAGGATACTTCTTCAGACTGATGCTTTGATCTGTCTGAAGAAGGGTTCTGACCCAAAACATCATCTATTCATGGTCTCCAGAGATGCTGCCTGACCCGCAGAGTTACGCCAGCATTTTGTGTGAAACTGTTGTTTGTGATGTTATTCATTCTGCTGTTTGCCCATGGCTTGCATATCCTCTTGTTAGAGAGACATGAAGTACCCAGTGTCTTCCTGGAGGCTTCTCATCTTGAGTGGTCATGAGCCAGTGAGGATGTTACTTTTCAGGAATTAATGAGGATGTTACTTTTTTTCTTAGATTGACTTTGTGAGCATCCTTGACCTGTTTTCTCTGTTCCTCTTGCCGCAACAGAGTTGAGAGTAGTGTGTTGGTTTTAGGAACTTGGTGAAATATATGTGCATGGGAACCAGCTGTACATGATCAGAGTCTCAGTGCTGGAATGTGACATCAGTGAAGACACTGACTACTGACCATGCCTTTACCTTTCTGGCCAATGGATAGAAAAGGATTTTATGGAGACAGCTTCAATACCACTTCTCCAGTGCCTTGAGGATGAGAGAGAGAATCCAGAGTGAGTAAAAGAGTGGTTATATTGTCAAATGTTCCGAAATGGATCCATCTGAATATCGCACTGTTGTCCAGCGGGGACAGGTTAGGGTCATACAGCATGGAACCATGCAACGTGCCGATGCCAACCAAGATGCCTGCTTTTGTGCCATGTCCCTCTAAACATTTTCTATGGCTGATCAACCAGATTCAGTACCGTTCCAGCTTTTTCCCCATATGTCTTGATTCCTTTAGCCCTAAGAGCTAAATCTAACTCTCTTGAAAGCATCCAGTAAATTGGCCTCCACTGCAGAGAATTCCACAGATTCAAAACTCTCTGGGCGAAAACGTTTTTTTTTCTCATCTCAGTCCTAAATGGCCTACCCCTTATTCTTAAATCGTGACCCCTGGTTCTGGATAACATCGGGATAATTTTCCCTGCATCTAGCCTGTCCAAACCTTTAAGAATTATATATGTTTCTATAAGATTCCTTCTCATCCTTCTAAATTCCAGTGAATACAAGCCGTCGACCCATTTTTTTAATCACATGTCAGTCCTGTCATCCCAGGAATTATCCTGGTGAACCTATGATGCACTCCCTCAGCGATAAAATAGCGATAAAACTGCACACAATACTCCAGGTGTGGTCCCATGATCCTGCACAACTATAGTAGCACTGCCTTGCTCCTAAACTCAAATCCTCTCGCAATGAAGGCCAACATGCCATGAGATGTATTATTGCCTGCTGTACCTGCTTGCTTACTTTCAGTGACTGATGTTCAAGAACACCCAGGTCTTGTTGCACCTCCCCTTTTCCTAATCTGACACCATTCAGATAATAATCTGCCTTCTTACCACCAAAGTGGATAACCTCACATTTATCCACATTATACTGCATATGCCATGCATCTGCCAACTCACCCAACCTATCCAAGTCACCCTGCAGCCTCATAGCATCCTCCTCACAGCTCACACTACCACCCAGCTTTGTGTCATCCACAAGCTTGGTGTTACATTTAATTCCTTTGTCTAAATTGTTAACATATATTGTAAATAACTGGAGTCCCAGCACTGAGCCTTGAGGCACTCCACTAGTCACTGCCTGCCATTCTGAAAAGGATCCGTTAATTCCTACTCTTTGCTTCCTGTCTGCCAACCAGTTTGCTTTCCATGTCAATACTCTACCCCCAATACCATGTACTATAATTTTGCACACTAATCTCGACCTTATCAAAGGCTTATTGAATCTCCAGATACACCACATCCACTGGCTCTCCCTTAACCATTCTACTTGTTACATCCTCAAAAAATTCCAGAAGATTAGTCAAGCATGATTTCCCCTTCATAAATCCATGCTGACTTTGACCAATCTTGTCACTGCTTTCCAAATGTGCTGCTATTACAGCATTAATAGATGTTTTAATTGTTCTGGAGTGGAGATGATGAAAGTTGGACAGATAGCCGGTGATTCTATAGATTATTCCTTTGGAAAGTTTATTGGAGGTGGTGTGCCCTATTTGCAGCAAGGAGTATTGAGATAATCAAACCTGCCAACAAGGGAGGTGCCGTGGTAGTCTGGTGCGCTGACCTCTACCGGACTGCGGCCAGGCGACAACTCTCAGACACCTCCTTCTACTTATCCTTGGACCATGACTGCACAGACGAGCACCAGACCTTAATCTCAAGCACCATTACTGATTTCATCACTTCCAGCTCTCTGCCCTCTAAAACCTCCAACCTTATCGTTCCCCAGCCCTGCACGACCCAAATTTATCTTCTCCCCAAAATCCACAAACAGAACTGTCCTGGCAGACCTATTATTTCTGCTTGTTCGTGTCACAACTAATTAATTTCCACATACCTCAAATCCATCCTATCCCCCCCTGGTCCAATCCCTCCCTACGTATGTCCAAGACACCTCACATGCTCTTTGTCTCCTCAATGACTTCAGGCTCCCACTCCCTCATCTTTACTATGGATTAGACTAAGTGGAACCCATTGGTCCCTGTCGGACGGGAGGCTTGGTTCCCCATTGCAATATTCCACCACTCACCCACAGCTCCCAACTGCACAGACGCAGCTCATTTCCCCTCAACCCTTGCACTCTCCCCCTCCTCTTCACCCTCACTCTTCTTTCCCCTCTCCACCTCCCCTTCTCAAATCCCTCCCTCACCTCTCTCTCCCTCTCCTTTCCCCTAACCTCAGTCACTCACTCCCTCCCTCCATACCTCATCTCCCCTCCCTATCCCCCTATTATCACTCGATCCCCCACCTCCCTCACTCCCCACCTCCCCCATCCCTCCTCGCCTCCCCCACTGCTCTCCTCTCACTCTATTCCCCACTCCCTACCTCCCCCACTCCCCCCTCTACCTCTATTTCCCCTCCTCCCTCTTATTTTCCCTCTCCTCCTACCCTCCCCAATCGCTCCCTCACCTCCCCTTTCCCCTACCCTCAGTCACTCGCTCCCTCCCTCCCTCCATAACTCCTCTCCCCTCCTTCCTCCCCCACTCTCCGTCCCCAGGATTTCGAGGTTGCCGATCCCCTCCATTCTTGCGTGACCTGGAGGAGCATCAGCCGTCGGCGCCCTTAGAGCCTGGCCTGGCCTTGGATCCTTGGCTCGGCCCGGAAGATCCAGCAGTTACCGCCATGCCGGCGTGTGGGCGGGGGAGGAAGAGCTCGGAGAAAAGACAGGGGAAGAGCCATGGGGGAGAGAGGGGTATCATGGGGGAGGGGGCAGGAGCCAGCGAGGGGGACCAGAGGGGAAGGGGCTAGAGCTGCGGGGCATTGCGAAGGCAGTGCATTTGGGATTCACAGCGGGCGCTGGACGCTCTCCTCCACCGGGATCAGATTCACCGTTCCGCTTTCCGTTTGGCAACATCTCCGATTCCGCACCGGCCTGGGCCGCTCCCACTCCCTCCAATAATTGTGACCTCCGCCGGCCTCCCCCAGCTCCAGTAAAGACACGATGGCGCAGGAAGTGGCGGACCGTCCTGCAGAGTGACAGGAGAAGAGACTAACTAATCCACCTGGCACTGACTGACAGGAGAGGGGATCGATCTGCTCACTCGCGGTTTTTACGATTTTTAACCGTAAAACCTTAAACGCTAATTTTTACAACATACTACCGATTAGAATGAAACGGTGCACTCGCAACACAGGAGAACGGTAAATTAGCTGACGAAAAATCGTAACGTTATCGCCAGACACGTGCCGTCAAGGTAGGCAAGGTAGGCACTGCCTACCCTGACTAAAATTATTAAATGATAATTATTAAATATAAATAGTAAAGGCACGGGAGATTTATGCCTACCTAAGAGATCGATCTCTTTGGTAGGCATAATTCTTCGTGCCTTTCATCCGCAGTACTTGTAACACGCGAAAATCTGTGCAGCCCACGTGCCGTTGATGCTGCTTCACTACAAGGGGAGCTGAAGGCAGCTGAAATTCTGCCTTTGCAGCATGGACTGTGTACTGCGCATGCGCAGCGCGAGTTTCTTGGCGGGTTTTTCAAACATGGATTGTCATTATCTTAAGAGTATCTTAAGAAACAAAGACAGAAGAATGGAGTTTGTGTACAAATAATGTGGTAAGTAGATTTATTTGAGCTATATGTTTTTAAATACCGTATTTCCCGGCAATGAAGACTTTATTTTTTACCCAAAAATAAGGCACGAAAATGTATCTGCATCTTGGAGGCCGAAGGTTAGGTTAAGAAAGATAGACTTGGCTATGCCTCAGTACAGCAACATCAAGAACGATGCTCATCAACATGCTCAAGAACATCAAGCCAAGTCTAGCCCTCATTGCTAGCAGCTGATGGGAAGTGGCTGTAAAGTGGGAAGCGGCCGTAAAAGGCCAGCACAGCAGGGGGGGGGGGGGGGGGGGGGGGGGAGAGAGTTCCTTTCGCAGCATGTGGGAAGTCTGGCCAGGGGTAAAGTTTGGGGGGGGCGGGGGCAGGGGCATTGAGAAGGAGGGGGTTGGGGATCATGGCAGAAACCTGCTCAAGAGTGGGTCAGCGGGCGATGGATAACAGGACAGCGGGCGGTGGAGCTTACTCCATGTGTCAGTGCGAGTAACCTCAATTGGTCCCTTGTTCGCGCTGACACAGGAGTAAGCTCCACCGTCCGCTGTCCTGTTATCCATCGCCCACTGACCCGCTCTGCTCTATGATCTTTGCTCTTGAGCTGGTCCCCTCACTGTTCAGACGGAGAGCACTGCCAGAGGTGAGTGGGCCGGCAGAAAGCGCTGAGGTCCCGGCAACCGCTGGCAGCCATCCTAGCTACTTCCCTTCGCAGCCACAATGCGGTGGATTGGCGCCCAAAGCAGCGCGGCAGTGGTGAGTGAGTGGGTTACTGGCATGATCTCCGACCCCCTCTTTCTCAACGCTCCTGCCCTCCCCGCAACTTTATGGCCAGACTTCCCACACACTGTGAAAGGAACTCTCCCCCCAATTGGTCCCTTGAACTAGTATTGTCATTCAATAAGATCACAACTGATTCAACTTGTCCCGGTGTGCTCCCGTTTTCCCCACCATCTCTCCACCTGCCGTCACCCACCACCCATTCAGTAATTCAGAATGAAGGAGATTTGGAAGCCTTGTGCAAATTGAATTGTTACTTTCTTTATTTTTATTTTTTATTTTTACGGAAGGAGAACGATCAGTGCATACACGGTTTAAGATTTTTTTAAAAGCCGCCTTACTGCCTACCCTGAATAATTACTCACGGCACGTGCCTGGTTATCGCGTACCGCTTTTGCGCAAATAGAACAACCGCACAAACTGGAAGGGCACAAGATCAGAGTTTTAGTTATGTAATATAGAATATAGATAGAAGATACATAAATGTCTGGTCACTCTGCACCTCTATCCCCCCACCAGGAGGGTCTTAAAGCCTTCCTTTTCTTCCTCGACCGCAGAACCAGCCAATTTCCATCTATCAATACCTTCCTCCATCTAGCAGAGCTGGTCCTTAACCTCAACAACTTCTCCTTCAACTCCTCCCAATTCCTCCAAATCCAAGGCATAACTATGGGCACTCGCATGGGCCCTAGCTATGCCTGCCTCTTTGTAGGGTACGTCGAACAATCCCTGTTCCAGGCGTACACTGGCCCTATCCCCAAACTCTACCTCCGCTACATTGACGACTGTATTGGTGCTAACTCCTGCACCCATGCAGAACTCACTGACCATCAACTTCACGACTGCACTCAAATTCACTTGGACCACCTCCGACATCTCCCTACCATTTCTGGATCTCACCGTCTCCATCACAGAAACAGGCTACTGACCGACATCTACTACAGACCTACTGACTCCCATAGCTATCTTGACTACACTTCTTCCCACCCTGCTTCCTGTAAAGACTATCCTCTACTCCCAATTCCTCCGTCTACAAGGCATCTGCGCCCTGGATGAGGTGTTCCATACCAGGGTATCGGAGATGTCCTCATTCTTTAAGAAACAGGGGTTCTCCTCTTCCATTATAGATCAGGCTCTCACTAGGGTCTCCTCGATATCCCGCAGCTCCACTCTTACTCCCCCTCCCCCCATTCGTAACAAGGACAAAGTCTCCATTGTCCTTACCTTCCACCCCATCAGCCATCGCACACAGCATATAATCATCCAACATTTTCGCCACCTCCAAGATCCCACCACTGGCCACATCTTCTCATGTCCACCGCTTTCTGATTTCCGCAGAGATTGTTCACTCTGTAACTCCCTGGTCAACTCGTCCCTTCCCACCCAAACCACCTCCTCCCCAGGTACTTTCCCCTGCAACCGCAGGAGATGCAACACCTGTTCCTTTACCTCCCCCCTCGACTCCATCCAAGGACCCAAACAGTCTTTACAGGTGTGGCAGAGGTTCACTTGCACCTCCTCCAATCTCATCTACTGTATCCGCTGTTCCAGGTGTCAACTTCTCTACTCGGCGGGACCAAGCGCAGGCTCGGTGATTGTTTCACTGAACACCTCCGCTCACTCTGTCTTAACCTACCTGATCTCCCTGTGGCTCAGCACTTCTACTCCCCCCCCCCCCCCCCCCCATTCCCAATCTGACCATTCTGTCCTGGGCCTCCTCCATTGTCATAGTGAGGCCCAGCGCAAATTGGAGGAACAGCACCTCATATTTCACTTGGGTAGTTTACACCCCAGCGGTATGAACATTGACTTCTCTAACTTCAGATCGCCCATGCTTTCTCTCTTCATCCCCTTCCCAGTTCTCCCACTAGTCTTACTGTCTCCAACTACATTCTATCTTTGTCCCGCCCCCTCCCCTGACATCAGTCTGAAGAAGGGTCTCGACCCGAAATGTCGCCCATTCCTTCTGTCCAGAGAAGCTGCCTCACTCACTGAGTTACTCCAGCATTTTGTGTCTACCTTCGATTTAAACCAGCATCTGCAGTCCTTTCTTACACAAGGAGTATTGAGAGTTGGGTTTGTACAATAATGCTGCTTTAAAGCTGATGTTGATTCCAGATGCACTGGGATCTGTCTCTGGTTCACTGGTTGGTGAGGATTGAAACTACCCTGTCATCTTGCAGCAAACGTAGTGTGGTAACAAATTCCCAAGCAATTTCAGGATTCTCTATGTGTTCTATTTACTGCAGATCTTGTATTTTACCAAGGTACATGAATATGAACACATGGATAGAAAAGGTTTAGAGCAATATGGGTTGGGATGAAAAGCCTGTTTCCGTGCCGTCTAATTCTATAAGTTCCTAACAAAGATGGTCATGGAATTAACACAAAAGGAAGACTTTTGCTGTTGTTCTTGACGGGATGCATACATTTGCTAAATATCCTTTTAAAAAAAAGTTTTCCCCTCTATGTATTCTGTCCCATGGGTTGTGATCCTACTTGGCTAGTATAATTGGACAGTAAACCCCCAGATTTCAAGATTAAAGAGAATTTGCAAAGCAGGCTCTATAGCACCCACAAGGTGTGCAACAACCTGAGCTAATCTGCTCATCTAATTCTTCTCAAGATCCAAATGGACAGTACAATTTTTGGCTTCAGTGCTTCCATCAATGATTACCTTAACCTGGATAAGATTCAGGAAATCCGTAAGGATTAATTTACAATTTAAATAAATTTTGCTGCAGTCTTACAAGAGGTAAGGGGAGGACATTTTCAAGGAAGGGGATTAATTTATCCCTCTCCCAAATGCTCCCTTAATATCAGTGAGAAGGATTAAGGAACTGCACATGTCACCCTGCTTACTGGAATTTAAATGCATATTCTAAATTGAATGACATTTCTGAAAAGTAGAATCCCTAAATGGAACTTACAAACCCCAGATTTTTGGGGCCACTAATATCTCCAGGCAACCCTGTGGCTTGGCCGCCCTCATACCCCAAATTCACAAAACTGAAATTTTGGGATTATTGTTTCAAAATAAACTAAAATGGTAAATAAACTTGGCTATTTCGGAAATTAATACATTGCTATTGTGTATGTGCAATTGACCAAAAAAGTGCCACATAGTTATCATAGAGCCTACAATGCAAAAATAGGTCCTTTGGCCTATGATGTCTGTGTGAACCATGGTGCCAAATCCCTTAAACCAACACATAATCCATAATCCACACTCCCAATATATTCATGTACCTGTCTAAGAGCACCTTATGCTACTATTATAATGACCATCCCTGGCAGTGGGATCAAAGCACCTACCACTCTCTGTAAAAAAAACTTTTACCCCACCTCTAAACTTTCCCCCTCTGACCTTAGAGCTATACCCTGAAATATTTGACATTTCCATGCTGGAAAAAAAAGCTTCTGATTGTCTGCTCTGTGCAGCTGATAATTTTATAAACTTTGATCACGTTTCCCTTCAGCCTCCAATGCTACAGAGAAAACAATTCAAGTTGATCCACCGCACTCTACTGTACACCTGGAGAGATTCAAGGGAGTAGTCATCGACAAACTGAATCTCCTCAATCTTCTTAGGAAGTAGAGGCATTTGTGTAAGGAAGTAGAGGCATTTGTGGACTTTCTTTATGGTTGTATCAATGTGCTGGGTCCATGACAGATTTTTAGAGATATGCATGTCCAGGAACTTGACGTTTTTGACTCTCTCCACCACTGACCAATTGATGAAGACAAGTTGTGGATCTCTTCTAAAGTCAACAATCAATTCCTTAGTTAAAGTGATGTTGAGGGCAAGGTTATTCTGCATTTTTCTACGTTGTATGAAAAATGGTACATATCTTTTAAACATTTTGGCTACTATGAAGGCGATACAAGAAACTGCAAATGCTTGTTTATACAAAAAATTAGTAACTCAGGGGGTCAGGCAGCATCTCTGGAGAACATGGATAGGTGACGTTTTGGGTCAGGCCTTCTTCAAACTGAAAAAGTGTTTTTTTTTGGCTAATATCAAACTTAGTATTGAAATATTTGAGCTGAACCTAAATTATTCCCATTGTGTTCACTATAAATACTGTTTTTGCCCTTACTGGTTGAAACTCTGGTTTCCTTGCACTGCTGATAAAATAAGGAGTGAGGATGGAAGAACACACACCAGTCACTGCTCCGATTTCACTGTATGATTCACTGACAGCACCTTTGTGCTCTGATGGCAGGTGATGATCATTGATAGATCGAATTGAATCTGTTGTAACCATTGTCACTTTAATCTGATACAACATGTTTAAAGAAGAAGTCTGCTGATTTTTATAATTTCAATCTGATATCTGAAGAACCCATTCAATTTTGACATTGGAAACTAGTGAGAATTAATGGAACTGCTCCGTGCAGAGGGTTTGATGGAGTTGTAGCTCCCCTGAGTTGCAGTTGTAGCTGTGATATGGATTGATGCTTGTCAACTGTGCTGAAAATGCAGAAATAAATATCCAAACTTAAAGAATACACACTTTTGAGACTTACTGCTGCCAACCTCTGTTCTAGGTTCATCACAACTTGTCGATGTGAGTCAACGTCCTCAACAATGATTCTAATGCAATTAGAGTAGCTAACCATTGCTGTACAAAACACTGAGCATGCATTAAGTTGCGCTATATTTTTGTTCTGAACAATTATAGATGTACGTGAAATAAATATAAAATTTGAAAGGAGGAAAGGAAATGTGCAAATGGATAAAGGTTGCAGATGCAAAGAACTGCAGATGCTGGTTTTCAAAGAAAAGTGCTGGAGTAACAGTTGGTCTGGCAGCATCTCTGGAGACCATGGATGGATTCTAGTACAGTCAGTCTGAAGAAGGTAAATGTTGCCCAACCATGTCCTTCAGAAACTGTCTAACCTGCTGAGTTACTCCAGCACTTTGTGTTTTTTATCATTGCCTTCATTATGATTACTTTTCCATAACTCAGTAAATTAACTTCTTTATCTCTAAAGTGTTCTGTAACTAGACGGAGCGGGAGGATGCTTTCTCCCATTCTTCCTCAGGTAGAATTCCTTTTTTCAATAATCTGTGCTAACCTTTCAAAAATAGTTGCAAATGATCTCAGTTTTCTGAACCGTATTAGCCAGATATGTTAGATTATTGTTGGGTTGGATATATATTCTGATAAACCATTCAGTATAATTCGAGGGTTACACAAAAGGCTGGAGAAACTCAGCGGGTGCAGCAGCATCTAAGGAGCGAAGGAGATAGGCGACGTTTCGGGTCGAGACCCTTCTTCAGACTGGTCAGGGATCAAACGAGAGATATAGACGGTGATGTGGAGAGATAAAGAACGATGAATGAAAGATGTGCAAAAAAGTATCGATGATAAAGGGAACAGCCATTGTAAGCTGTTTGTGGTGTGAAAATGAGAAGCTAGTGCGACTAGGGTGGGGGAGGGAGATAGAGTTAGAGGGAATGCTAGGGCCCGAGGGCTGAGGGAGAGGTGGGAAGGGGAGGAGACAGCAAGGGTTAACAGAATTGAGAAAATTCAATGTTCAAGCCCAAAGGATGCAGACTCCCCAAGCGGAATATGAGGTGCTGTTCCTCCAACTTGCGGTGTTGCTCACTCTGGCCGTGGAGGAGGCCCAGGACCGAGAGGTCGGATACGGAATGGGAGGGGGAGTTGAAGTGCTGAGCCACCGGGAGGTCGGGTTGGTTTTTGCGGACCGAGCGGAGGAGTATAATTCGACTTGGGATACACTGTGCCAGCTTCATTAAGTATTCTGTTCAACACAACGTGACTTTGTTTTCTTAAAAAAAGAAAGGACACAAAGTGATGGAGTAACTGAGCGGGTCAGGTAGCATCTTTGGAGAACATGGATAGGTGACATTTAAGCACTTTTTTTCCTTTTTGTAAACCAGCATTGCCAGCAGTCGCTTGTTTATGCATGCATCCTCTGTTCAGTTGTCAGTTAATTTACACATGGACCAGTTGTATCTGCCATTACTCAGGGCTATTTAATCCTCCACAATGTCATGCCTCAGCTCATTTGCACATTCCGAAATAATCACTGATACAAATTCCACATCAAAAGAGAAAAATGGATAGGACAGGTTTAGAGGGATGTGGGCCAAATGCAGACAGGAGCGTCTGGTGTAATTGGGACATGTTGGTTGGTCTGGGCAAGTTGGGCCGAAGGGCATGTTTTCACGCTCTATGACACTATGACTCGATGTTGGACACAAAATGACAGCTATATTACTAATTCTTGTAAAGTCATGTTGCAAAATGTATCACTGATGTTGCATGCCACTAATCACCAGAAACACAGATCAGTTTTGTAAATGATCTGTCACTGCTGCTCTCCCTCTTTCTCTTTGTGTATCTAGAACATCATCCTTGAAAATTAACAGTAACATCACCAGCTTCCATTTATGTTGCACCTTTAACTGACAGGAACATTATCGAAAAAAATATGTTGAGTTGGAGATGAATGAATGAATAAGTTTATTGGTCAAGTATGTACACATACAAGGAATTTACCTTGGTGCTCCACTCACAGGTAACAACACGACATACAGTAAACAATTAAGAATAAAACTTAAAACATTAAGAATAAAACATTATAGTTTGAACGTGAATGAGATAAAATACCAGAGCAAAAGGCGGCGTGAGACTTTTGGTTATTGAGTAGAGCTACTGCTTGTGAAATAAAGCTGTTTTATGTCTGTTTGTGGCGGCTTTGACAGTCCGGAGTCGCCTTCCAGAGGGAAGTGCTTCAAAGAGTTTGTGGCCAGGGTGAGAGTGGTCAGAGATGATCTTACCCGCTTGCCTCTTGGCCCAGTGTACAGTTCGTCAATGGGGGGAAAGGTTGCTGCCAACAACCTTCTCAGCTGATCGAATGATTCGCTGCTTGGTGGCTGAGCCAAACCAGACCAAGATGGAGACTTTACGATGTGGCAGATTGTGTTTCCTCAGGAAGTACATCTTCTGTTGGGCCTTTTTGACTGTGGAGTCAATGGTGCCCCCCACCCCCATTTAAGATCCTTGGAGATGATGGTGCATGGGAAATTAAAAGACTCCACAGATGTGACTTTGGTCAGGGCTGCCAACATTGGATGCGGGTGCAGGAGGAGGGTGTCCCCCTCCCATTGGTATGGAGCCTTTGCATTTTTCATCTTGAAATAGTGTAATATGATGCATACTGTAGCGAGTCTTTTAACTTACACTTTAATGCAATATACATGCTTTAAATTGAATAACCTATGAATAAAGTTAGACTAAATTACATTCCTAATTACATTCCACAGTAGAGCCCAGGCTCTGATCAACATGTGTAGCATATGAATGATCTTAGTATATTCATGTATGAAATCAGATTATAATTAAACACTTGGCCCATGTTGACCAACCTGGGTCTCACTGCACACCTGGTACTACTCCTGACCCTGAATCCAGTTGCATACCTTCTCTCATTCCTGACCCTGAGTCCAGCCTTACACCTGGCCCTCTATTCTACCCTGATCATAGCTGCTTACCTGCTTAGGTTTCCGGTGCTGAACACTCCCCTGGTTCCAGCTTTGACTGCACACCAAGTACTATTCCAGACCTTGACTCTGGATGCACACTTGGCCATGCTGCTAGTCCCTCTGCACTGACAATATATCTGGCCCACACATAAAGCCCCATTCTGACCCCCTGGACTTAACCTATTATGTTCAAGTCCACAGGTGCTTATCTAATGCAGTAATCTTTTATGGGGCACTTCACAGACCAAATTATGTGTAACAAAATTTGCTACATCCATTGGCTTCCTTGTTATCTAACAGCTAGTTACTTTGTCAAATACGTTATCAATTGGTTGAACACAATTTCTCATCCATAAAATTGTACTCACTCAGCTATGTATTCTGTTACCAATTCCTTCATTTTCCTAACAAACTGTCCTGAAGTCATTTTCACCCCCAATATGTTCAGTATTTTTGCTGTCTTCCTCTCAGCTGGGACTTTTCCGAAAAGCAAAGTCCAATAACTATATATTTAAGCAATATTATTCTATTAAATGTGATCTTGAGAGTACATCATATTTTCTGTGGTATTCATAACACAACAATGATAAAAAGATTTTTGTTTTGATTAAACCTACCAACATGCAAACAATTATTAGATTACAGTTAATATGTACCGAGGGCAATTTTTTGTTCCAATATTCCCCATTCCCAATTACTTTTACATTGAAGTGATTGAAATCCAAGTGAGGTTTAAATGACATCATAAAAATAAAACCTCCAGAATGGATGATATTCATTACGTGGTTGGTTGTGGTCAGTATCAGCACAATTACTATATTAAACTTCAAATCTTCAGATGTCCTGGTTCAAGCTAAAACTAAAAAAAAAAATAATAATCTCCCCACACATTCCCCTGCAAGTATCTCTGTCACTCCTTTAAAATATGCCCCTTCTTTGAACAAGCTCTTAAATATTGCATCTAAATCCGGTTCCACCTGATTACACTCCTTGAGGATGTTCATCTACGTGTTCCATTAATAAAACAACGAGATTGGGGACATTTCTATTCAACCTGTCAAAGGAATTGGGAGGGGGGGTTAGAAATAGTGAGGTAAACAAACATAATAGTTGAGTGGAAAATGACAATAGTGCTACCTTCCCAATATTTAACTGAAGGAAATAATGGGTTATCGGGGCTGTATGTTGTGATAGACAGCCTGACACCTTGCATGTAATTTTAATATTACACTTATCCCATCCCCCTGGATATTCTGGATTAATAAATGAAGGATTTGTCAACTAATTACAAATCAGACTAATTACAAATCAATAACATGAGCCAAGTCCGAAACATGAAGCGCTGAGCATTGGGATCCAGACATCACGGCCAACTGGCCTCAGTTTCCCGCTCACATCTGGCAGTGTTCTCCGTCTGAACCAAGGGCTGGCTGGGCTTCTTCACGTAATCACCAACGTAACATAAAATCAAGATCAAACCTCAAACTGGTAAGTTCTCATTTAATCTTACTATTCCTAATAACATTCCACAGTAGAGCCAGGCTCTGATCAACAGGTGCAGCACATGAACAACCTTAGCATATTCATGTATGGAAATCAGATTATAATTCATGCTGTTATGCATATATATTGAGAAACAAAAACATAGAAACGAGGCAAGAGGAGTCAGATTTCCATCACTGTTCTGTACAAATAAATCAATCAACCTTACCCATTGACTATAGAAACAAGACGAAAATAATGCCACATATTCAACCGTACATGGTTCAATTAAGATATATATGTAAAACATATATATAGAAACAGGCCCTTCGGCCCACCAAGTCCACACCGACCAGCATTCTACCATACATCAGTTGGATCCTACACGCCAGGGACAATTTACGGAAGCCAATTTACCTGCAAACCTGCACTTCTTTCGGATGTGGGAGAAACCCGGAATATCCAGAGAAAACCATGTGGTCATAAGGAGAATGTACAAATACTGTGCAGACAGCACCCGTAGTCAGGATCAAATCTCACTGCGCCACCATGCCACCCTATTTTCATTTCTCTAATATATTTATTATGGTGTCACATCAATAAAGATGAACACATGATTCTGATTTCTGCCCTTAGTTAGATAACACACATCTCCAGTCATTGTGTTTTATGGCTGGTTTTCAACCTCTTCAGTCTGAAGGTCTCGAACCAAAACATTCTTTCTCTCCAGAGATGCTGCCTGTTATTCCAGCTTTTAGAGTCTATCTTCAGTTTAAACCACCATCTGCAGTTCCTTCTTACACCCTTTCTTCACCTCTGTTGCTGCAGAGAATACAATCCCAGTTATCAAATCTTTCTGCAAAGTGAAAAAAAAATTCCAACCCTGCCAATATGTTCATAAATCGCCCCTGGATCCTCTCCAAAGCAATTGCACCCTTTCTACAGTGTGTCATAGTCTTACGCCATGGAAACAGGCCCTTCATCCCAACTTGTCCATGCAGACCAAGATGCCCCATCTAAACTAGTCCCATTTATCCGCATTTGGCCCATATCCCTTTAAACCTTGTGTGTGCCTGTGTGTGTATGCAAGGGTGTGTGTTAGGTTGTATGTGAGAGTGTGTGTCAGTGAAGCGGCGACAACTCCCGGAGTGAGCGGAGACTTGGTGATGTCCGGGGAGCATTTCCCTTTTTCTCCCACTCCCCGGGAATGCTGGCCGGCCCAGGTGCTCTGTGTCCAGCTGGGGTCCGGGAGAGGTGAGGGTCAGTGATCCGGGGGTCTGGGGGAGGTGAGGGTCAGTGACCCGGGGGTCCAGGGGATGTGAGGGACAATGACTCTGGGTCGGGCATCGGAGCAGAGCTATAGCCCGAGATTCACTCACCCGGTCGGCTCCTGGCTCTGGGCTGGGGATAAAACTCCATGCGGTGTGGACAGAGCGGCCGTTGGACAAAGAGCCGCTGGAGGTGAGGGTGGGAGGTGTGAGCAGTGCCTCGGGGAGGGGAGGGGGGGGCACCGCCGTGTCTCACCAATCACACTATCTGCACGGGAATGTGAATGCGGGTGAGGCAGCATCTATAGAGCGGTGGACAAAAATGCTGGAGAAATGCTTGAGTGTGAAGAAGGGTCAAACTCAGACATAGATGCTGCCTCACCCGCTGAGTTTCTCCAGCATTGTTGTCTACATTGCCATTTTAAATAGTGTACGATGGACTTAAGCTATTGCTCGTTCTTTACGGGGAATCCGCTGACAGAAAACTATTCTCATTGATGAGTGTGGAGGAGTATGACTTTATTTATTTATTTATTTAAAAAAATTTGAGCGTGAGAACTTCTGTCATCAGCGTGAAAGGGTGAGAATTTCGTCAAATGCGTGAGTCTCACGTTAAATGCGTGAGAGTTGGCAGCCCTGCAGTCTGGAGGATGAAGTGCAGGCCTAGGTTGACTGCGTTATCCAGTGATCTATTGGCCCGGTATGCAAACTGCAGAGGGTCCAGCAGGGGGTTTGTGATATTTTACAGCTTTGCCAACACAAGTCTTTCAAGGGTCTTCATGATTACAGACGTCAGTGGGACAGGCCTGTAGTCATTAAGACCAGTAATCCTTGTTTTTTGTGTACAGCGATAATAGTGGAGACTTTGAAGCAGACAGGGACAGTACAGGCTTGCAGGGACTGTGCAGACCGGTGCCAGTTGTTCAGCACATAGCTTGAGGGGAGAGGGGGCAACATTGTCCGGTCCTGGAGATTTCCAGCTTTTCTGTCTTCTAAATAGCCTCTCTACTTCCTCAATTGTTATTGTTGGTGATGGAGAAGTAGCCAGACTGAGCTGCAAGGAGGGGGTGGGCAGTCAAGTCAAGTCAAGTCAAGTCAAAAGAGTTTTTGTCATGTGTCCCTGACAGGACAATTAAATTATTTATTTGCTTAGCACAACAGAACATAGTAGGCATTGACTACAAAACAGATCAGTGTGTCCATATACCATTATATACGTAAATACACACATGAATAAATACATTGATAGTGCAAATAACAGATAAAGGGGTATTAATATTCAGAATTTTGACCGAGCCAAGTTTAATAACCTGATGGCTGTGGGGAAGTAGCTATTCCTGAACCTGGTCGTTGCAGTCCTCAGGCTCCTGTACCTTCTACCTGAAGGTAGCAGGGAGATGAGTGTATGGCCAGGATGGTGTGGGTTCTTGATGATGCTGCAAGCCTTTTTGAGGCAGCGACTGCGATAGATCCCCTCGATGGAAGGGAGGTCAGAGCCGACTGGGCAGTGTTTACTGCTTTTTGTAGTCTTTTCCTCTCCAGGGCGCTCAAGTTGCCGAACCAAGCCACAATGCAACCGGTCAGCATGCTCTCTACTGTGCACTTGTAGAAGTTAGAGAGAGTTCTCCTTGACAGATCGACTCTCCGTAATCTTCTCAGGAAGTAGAGGCGCTGATGAGCTTTCTTCAGTATTCAGTATTTACTTTAATGTCATTTTAACTGAGTACTTACATACACAGAAACAAAAAATTGTTTCTCAATCAGTTCCCATCAGTGCAGGTAATAAAAACAGAAAAAATACATACAACTTAAAAAAAAGTAGGCCTAAAATTTGAATTAAAAACAGACATTTGGACCGAACAGTAGCATGCTTTGACAGGTGCCTAGATGTCAAAGTATGGGCGAGGTTAGATGTGTTGGTGTATGATGTATGGGGAGAGGACACAGTCCGTTAACCAGTCTTATTGCCTGTGGGAAGAAGCTGTGTAGCATCCTGCTGGTTTTGCAGCTGATGCTCCTGTACCTCTTCCCAGATGGCAGAATGGAGAAGATGTTATGTGATGGGTGATGTGGGTCCTTAATAATGGAGATGGCTTTACGGATGCTACGCTTCTGCACCACTCTGTATGCAGCTCCACCTCCATCCTGTACGCCAACTCATTGTTGTCACTGATGAGACCCACCACTGTTGTATCATCAGCAAACTTGTTGATATAATTATTGCTGAGTCTGGCAATACAGTCGTGAGTAAGCAGACTGAACAGCAGGGGGCTTAAGACACAGCCTTGGGGTGAGCCAGTGCTCACTGCGATGGTTCTTGATGTCCGACTGCCCACCCTGACTGTCTGCTGCCGCTGCGTCAGAAAATGAAGGACCCAGTTGCAAATGCCAGTGTCCACCTTCAGCAGCTTCAGCTTCTCCACCAGCTGCTGTGGGATGATTGTGTTCAAAGACGAGCTGAAGTCTATGAAGAGGATCCTGGCATAGGTGTTCTTCCGGTCAAGATGTGATAGTGCAAGGTTGAGTGTTGTAGAGACTGCGTCCTCTGTGGACCGGTTGGCTCTGTAAGCGAACTGCAGTGGGTCCGGGTTGGCAGGGAGACAGTGCTGCATGACCAGCCGCTCAAAACACTTCATTAATATGGGTGTGAGAGCCACTGGACGAAAGTTATCGAGACAGGCTGGGTTGGGCTTCTTTGGGACGGGAACGATGATGGTACTTTTGAGGCAGTTGGGCACTACTGCCTGGCTGCGTGAGATGTTAAAAATGTCAGCAAAGACATCTTTTAGTTGCTCTGCGCAGTCCCTTAAAACGCGTCCAGGGATGTTGTCCGGCCGTGCGGCTTAGCGTGGATTGACGCTGGCCAAGGACTTTTTCACTCCGGCTGTGGACAGTCTGAGTGGCTGGTCGCTGGGTGATGGCAGGAGTGCTTGTATCTGGGTGGTATTTTTTGCCTCAAAACGTGCGTAAAACCCGTTTAGTTCATCTGGTAGAGAGGGGCCATTTGGGCACATCCACAGTGGGGGGGCTTGTAGTCAGTGATGGTATGGAATCCCTGCCAGAAGCGACGTGTGTCTTTGTCGTCTGCGAAGTGACTGTTTAGTTTTTGTACATACCGCCTCTTCGCATCCCTGATCCCCCGGGACAGGTTACTCCGTGCCAATTTGTATGCTGCATTGTCCCCAGATTTGAATGCCGCATTCCGGACTCTCGATAAGGAACAAACTTCCCCAGTTAGCCAAGGTTTCTGATTGGCACGCCTCTTGACAGTTTTGACCACAGTCACATCATCAATACATTTATTAATGTATCCAATGACGGACTCTGTATATTCTTGGAGATCAGTGGCGCTGTCACATGTTGCTGCCTCTCTGAAAATGGCCCACTGTGTGGTTTCAAAGCAGTCTTGCAACGCTGCGGTAGCTCCCTGCGGCCATATTCTGACTTCTCTGACCATTGGCCTGTCCTGTTTCACCCTAGGTCTGTATGCAGGTGTGAGCATAACCACCAGGTGGTCAGAGTTGCCGATATGGGGGAGGGGGGCTGCTCTATATGAATCTTTGATGTTTGTGTACACCGGGTCTAGTGTGTTCTTTCTCCTGGTTGCAGTATTCACATGCTGGTAGAATTTGGGCAGAACAGATGCAAGACTTGCCTGGTAGAAATCCCTAGCTACCATGAAGGAAGCATCGGGATGTTCCCTCTGCTGCTCACTGATGTTGTTGTAGAGCTCCGTCATTAGCGTCCTTCACGTCCGCGCTCGGTGGTACATAGACGGCCGTTATGAAGACTGCCGTCAGCTCCCTCGGTAAGTAGAAAGGTTGGCATTTCACAGTCATTAGCTCTACGTGGGGTGAGCAGTAAGTGGAAACCACCACGGCATCCCAACACCACGATCTGTTAACATACACTGCCAGGCCACCTCCCCTTGACTTACAACCAGCGAAGCATTCTGTCAGCTCTGCGTAGCATTAGCCCCTCCAACTGGATCGCAGCGTCCGTGATGTTCTGGTTCTCAGTAAGGACGTAGACACAGCAGTTCCTCACGCTCCGTTGAAAGGATCTCCACATTCTGATGTAGTCCATCTTATTGTCGAGGGAGCAGACATTTGCCAGCATGAGTGTAGGCACTGCTAATTTGTATGGATTAGCAATTAGCCTAGCGTAGACTCCTCCGCACTTCCCCCGCTTCCGCATCCTGCTACACCGCTTACAATGATTCCTCACCAGTGTTGCTCCGGGTGCAGCCGCGGCTTTTCTTGAGCCTATATGACGCAGAAGTCCAAGCTCGCCCAATACGCTCAGTAAGTGTTTGTTGTTTGTTGTAAGCTTGTTGCGAGTGTCCAACAGAAACTGCCGCTCATACTGTCGCACAAACATACACTCTCCTTCCACACATCTTGCACTCACACCACTCGCTCCAATAATGCACAAAAGCACTGAATTTTCACTGAGAGAGGCCGCCGCAAACACCGGTCGTGCCGCCATCTTGTTCTAGCTCTGGCTTAATAATTGCATCTGTGTTCTCGGACCAGGAAAGATCTTCAGAGATGTGCACGCCCAGGAATTTGAAGCTCTTGACCCTTTCAACCATTGACCCGTTGATATAAACAGGGCTGTGGGTCCCTATCATACTCCTTCCAAAGTCCACAATCAGTTCCTTGGTTTTGCTGGTGTTGAGGGCCAGGTTATTGTGCTGGCACCATATGGACAGTCGCTCGATTTCTCTATACACTGACTCATCCCCATCAGTGCTACATCCCACAACAGTGGTGTCTTCAGCGAACTTGATGATGGAGTTCGCACTATGACCGGCTACGCAGTCATGAGTATAGAGTACAGCAGGGGGCTGAGCACGGAGCCTTGAGGTACTCCCGTGCTGATTGGTATCGAGTCTGACACATTACCACCAATACGAACAGACTGTGGTCTGTGAATAAGGAAATCGACGATTCAATTGCAGAGGGATGCGCAGAGACCCAGTCCTGCGAGTTTGGTAACCAGCTTGGAAGGGATGATTGTGTTAAATGCCGAGCTGTAATCGATGAATAACAGCCTGACATATGAGTTTTTGTTGTCCAAGTGGTCCAGAGCAGAGTGGATGGCCAGCGAGATCGCATCCACCGTTGATCTGTTGTGGCGGTAAGCAAACTGTGGTGGGTCCAGGTAGGAGTTGATTTGCGCCATGATCATCCTCTCAAAGCACTTCATCACCACAGGCATTAGTGCCACTGGTCGATAGTCATTGAGGCATGTCATCTTGCTCTTCTTGGGCCAGTCTTTGCAGACTGGGTAGGGCCAGTCTTTGCAGACTGGAGTCGGGCGATAAGTAGGTGTGAAGTGGTGATTGGGGAGGGGGTACCAGAGTTATGTTTCGTTTATCGAACCTGCAGTAGAACTCATTCAGGTTGTTGGTCAGCTGACGATTGTCCAAGAAGCGCAGGGGGGGGGGGGGGGGGGGGGGGGGGTTCCTCTTGTAGCTGATTTCTTGCAAGCCCTTTCAAACTGAAGAAGAGTCATTAGCTGAGAACTTGCTCCTCAACTTCTTAGAGTTCCTTTCCTTGGCAGCTCTGATTCCTCTTCTCAGCTTGTACTTGGCCTGCCTGTAGAGGTCTGCATCCTCGCTCCAGTACGCCTCATCTTTAGACTGGCGGAGCTGTCTGTTCAGCTGTAAACCAGGGCTTGTCGCTGTTGTACCAGATCCGGGTCCTAGTGGCAATGCAACTGCCCTCACAAAAGCTGTCGTATGATGTCACAGTGTCTGAATATTCATCGAGGCTTGTGGTTGCTTCCCTGAACATATTCCAATCCGTGCAGTTAAAGCAGGACTGGAGGTTTTCAATGCCCTCCCTTGTCCACCTTTTCATTGTTCTGACCACAGGCTTAGCAGATTCTAGTTTCTGCCTGGAGGTTGGAATAAGGTGAACAAACAATGATCAGAGAGACCCAGAGCCGCCCGGGGAACAGAGCGATATGCGTTCTTGATTGAAGTGTAACAGTGATCAAGTGTTCTCTACCCTCTGGTGGGGCAGGTAACATGAAGTCTGTTGGAGCAAATAACTAAAAGTTTGGAAAAAGATATAGATTTTGGAAGACTTCTTTAAAAAGGAAAGGGAATTATAAGAGGGTCTAGAGAGACAATTATACTTTATTGTCACATGTATTGTCTGGAACTCTCTGCCACAGAGGGTAGTTGAGGCCAGTTCATTGGCTATATTTAAGAGTGAGTTGGATGTGGCCCTTGTGGCTAAGGGGATCAGAGGGTATGGAGAGAAGGCAGGTACGGGATACTGAGTTGGATGATCAGCCATGATCATATTGAATGGCGGTGCAGGCTCGAAGGGCTGAATGGCCTACTCCTGCACCTAATTTCTATGTTTCTATGTACCTAGGTACAATGAAATGCTTTGTTTTGCAAACAACCCGGTATAATCATATAATAGGTTAAATCATAAGGTCGGTGAAAATCACATAAAAGGCAACCACCGATTGTAGATCTATTACAGTCTGAAGAAGGGTCTCGACCCGAAACGTCGCCCATCTCCTTCGCTCCTTAGATGCTGCTGCACCCGCTGAGTTTCTCCAGCCTTTTGTGTACCGTAGATCTATTACATTTGAAGATGAGCAAGAGATTAACATTAGAATAGTGCTTTAGTTGTTCTCTGAACCTGCAGTAAACCTAATTTTGTAACAAAGTGGGAACCATGAGTGACGCTTCGGAGGGTCTCGACCCGAAACATCACCCATTCCTTCACTCCAGAAATGCTGCCTGCTCCGCTGAGTTCTTCGGCAGTTCCTTCCTACACAAAGTAGGAACCATCGTGTGCGGGCGGGCGGGCGGGCGCCCCGGGAGTGGCGCGCGCCGGCGCTCCCGGCAGCGGTTACCAGGGGCAACGTTTGTGCGGTACGGGGGCGCGAGGAGCAAGCGGACGCCGAGGCCGCGCCCGGACCCGACCCGACCCGACCCGCTGCAAATGGCCGCGTGAGGAGCAAACAACCCCGGCCACCAGCGCCCCACGCTCCCCACAGCCTCGGAGGACATGATCAGGCAAGTACCGGCGGACCCGAAGTGACTAATCTCAGTCCTTTCGATTTAAAGCGATAGCGGAGCCAGCTGGTTCCCGCCGGGGTGAATGGCGTTACCGAGTGTTCATGTCCCTGTGCTGGAGGTTCCCCACTGGCGGATCCCCGCCTGACTCTGGACCCCTGAATAGTGATCTGAGTCACAGGAGGCTCGCCCCTTTCAAATTCAGACACACCTGCCAACATTAACGGGAAACGGTATGTTTGTTGTGTATCAATTTACAAGAGAAATACCACCTTTCCCCGTCCTCTGCCGAGCAGCACTATTCTTTGCTTCCTTCTATTCTGTCTGTACTGCTCCAAAATCTAGGTAAAGAAATACCGCAGGAAATTCTTTTTACCCCTCTTTATCTGAAGTTGGAGGACCAGGAAATCTTATTTTGTTTCCCTCTTCAGCCCATTTCTCAGGAATGGTCAGCAGTGTTTTAGATCCAAATGTTCTACCCAACTTTGGGGGCTTTCTCTAGAAGTGCAATATTTGCATCACTTATTAAAAATCAGAGCTGGGGTAATTTTCTTTGTGAGTTTTAATCCCTGAACTTGTGGTGTATACGTGAATTTCCACCCCATTAGTTCTGCTGATTCTAATGTCTTCCTGCCTATCCCAGGTTAGTGGGAGAGGCAAGAGAGGAGGTTGCAGTGTGCTTGACAAAGTGTTTTGTATCCTCCCTAGCCATTGACTTGGTGTCGGAAGACTGGAGAGTAGCCAGTATAGTTTATTTGTTGAAGAAAGGAAGTAGAGGTAACCGTGGACATTGTTGGCTGGTGAGCTTTATGTCAGTGGCAGGAAAGTTATTGGAGAGGATACTTTAGGATAATATTTACTTGTATTTGGAAGGGAATGGAATAATTAGGGACAATCGTCATGGCTTTGTCCATGCATGTCATATCTACTAACTTGTTTGAGCTTTTTTAGGAGGTGACAGATGTAATTTATGAGGGTAGCGCAGTGGATGTTATCTGTGTGGATTTTAATAAAGCACTTATTAGCAAGATCCTTCATGGTAGGCTGACCCAAAAGATTAGCTAAAAAAGGATAGTTAATGTAACCCCACTTTTTAAAAAGGGAGGGAGAGAGAAAATGGGGAATTACAGACCAGTTAGTATAACATCAGTAGTGGGGAAAATGCTAGTCAGTTATTAAAGATGGGATAGCAGCACATTTGGAAAGTGGTGAAATCATTGGACAAAGTCAGCATGGATTTATGAAAGGTAAATCATGTCTGTCGAATCTTATCGAATTTTTGAGGCTGTAACTAGTAGAGTGGATAAGGGAGAACCTGTGGATGTGTTATATCTGGACTTTCAAAAGGCTTTCGACAAGGTCCCACATAAGAGATTAGTATACAAACTTAAAGCACACGGTATTGGGGGTTCAGTATTGATGTGGATAGAGAACTGGCTGGCAGACAGGAAGCAAAGAGTAGGAGTAAACGGGTCATTTTCAGAATGGCAGGCAGTGACTAGTGGGGTACCTCAAGCTGGGACCCCAGCTATTTACAATATATATTAATGATCTGGATGAGGGAATTGAATGCAACATCTCCAACTTTGCGGATGACACAAAGCTGGGGGGCAGTGTTAGCTGTGAGGAGGATGCTAGGAGGCTGCAAGGTGACTTGGATAGGTTGGGTGAGTGGGCAAATGCATGGCAGATGCAGTATAATGTGGATAAATGTGAGGTTATCCACTTTGGTGGCAAAAACAGGAGGGTAGACTATTATCTGAATGGTGACCGATTAGGAAAAGGGGAGATGCAACGAGACCTGGGTGTCATGGTATACCAGTCATTAAAAGTAGGCATGCAGGTGCAGCAGGCTGTGAAGAAAGCGAATGGTATGTTGGCATTCATAGCAAAAGGATTTGAGTACAAGAGCAGGGAGGTTCTACTGCAGTTGTACAGGGTCTTGGTGAGGCCACACCTGGAGTATTGCTTACAGTTTTTGTCTCCTAATCTGAGGAAAGACATTCTTGCCATAGAGGGAGCACAAAGAAGGTTCACCAGACTGATTCCAGGGATGGCAGGACTTCCATATGAAGAAATACTGGATAGACTCGGCTTGTACTAGCTGGAATTTAGGAGATTGAGGGGGGATCTTATAGAGACTTACAAAATTCTTAAGGGGTGTGGACAGGCTAGATGCAGGAAGATTGTTCCTGATGTTGGGGAACTCCAGAACAAGGGGTCACAGTTTAACGATAAGGGGGAAGTCTTTTAGGACTGGGATGAGGAAATCATTTTTCACACAGAGAGTGGTGAATCTGAGGAATTCTCTGCCACAGAAGGTAGTTGAGGCCAGTTCTTTGGCTATATTTAAGAGGGAGTTAGATGTGGCCCTTGTTGCTAAAGGGATCAGGGGGTATGGAGAGAAGGCAGGTACAGGATACTGAGTTCGATGATCAGCCATGATCATATTGAATGGTGGTGCAGGCACAATGGGCCGAATGGCCTACTCCTGCACGTATTTCTATGATTCTTCTATGATTCTATGATTAAGATGCATGGGATTCATGGTGACTTGGTGGTTTGGATTCAAAACTGACTTACGCATGGAAGACAGAGGGTTGTGGTGGAGGCAGCTTTATTCAGGCTGGGAGTATGTGACCAGTGGAATTCTGTAGTTATTTGTGTTTTGACCTCTGTTGTTTGTGATATTGATAACTGACGTGCACAAATATTGATGGGTTGGTTATTAAGTCTGCAGATAACACCAATATTGGTGGAGTTACAGACATGGAGTGGAGACATTGGTGGAGAAGAAGGGTGTTGAGATATAAAGCAGAACATGGATCAGTTTCAGATATGGCGATGAAATGGCAGTTGAGGTTTAATCAGAGCATGTGTGAATTATTGCACTTTGGAAGGTTGAATGTAACGGAAAAGGATATAATTAATAGCAAGACCCTTAATAGTATTTCTGTACCAAGGGATCCTCGAGTAAGAAAGAACTGCAGATGCTGGTTTAAATAGAAGGTGTAAATTAAATTAAAGTCTGAAGAAGGGTCTCGACCCGAAACGTTGCCCATTCCTTCTCTCCAGAGATGCTGCCTCACCCGCTGAGTTATTCCAGCATTTTGTGTCTACTAGGGATCCTAGAGTCCAGATCTATACCTCCCTGAAAGTGGCAGCACACGGAGATAGTATGGTAAAGGATTGTATTGTATGATTGCCTTATCGGTCAAGGAATTGAAAGTTAGAAAGTCATGTTGCAGCTTTATAAAACTTTGATTCAGCCACATTTCACATTGTGTGCATTTTAGGATGCCCCATTGCAGTAAGGATGTGGGAGCTTTGGAAAGAGTGCACAAGTGGTTCAGTAGAATACTGCCTGGATTAGGGTATTAGCTGTAAGGAGAGGTTGGACAAATTCAGATTAATATTTTGGAGTGTCGGAGGTTGATGGGAGACCTGATAGAAGTATACAAGATTATTAGTGGCATAGACAGTGTAGCAGTCATAAACCTTTTCCGAGGAAGGAAATGTTGGCAACTGGAGGACATTGCTTTAAGGCCAGAGGGGAAAAGTGTGCGGGTAAAGATTTTTTTAATATAGAATGGTGGGTGCCTGGATTGCATTGCAAAGGATGGTGGTGGAAGCAGATTCGATAGTGGTACTTAAAATACTTTAAAACAGCTTTGTGGATATGGATTATGTGCAGGAAAAGGAAATTAATTTATTTGGCATCATGTTTGACACAGAGATTGTGGGCTGATAGCCCTGTTCTTATGTTGTACTTTTATGTTCAATGTTAATTTTTTCTCCTCAAATGTGGCATTTATTCTTTGCCCAATCATGTAGGTCATCTTCTGTGGCAAGTATTGGAAACATTGTAGTTCCTTTTTATACAATGAAATCAATTCTATTCCATTTTAGACAATCGACAATAGGTGCAGGAGTAGGCCATTCGGCCCTTCGAGCCAGCACCGCCATTCAATGTGATCATGGCTGAATCATCCACAATCAGTACCCCATTCCTGCCTTCTCCCCATGTCCCTTGAATCCGCAATCTTTAAGAGCCCTATCTATCTCTCTCTCTCTCTTGAATGTTTCCATAGAACCGGCCTCCACCACTCTCTGAGGCAGAGAATTCCACAGACACACAACTCTCTGTGTGAAAAAGTGTTTCCTCATCTCCGTTGTAAATGGCTTACCCCTTATTCTTAAACTGTGGCCCCTGGTTCTGGACTACCCCAACATCGGGAACATGCCTCTAGCGTGTCCAAACCCTTAATAATCTTATATGTTTCAATAAGATGCCCGCTCATCCTTCTAAATTCCAGAGTATAGAAGCCCAGCCTCTCAATTCTCTCAGCATATGACAGTCCTACTGATAAGGTTCACTACTTAAAAAACAGACAACTCACAATAACGTTAGGTAAGCCAACTCAAGCTTTACTGATCATGAGCCGGCGGAAGTGACGGGGATACACCAGTCAAGTAAGCAACAGGCGCTTGACTTCCCCGCGCTACCACTTCATTGAACAAAGATTTGCATGGTGTTTTATACTGTGTTGTCACTTAGTCACATTCCAAAGATGTTAGTCATGGTCAAAGATGCAAACAATACACATCACCACAGGATGAGTCTGAGCTTGTCTCTAATCAATTAGTAGACACATTTCAAACGCATCTTATCAGTTGGTACTTCCAGGACAAGACATTTCAAAGGCATCGGTCATCGTCTCAATATACATCAACCTGAGACAAGCATGGGCTTGTCTCTCTCTCTTGGAATACAATCTACAACCTACAGTCA
This sequence comes from Okamejei kenojei, assembly GCA_035221665.1. Taxonomy (NCBI): domain Eukaryota; kingdom Metazoa; phylum Chordata; class Chondrichthyes; order Rajiformes; family Rajidae; genus Okamejei; species Okamejei kenojei. The sequence goes on along the minus strand of CM069137.1, from coordinate 69,941,284 downwards.
AGTATTGCACCATGTATCTTTTATATATTTAAAAGCATTTAACCGTTTCATTCCCTCCTCTTTATCATTTTGATGATAACAATTACAGTCCTCGCCGAGTCCATAAGATAGGCCATAAGCATCACAACAGACAAATTAATAGTACAGTTAGTAATATAATCAATCCAGAGTGGACAATAATTCCCCAAGTCCTTCCAAACGTATTAAATGGCCACCAACCGCCCCCGGAGCTATAATCATGTAATTCAGCTCCTACCTTCTTTATTTTAGTCACTTTCATTCTGATATGGACGACCAAGTCGGTAATGTTGGAGGAAGCATTGGGGATAAAAGTACAACATTCTCGGCCAATTATGGCACACGTCCCTCCTTTTACTGCCAGGAAAAATCAAGGGCCATTCTGTTCTGTAATACTACAGTTCTCATAGCTACCATCTCAGCTGTTACCCCTTCTATCTCCTTCTGGGTTGCACTCGAGGAGGCTGCAGTGGCATTAGCAAGCGTCTCCATAGCAGAGGCCATATTAATGAGTTCCCATGATACTAACATACTGCCATAGGACGGGAAGAGGATCATAAAAAATTGCTCAGCCTTCATTAGGCTTCGCTTGGAAATCCCCGTGTGCTGGTGTAACTGGTTCATGCTTCTCATGTGGGTCCACATATGCAACATAACAACACCCTGTCCAGTGATGGGGTCCTGTGATGGGATCGTTCCAAGTTGTCCCGTCTGCCGGCGGCATGGGTAGGCCCAGGATCCACATACAAAATATGTGCCATTAACCGGTCGAGGTGGGCTGGCAATGGGGGCTGACTGGGTTGTCATACATGTACTGTTTCCCAAAATTACACCAGTGCCTTGGTTGTGGCATAGACAGGTAGTATTAACTGGCCTGTGCGAATCTCTTACTATCTGCAGTCGGGGTATATCCGCTGCGCTAGTCAAGTTTAATTTCCAATCTTATTTAAAGCGAGGGGTGTACCATCCTTAAAGTTATTGTATCTCAGGCCTCCATAGGTGATATTTATTGTTTTGGTTTTGTTATTTGTTATCCGTATGATTTTTAGGCAGAATGTTTTTTTAGTGGAGTTACAGAAGCACCTCAGTGCTAGTCTCTCGGTAAGGTTTAGTGGAATGGACCAAGGGAATTCCTTCCCTACTGCTAGTCGGAACACCGGTGCATACCCAACATTCAGTCCCATGTGCCTTATGGCAAACTCATGGCTCATAGACAGATAGGTATTAGTCCATGCTACTTGGGCCATGGTTAGGACCGTCAGCAGAACGAGCAACACTCATGACATTCTTGCGTCCAATCTTCTTGCAGTCGAAGAGATGTATCCAACGCGGGTGGTTTTCAACCTTCACTGCTGTTGGTGTAGTCAGCAGCACCTGGTATGGTCCAGGGGAAGTCGAGTTTCTTACGGTCCCAATTTCTTATAAGTACGCAGTCCCCTGGTTGGACTATTTCGCTCTTGTCACTGTCAGGTAGCGGCCTCTGGGACTTCTTTACCTGTAGATGTAATGCTGACAGAATATGGGTGAGCTGCTGAACATACGTTATCATTTCATCGTTTAAGGCGTGTAAATCTAAGGTTCCTTCATAAGTGGTGCTTGCTCCCCAGGGGGTTCGTAGAGGTTTACCGTAGATAATTTCTGCCGGGGATAGCTTTGTAGCACTATGGGGCGTTACCCTCATTCCAAATAATGCTGAGGGTAATACTTTAATCCATGTCTGCCCCATTTCTACTACTAGCTTGGTAATCTTGTTTTTCAATGCCCCGTTGGCTCTTTCCACCATCCCGAATGCCTGTGGGTGGTGTACACAGTGAAATTGCTGTCAGACATTAAAATGTGCACATAGTTCCTTGTTAATAGTGGCAACAAAATGGGGACCATTGTCTGAGCATATGACAGGAGGTAAGCCCAACCTGGGAATAACTTTTCTTAACAACAGTGTTACCGTAGTTTCAACAGTGTTATTAGTGGTTAGTAGAGCTTCAATCCACTTGCTAAATAAATCTAAAATCACTAAGCAATATTTATAGCAATGGGCCCTTGGCATTTCAATAAAATAAATCTGTATGCATTCAAATGGTCGTGAAGGCATTGGCGTCACCCCTGAGGGTACCTTAATTGGTTTGACTGGATTACTTCGTTAGCAAATTTTACATTCAGAGGCCTGCTTCAGCGCCTCTTGCTGAATTTTCGGGTGCCATCACGTTTCCTTCGCAATCCTAATCATTCCCTCCTTACCAGGATGGGTAAGGGAGTGAATATATGTTAGTAAGACAGGTAAAAATGCATCAGGTACACAAACTTGTCCAAGAGGGGTGAGCCAGAGACCCGTGGTGGAATCAATGGCACAGCCCATAGTTGTTTCCATAGTTGTTTTTGGTCATCAGAGGCATCCCTCTGAAATGTACATACCTCCCTCATGTCTGGCAAGACCGTTCTATTTGCTAGCAACTGTTCCCCTGCTGTCTCTACGCATTTGGATGTACAGGGTGCTTATTTGGCTGTACTATCGGCAAATGCATTGCCTTTGGATATAGGGTCCCCAGCACTAGTGTGGGCGGCACATTTAATAATGGCCAGGTGTTTTGGGAGCATCAGCGCTGTTAGCAAATTACTCACAAAAAGGGCATTCTTAATGGGTGTTCCTGCGGAGGTCAGGAATCCTCTGTGTTGCCAGAGAGCGCCAAAGTCATGAGCTGCGCCAAAGTCATGAGCAACGCCAAAGGCATATCGGGAATCAGTATAGAAGTTAATTTGTTTGTCCGTTGCTAAAATGCAGTCTCTCGTCAAGGCAAACATTTCTGCCTGTTGTGCTGATAACGGAATCTGAAATCTTCCCTCTTCCAAAATAATTAGTGACTCATTTACTATTGCATAGCCGGAAACTCGCTGACCTGTTTCAGGGATAATCATGGAGGCGCCATCGACGAACAATGATGGTACGTTGGACAATCCCTCCCGTGTGTTTGTCAATAATTGGCCAACTCACAATTGTGGGGCGGCTCTGTGCAAGGCTCAGGTGGCTGTGTCAAAAAGACAGATGGGTTTATTGTCGTCAATGCCGAAAAGTCAAATTTGGATTATTTAACAATGTTAGTTCCTGGCGGCCCAGGCGTGCCCGAGTGAGGTATTTTGTTTGGCCCGCATTCATTAATGCGGCGACACAAAGAGCCGTAAATACAATCACCGGTTGATGCATAGTTATGTTTGCAGCGGCCGAGACAGCAGCATGTATACCAGGCAAAATCTGGGTGCAAGGGGGGTAGCCGCGTGCTACCAAATCTACGCGAACTGAGAAGTAAGCTACCGTTCGTTTAACATCCGCATGTGTTTGTGTCAGTATGGCGGAAGCACAGTCTTGGATTATTGTAATGTACAGCTGAAACGGCCTATCATATAGTGGTCTGCTGAGGGCTGGGGCAGAGGAAAATGCATCTTTTAGGGCTATAAACGCCTTAGCCTGTTCCTCATCGAGGTAAAAATGTTGAGCAGCATTTGCAGAAGCCAGTGGTGATAGATGCTTGGTATAGAGTGCAACTTCGGGAATCCATTAGCGGCAAAAGTTCACTTGCCCCAAAAAGGCTCTCATTTGTTTGGGGGTTTTGGGTTTTGGATAGCAGACAATGGGGTCCACTCTTGCTGGCTTGAGTGCATGTTCAGTAGCACTAATCAGGGCCCGAAATGAGCGGTTGCCCGGGTGCCAATGACCACCCAAAGTGCCGCCGGGCAACCTAAACGGCGACTCATTTTGCCCGGCTTGGCAAGCAAATACTGATTTATACCGATAGACACAAAACACTGGAGTAACTCCACGGGTCAGGCAGCATCTCTGGAGAATAGGAGCGTGACGTCTCGTGTCGACGGCGGCGGCTATATTCCTCTAGTATCTTTGATTGCGGGGCAAAGATACTAGGTGCGTGGTGACGAAGGGTCGGAGCGATTGACGGGTCTCGAACAGCGGCAACAGCGGCCACGATAGCGGCTCCACCGTCTCCTCCTCCCGCACCCCACCCGGCGGAAGGAGACCTCCCTCTCCCTCTCCCCCTCCTACCGACTCTTTTGATTTGCAAGCAGCGGCCGCTATCGCCCTGATAACAGCCACTGCCTGCAATTCCGTTAACAGCGCTTTCAAAACAACCTCTCTCGCACGCCGAGGCCAGGAGGAGGGAGGGAGGGAGGGGGGGAGGGGGATAGAGAGAAAGAGGGAGGAAAGGAGGGGTGGCGACGAGTTCCCAACTACTACCCCCTTTGGCGGCGGCACTTTGGCGATGGACATGGACGGCCAACGCAGCAGGCGATGTTGTCCGAGGAGCACTGACGTCCTTCCTCCCCACCTCCTCTGCCCCTTCCCCCCACCCCTCTCTTGTACCCCCCCTCCACCCCTCGTATCCTGAGACCCCTGCATTCCATCCCGCACTGATCCCCATTCCCTCCTCTATTCAGTCCTCACTGACATCCCGTGTGATCATCTTCAGACTGATGGGTTTCGGCCTGAAACGTTGCCTATTTCCTTCGCTCCATAGATGCTGCTGCACCTGCTGAGTTTCTCCAGCACTTTTGTCTACCTTCGATTTCCAGCATCTGCAGTTCCTTCTTGGACATAATATGTGAATGCTTTATTGAGCATAATTCTGACTGGTAACTACGCACTTCGTCCGAGCACATTATCGCATACGTCATGCAAACCATCTTAAATGACCACCTAAACTGTCATTTGGCAACCTAAAAAGCTGTCAAGGTTGCCCGGCTGGCAACAGGGAAAAAAAGTGAAGCGAGAGCCCTGCTTCAGTTCCTCCGTCACCCCAGATCCTCTGGCCACTAGTACATCAGGAAGATTGTTTATGTCCTCCTTATTGAAGATGGATCCAAAGTACCTGTTCAACTCATCTGCCAATTCATTGTTCACCCTTTTCAGTCTTCAAGGGTCCAACTTTGGTCTTAGCTATTTTTTTTTTCTCTTCACATGCCCAAAGAAGCTTTTACTATCCTCCTTTATATTCTTGGCTAGCTTACCTTCGTACCTCATCTTTTCTCCCCTTATTGCCCTTTTAGTTATCTTGTGTTGCTCTTTAAACGTTACCCAATCCTCTTGCTTCCCGCTCATCTTTGCTATGTTGTACTTCTTCTCTTTTATTTTTATACTGTCCATGACTTCCATTGTCAGCCACGGTCGTCCCTTACTCCCCTTGGAATCTTTATTCCTCTTTGGAATGAACTGATCCTGCACCTTCCGTATTATTCCCAGAAATACCTGCCATTGTTGTTCCGCTATCATCCCTGCTAGGGTATCTTTCCTGTCAACTTTGACCAGCTCCTCCCTCATGGCTCCATAGTCCCCTTTGTTCAACTGTAATATTGACACCTCCGATTTACCCTTCTCCCTCTCAATTGTAGATTAAATCTCATATCGTGGTCACTACCTCCTAATGGCTCCTTAACCTGAAGTTCCCTTATCAAGTCCGGTGCATTACTGAAGATATTTCTTTAATATCTTCACATAACTTTTCATTATGGTGCTTTGTACTTTGAAGTATTGTGACCACCTGTTGCTTACAAATCAGTTGTTGGCTTTCTTTTTTATCATGACTAAATAAAACATATAAAAACATCATTTTATATTTAGAGTGAAAGTTCTGATACTATAATTACAAAATGGTTGCAATATTTCTGTCTTTGGAATGGGATCGTTTAAGAGGGAACACCAAGATTACAATCACAATTGACTTTGAAATATAGTTATATTTGTGGTTTATAAAAAAATAGACGTTGTACAAAAAATTGCTGTTTTTGTTGAGTGAGTTGGCAGTATGCGTTTGGTTGAAGCAGAGTAACAATTTGTTTAAATTACATGTTTGAATTGTTAGACTGATAATCTGTATTAGTGAAATAAAAAAATATCAGCAGATTTATGTGTGTACACTTCGGCCTCTTTTACTTATAGGTTTTACTGTAATTTAAGTGATCGCCGTCAGGATATCCTGCCTTCAAATCCAGCTTTCTGTTTTCCCCTTTCTAAGGCCATGCATCATAGTAATGAAGCTATTAGTAGTTGTATAAACACAAGCGGATAATGTGGTAGAATAGTCTGGCATCATTTGTGGCAAGAGAATAATCTTATGTTACTTCAGAATTCATTTTATAATTGTAGTCTGCCTCCTGTGCTTGATCTTTTTCTGGATTTTGCTGCAAAGGATGATTGGGTTGGACTATTTAACATAGACAATTGTGTATTGTTTTACTTTGCTAAATTATGATTACCCTCTCTTATTCCTCTAAACCAATGAAAAATAAAAATAACTGTGTTATGTTGGTGCTCCAGCATTCAGGACTTTACTGTGCTGTGACATTGATGATTGTCATGGCTTACTTCAAAAACAATTTATACTTGGTGCAGATTAATGAGATGTTCGAAGCAGACAACAATGGGTTGATCGAAGATTAATATTCATAGAGAATTAAAAACAAACAAATTTAGAACTGCATTCAATTTTTGGGGGGCAAAAGAACATCTATTGGAAATATTATTATAAAGAACATATTATTATAAAGAACATATATTGGAGGTTCTGGAATTAGTAAACATTGGAGCAGGGAGTTTCAAAGTCTTTGAACAAGTTATGTAAATCTGTGCATTATTAGAAATAAGGCTAAAACCATTACAGGGCAGATGAGATTGAAAATACTTGAAACATTTGTGATACATTATGATACAAATTGGTCTTCTATACCCCAATTTAAAAGTCAAATTAAGCACTATCTTTCCCCACCCACCGTAGTTAACTTTATTGTGCCATCTGTACTGATGTGAAAGTTACATTCAAATAACTAAACTTATAGCTAGTAAAGACAATTAAGGCTAGATTTTTGTTCAGCTGGAATGGGACAGATAGTGTGTTGAAATATCAGTGAGGGGGTTCATATCATGTTCTCTATGTTACATGTTTATGCCAAATTCCTTTTTAATTGCTGGATTTTCTGAAGTATCAGCATTAGTTTGTTCCTGGTACACTGAAGGAACCTGATCTTTGTTTCCCCTTTATAAATATTATGTGTGTGTTGTGTGGTGTGTGTCACCACAGGAGACTCCATATGCTGGAATCTGCAGCCAACAAAAAGAACATCTGCAGCAAAAGGGGAACTGCAGGAGGAACTTGGTGGATCAGGCCGCATCTGTGGAAGGAAATTAAGTATGTGTGGATGCCTCTATGTGACGTGTATGTGCAAAGTAATAACACATCTTCAATTCTAATAGACTGCTGAGAAAGAACATGGTTAGTTGAAGCATTTGTGATATAATTTGTAGCACTAAAGCGTTGAAGTCAGAAGGACATTTTCAGTTTAAAGGAATTAAAAACAGCGGTGTACATGTAATAATTTATATATTTTTTTTACATAGAGAATGGTGACTCCAAATAGGGTCTGAACTATCTAGACTTGGGGACATTTTTTCAACATTATTCTTCAGCTATTATTATTGTTGTCTATTTTATATATTTATATATTTATATATATATATATATATATAAAATTTTCCAAATACTGGATTTCATATTGAGGTTCTGCGTAAGGTGGGATTCGAATTCATGTATATAGAACTTTGAAGTTGGTGCATGTCCGTGATTGATTCCGAATAGCGGCTGATCAACAGTGAATAGTAACCCTCTGGTCAATTGTTGATTAGTACCTGATAGCGAAGAGTACCTGAGAGACAGGAGCCTCCCTACATGACGAAAAGTAAACCGAATAGCGAAGGGTACCCCTAATTCTGTCGAACTTAGAGAGGAGGGATAGAGGTCCCCCTATAGAAGTCCAGTCTTAGCAGAGGGATAGTAACATTCGGGAGGAAACATAATCATTTAGGGAATAGTACCCCTCAGCAAAGAGTAAACTAGGAAGGGGAAAATCTTCGGCATCAGAGGGAGAGGTTCACTGCGTGATACAAGCGTGATGCGGCGTCGAGATCGAATGTTCGTGAATTATGCTCTTGTGCTTTAAATCATTTTGTAAATTGTAAGAAATAGCTTTCCGTATTGTTATCTGAATTTTGTAAATATTCTCTGTATGTAAATACATTTTAGAGTAATTAAAAGTTAAGATTTAGATCGTGTTAACTCCGCGGACCGTTATTGTGTTGCTGCTTGAGCGGGTGTTTACAGATTTAAAACTTGAAGCAAGAGTGTGTTTAACTTAGATATTCGTAGTGTTTAATTTAGATATCCGCATTTGTTTAAGATTGTTTTGTAAGAATCTGAATCGGGGTGGTTTGATCAGGGGTTGTACTCCTTCCATCGTTGCGTCGGGGGAGGAGTCGTCCTGCTGATTGATTGCGCCACGAGGAGGATTGGTTCCAGTGGGGTTTACTGTATGCTTGTCATTTACATTGCGGTGTGTTTTGGGTTATTGATAATCTTTTCATTCTAAGTTATAGTCTTGTTAGCGTGATTTGGGTTTTTTTCTTTGTGCAACCTTAAAAAAAAAGAGAGAGAGAGAGAGAGAGAGAGAGAGAGAGAGAGAGATGATTTAACTGATAAGAGAGTTGAGAGAGACTGAATAGGAGCGACTGGTTTGAATAATTAAACAGGAGTGATTGGGAGATAGTTGCAAGGAGGCAATTGCTAGAGTGGGTTTGAATTGGAAAGATCATTACCCATTGTGTGAGAGGGATTCCATTGACCCTAGAGTCTGGGAGAAGTAGTGAGAGAAGAGGTGTTAGTCTCTGGAACCTTTATTTTGCAATTTGTGTTTTGTCCATTGTTCCGAGATGGGGAATGTCTCTGAGAAGGATCGATCAAACAGATTGGAAAGCCTGATAAGAATAATTTGTGGGGAGCTTTCAAATTAAGCAGATAGACAGAGGGGATTATTGGGGAAATTAAACGCGCTTTTGAAAGATCAACTTGGCCGTTGGGGGGGAATAAAGTCTTTAATCGGGATAAGCTATATAGAGACAATCGTTAGAAATTATGGGAATTGTGAAGAAGCAAACGAGTTAATTCAGGTGTGGAAAGCATTCTGCACTAAAAGAAAAAATAAAGAAATAAATTGTTTCCCTAAGAATGGCGACTGGTAAATTGGGAATAGGAGAAGATAATATAACTGATCCTTCTCAGGACATTTCAGAGCGGGGACAAGGGAAATTAATAAGCCCAACAGCAGGAGCAAGAGCAGGAGCAGGAGAGAGTCTTTCGAAAAGGAGACTGCTGAAATGGCTCTTAAAGGGAAGGTGCCAACAGAAATTAAATCGGTTAAATTGGGTAAGAATGAGAAATGGTCTGCACACCTTGAAGGGAATAATATGCCATACTGGGGAGAGTTCTTCGGAGTAGATATAGAGCTACAGTCCCTCTGAGAACTCTCAAGTTCCCAAATCAGAGGAACCGTGTGCAGCTTGCGAGCGGGGCACAAGGGAGGAATCAACGTTAACTTGGCTCCTCCCCCTAAATTTGAATCTAACATAAAAACATCGGGAAGAGATCTTCTATCTCCTGGGATTGCTCCACGGGTGGAGAATAATAAGGGAAACCCAGAAGCTAGAAAGAAGACTTCATCAACATGGGTGCCGAAATTAATTAGGGATTCCAGTAGTGAAAGAATAAAGAATCCTTCTTGAAGTACCGGGATAAAACAAATAGCCTTTCAGGGGGTGAGATAAGGGGAGAAGGTGGATGGATTGGTCTGGACATAAATAATATTATTGTATCCGAACAAGTCACCACAGAAGAGAATTGAGTAAGAACTCCCCGTAGACAATGTGTTTGTAGAGAAATGCCTGCATCAGGTATAAATACTCCCCAGACCACAGAGACAATCAGACAATCAGACAGCTTGGTTCAACAGCAGCACAGAGATTAGAGGTCCGAATAAAAGAGATAAGAACAAGTGAGGATAAGGAGGAAGAAGACCTTATGGCCTAGATAGACCTCCCATTTACAGAACCAACCTTTCCTAGGTTTGGCTGGGGAGGTTGTAGAGCAATCCTGCCCAATCAGTGTTTTAATTGTGGAGGACATAGGCACTGGAGTCGTCCCATGAGAGAATATCATCCGGAAGGAAAGGGGCAGAGACGGGGTCACGGAAACCGATGGATTCCAAGAGAGCACCGAGGCTCCTGTGACCCGGAAGGTAGAAGACGGGGACACTGGCAGGGGGACCGGGGGGGGGGGGGGGGGGGGGGGGGGGGGGGGGGGGATCAGGGGGAAGAGACATTCCAACAGTCCAACCCATTTCAATAGCTCTGACCTGCCTGCCAGGAGGAATGGGAGTGGGGAAAAGAAGATATTGAACTAATGTATTGCTGAGTTTTGTGCCTGCAGGACAGTATGTCAACAAGAGACTATCTGGGGAGTGAGGTAAAAGAATGCACAGACCCCTAAGAATGCAAAAGGTAATGTAGCTCCCCAGAAAAAGGTGACCAGCAGGAAGAATTGATACTCTCCTGCCCCTTTAAGACACTTGAGAAGGCCAGCAGGCAGAGCGACATGCTCCTCAGTATCCCCACTCCCTAGTAACAGACACCATCATCAGAAAGGAGGATGAAAGAACCTACCCTAGTGCCTAACTGTAATATCACCAGCCACTGGAAGAATAAAAGGAAGGAGAATAAAGGATACTTTAAACATCTTCGAAGGAAATAACACCGACGACTTATAATGACTCCTGGGACAAGCCTCACTCTAAAGGACTGATTTCAAATAAAATATTTCTCTGTGGTTTGGAGTAGAATACCTGAATTGCGACCAAATTATGGGGTGTAGAAATAAATTTATAAATTTTGGATTCGGTCTCGAAATTGCGGTGATGAATTGGAGGGACTTTAAAATGTTCAAGATTTGGAATAGGCTTGTGGAATCTGATTTAGGACTAATTGGAGTTTGATTATTAACTGACATTGTTATTATCTCGTCCTCAGAAAGGCGGACAAAGATGGAAAGGATTGTTCAAAGGGCATCAAGAAGGATGGAACTTGGGAAGATCTGGTAATATGGAATTATTTAGGGAATATGAGAGTTGAATTAAAATCAGAGTTAAACTTGGAACTTAAAATGGGAATTGGAATTGGAATATAATTGGACATGGTCAAAAGAGGAACTGTGAGCACAGGACTTCCCTTTGAGAGACCGGATTAAGAAATTATTCAGTAGTGGAGAACTGTAAAAGCGAGAACCCCTAGACAACGAACAAAGCCAATAGAATAAAAGTGAGATCCCCTAGACAGAGAACGAAGCCAACGTGGTAAAATCTAATATAGTAATAGCTAATAGAATAGGGAACCAACATAGGGGAGAATTAGCATAGTAACTAGTTATCATAGTGAAGAGTGCATATATTAATGAAAGAAAATGGAGGACAGGCTTCGTTAACTGTATGGGGAAACTTGGATTGTATTGGGAATAGCAGAGTAGCAGAGACGATGTGTATTCGCCCGATGGATTTGAATTGTTTAACCCTCGATGGTAAAGAGGCTTATATTATCAAGGTGGAGAGAAATTGTTCCTGGATTTGGCATTTTTGATTGGACAGGACAAAATTAATAGTAAAGAAATTGATTGTTTAACTTCGAACAGCTGGGAATTCCACAGGAATTGGAAGGCTACAATGCTGTGGAATGAGAAGAGAAAATGGACATTGAAATTCGAAATAGTAAACTGAATTTGGTTAAATTGGAACATTTATCATGGTTTGCTTCAAATTAAAGTCACACCTGTAGGGGAATCTGGACTGAACCCAGCTGGAATTTATATGATTACCTGTCACCAGATATACATAGTAACACCGTGTGAGTATGAAGAAGGCTATTTAGTGTCGATCCTAGAATAATAAAGAGTATGTTAGGGAACTAACATATGGGAATGTCTGCCACTATTTTGGATGATCAGCCATGATCATATTGAATGGCGGATCTGGCTCGAAGGGCCGAATGGCCTATTTCTATGTTTCTATGGAACAGATAGGAATAGGGATATAGTACAATATAATAGGTTAAATAGCAAATGTGTGGGAAAGCATGAATGCATAATGGTAACTTGCTTTGTCCCAAGCTTGGGATTTTCTAGGCTTTAGGTTCGACTGTGGAAGGAAGACTGGGCAGGAACACAGATGGAGGGAATTCGCGCCCACGAAAACTCGGGAAATGAAGACTCCTCAGACAGGACTTGTGAAGTCATGCCTATGAAAACTCGGAACGCTTTACACTATTCTGAGAAGGAACATCATCATCTTGTGTTACTGATGGATGGGAAATGTAAAGCACACTTATGTATATCTGGTTAGCTGATTATTGAGCCACTTTGGTTATCTTTAATGATGGGTTATCATTATGATAAAAGGAAGGAATGTTAATCCTGGCTAAATTGGACCAACTATTACTTCAAAATGGGGTTATGTTTCAGGGTTGCTTGGAGATTTGGTCAAATTGGAATTACTCTTTGCAGAGCTGGGACAGGCTGCGAGAGGTGCCAGAGTGTCTGGAGCTGAGACAATTTGCAAGCAAAGAAAGGGAAGCCTTGCAAACCCTGTTAATCTGGTGCAAAAAGCATAGAATGGAATGGATGGCTGCAAACCAGACATACACCTTGTAAATAGTTGTAAATAATGTTGCAGAGTCTGACTTTGCTAAGTGTTGATTGGATGAGGTGTTGAGCCTTGTCTTGGTTTTCTGTTAATCAGGGTAAATGTTTCCAAGTTGACTTCATCTCGAAGTCCGTTGTGAATACAATTTATTGAACTGTTGTATCATTGGGTTAAGGAAATGTCAATTATGTATGGGGTTAATCGATATCTGTAATTGGGTGATTAAGAGTCCACCCCCATGTGGTTCGGCCCCTCGAGGTCCAGGGACATATAAAAGTCTGTGATCACGAGGCTAAGCGTTGATCTTCTAGAAGAGCTCTCAGGACCATGTACCCTTCTGGAGTGCCTCTGTCTGAGCGAGGCCTAGAGGGCTTGAACAGGCAGACGCAAGGATCGAACCCTCGGTGGGATAGGTACAGTGTGTGATCTGTAACGCACTTTTGGTAAAATAAAATTTTGTTGATTCAAGTGCTTGATTCAGTGTTTTTACTGAAACTGGACTGGGGGGAAGCTTAGAAACGAGCAATAATCAACAGTATTAAATAATTGATTTATGTACATAAACTATTCCAACAATAAGGGTCCCGACCTGAAACGTCAACTATCCATGTTCTCCCGAGATATTGCCTGACCCACTGAGTTATTGAGTTCCTCAACAGTGTCTTTGTTTGGCAGCAATACATTTTTTTTCAATTTCAAGGAATTTTGTTTTTGTCATGTGCATCCCATCTTGGTATGATTTACAGAAACGTGTAAACGATGCATGTCTAAAAACTCTACATCAATTATAATAGTTACAAAATACATTTATAATAGTTAACAAATTAATTTATTGGTATCTTTGATCAAGCTTACTTTCTTGTAAGTCTAGCATAATGTCTCATCTACAATACAGTATTAAATTACATGAATTTATTTTTAAGCAAAGCATGTCAACAGGATGAGGGCTGGAGGAGGAGCTGGTGATCATTATGCCCATAAAGGAATTTGGAAATTGGTGTTCCAGAAGAATGGGGTTTTGGCTAATCACTGGGCCAAGGGACTTGAGGAATTGAATGGTTGAGGTCCAATGGGGTCACAATCTAGAGCTTGAGCTGATCATGGAATTGTGAGTATGATTGCTTGACAGGGGAAAAGCGAAATTGCTACTGCACCTTGAATTTTACTTCGGAGTCACGTGAGTGACTACGTGAAGAAGGCCCGCCAGGCGCATGCGCGTCATTATGTCCGCGCATGTCACACTGAACGGGCTGGAGGGCACAGCTCCACCAGCGGGTAAGTAGAAACTTTGAAGGTAAGTGTTAAACAACTTTTCCTGCAGGGTATTTAGTTCCGTAAAGCTGGCTCGCGAAGTCAGTTGGAGTTGGAAATGGACCGGTCCGGATGGAGGGTGCGTTCCAAGCGTATACCTTGCGAAGAGTCGCATTCGCGATCGGGTCGGGAGATAACAACGGGACCTCCGGTTCTGATACCGGGGGCCGTTTCACCGGTAGGACCGGTTGAAAGTGGTTCCAGGCCAGTGCCTGAAACTGAACTGGCTGTGGCTGCTGCAAGCCACAGCAAGGCCAAAAGGAAAACAAACAGGCCAGTAGTATCTGATTATTCAGGTGACGGTGGTGATTCTCCCCCAGGACCTAAAAAGATGTGGGGTAGAATGCAACAAATGGAACACATGCTCCAGGTTTTAATACAGCAAGGGGCTAAGGCCACTGATATTCCTCAGGCAGTTGAGCAGCAGGGACCTTATGAAGAGGATTACCTGGAATACCGCCGTGGGGAAATCCTTCCAGCGCCTATTATAGGACTGGGGGATGCCTCCCTTGATTATCAAATGGGAGATGCGGGGCAGGATGCAGCTGACCCTATGTCTGGTGTCCCTGCTTATGTGCAAACACCAGAGCACAAGTGCCTTGCTCCGGGTGTACCGGACATAGCAATGTCTTTTGCTATTCAGGAGGGAACTGGTGAGCCGATGGAAGAATACCTCGCAACTAATATAAATTATTTAGTTTCTCACCAGCTACAACTATCTGTCATGCAGGAGACAAGCAGTAAATATAAAACACGTGTTAACTGTGCCTCATTAAAAGTGCCAATGGTGAACCCAGCTATATGGGCACCCATGAGTCCTTCCATGAGGGGGCAAGAGATTTGTTATCAGCACGTCCTCAAATTGGTGTCGGCCACGATCGCTGCATTTGGCACCATGGTCCGAGGGACCGTGTTATCTCATTTACAGAAGGACATGTTAGGTATGATCTGTAACGTCTTTTTCGAAATTAACTCCATTCGGAAAATTGCCATCAGGCCTACTTTAAACCAAAAATTTGCTGCGCTCTGTAAGGCGACCAACGTCCAGTCGCCTGAACTCCTCTTTGGTTCCGATCTCGTCAAGCAAATTTGAGATATTGACGAGGAGGCGAAAACCATGGGGCTAATGAAGCGGGCCACAGCTCGTACGTCTATTTGGAAGCCGGGGGTCATTTACCGCAGGTCCGATCTGGGTGCTGGGCCCAGCAGAGGGAGGCCAGGGTGGCAACGAGGGTATCCACCACGTCAGGTTGCCTTTAACCCCAACATGGCCAGACAACAGTTTTCCAAACCACCGCCAGAGGTACAGGGACTTTGTGTTCAGGTTACAAATTCGGGTGTGCAACCTCCTATTCGAGGTCGGTTACATTTATTTTATAACGAATGGTGTTGTATAACGTCTGATATCTTTATACTAAATACTGTGTCGGGGTCCACCATTGAGTTTATCTCGGGGATAGATCCACCTGTCCAGCATAAGCCTTGTAAAGTGTTGGTGTTTTCTGTTCCGGAGACTGAGCAAATCAATTTGGAGATTCAGAATTTGCTCTGTAAAGGTGTGATTGAAAAAGCATTTCATCATCCTCAACAATTTTTGTCTAATATTTTTCCCAGACCCAAAAAAGATGGTGATTGTCGAGTAATTCTGGATCTCACTCAATTGAATACTTCAGTTCTCTATCAGCATTTTAAAATGGACACATTCGTTACTGCAAAGCAGCTGATGTCCCAGGGTTGTTATATGGCCACCATTATTCTTCTTCTTCTTATAGGATTCCGGCAGTGTAGACGCTGCTAAGCATATTACTGCCCTCCACAGGTCAAAGTTTCAACTAAATTCTTACATACAGTCCTGTAACATGCAGGAATTGAAGAACAGCCCTGGATATCAGCTGATGTTTCTCACTGTGTCCAAACAAAGATAAAACAGAAAAAGCCTCAACTCCAAGTCCTGTCAGTCTAGCAAACAATGCCTTTCTTTCTACCCTATAGTTTTTACATTCTAGGAAAACATGCTTAACTGTCTCCTTACTCCCACATTCACACAAGGCAGAAACATGTTTCCCTATAATGCACAAACAGTAATTTAACCCACAATGTCCCAACCTCAATCTACACAGTCTAACTGAGTCCCTACGGGACAGAAATGTACAGAAACATATTTTTCTAACTTCAGCTTGTACAGAAAAGTAGTGTCTACCCCTGACTTCCTTTTCCCATCCTCTCTGCCATTCTTTTGTTAAGCCCTCTTTAATTATTTCTCTCAGTTCCACTCTCCCCAATGATACATGGATATCTATTTCTCTTCTTAAACTCTCCTTTGCTATGAGGTCCACCTGCTCATTCCCCCTCACCCCAGCATGCCTGGGAACCCAACAAAAAGTGATGTTACACGCAAACCCAATTCTGGAAAACACACTCAAGATTTCATTTAGAATGTCAGGACGAGCATTAGATTTAAACTTTAAGTTTCAAGAGCAGCTGCAGAATCAGAACAGATAATGACTTCTCTAAAACTGGCTTTCTCAATCCACCATAGAGCCCATTGATATGGCCACCATTGATTTACAAGATGCTTATTATTCGGTGCCAATTCATGTTGATTATCGCAGGTACTTGAAATTTAATTGGATGGGACAGCTGTGGCAATATAGAGCATTGCCTAATGGATTAAGTTCTGCACCTAGGTTATTTACTAAATTGGTGAAACCTGTGCTGGGGCAATTGAGGGCCCACAATCACATTGTTATGGCCTATTTAGATGATATCTTAATTGTCGGCAACACTAAAGAGTTAGCTGCAGACTCTGTTACAGCAACCAAGAATCTCTTTGAATCATTGGGATTTTTGGTCCATCCACTTAAGTCCAAGTTACAGCCAACCCAACAGATGAGTATTTGGGGTTTCTTCTGGATTCATTTCATATGACAGTTACATTACCAGCAGCCAAGGTAGTAGATATTGTTAATGTCTCTATTGGTATTACACAAAACCTTTATCCTTCCATCCGAGACGTTGCAAAGGTCATTGGGAAATTGGTAGCAGCCTTTCCTGCAGTACAGTTCGGGCCTTTGCATTATCAACATTTGCAAAGAGCAAGGGAACAAGCATTGAAACACAATGGAGGTCATTTTGATCGGCTTATGCAGTTACCCACCATGGCTCTGGCAGAATTACAGTGGTGGATTGTTAATGTTAGCCAAGCCACCAATTACATTTTGGTGGACGAACCTTCAGTGATTTTACAGACTGATGTTAGCGCTCTCGGATGGGGGGCTACAGACACAGAGTCTAGCTGTGGGGGTAGATGGACTGAGCAAGAAGACTTGCTTCTTCACACACATGGTATTAATTACCTCGAATTATTGGGTGCTTTTTATGGGTTAAAAGCATATTTCTCCACAATGTCAGATTTCCACGTTCAACTCCAGATTGATAACACCACAGCTGTGGCATATATTAATCATATGGGAGGAGCTAGATCGGTGTTATGTGATAATTTGGCTAATACTATCTGGGATTGGTGCATTTCACGCAACATCTGGGTTTCGGCCATCTACCTGCCAGGCATAGATAATGTGGTAGCAGACCTTAGGTCGAGAAAGTTTAATGACAATATAGAATGGATGTTGAATGTCAGCATATTTCAAACCATTGTTGCTAGATTTGGATTGCCAGATATTGACCTCTTTGCATCCAGACTGAATCACCAGTTGCCTAAATATGTCTCCTGGGAGCCAGATCCAGGTGCAGTAGCTGTGGATGCGTTCTCGTTACACTGGGGACACTCATTCTTTTATGCGCTTCCTCCATTCTGCCTGATTCCGAAATGTCTTACTAAAATAGAGCGTGACTCCGCCAAAGGAGTTTTCGTGGTCCCAGATTGGCCAACACAATCATGGTTCCCATTGGTACTGAGAATGTTGGCACAGCCATTCATGCGCATTCCCAGCGGCAGTCATTTGTCGGTGCATCCGGTTACAGGAGAAAGTCACCCATTACATGACCATATCAATTTGTTGGTCTGCAGGTTCTGACCAGACCATTTCAATGCCTTGGATTATCGAACAGGACCATGGAGGTTATGACTGCAGGGTGGAGAACTAGCACTAAAAAACAATACCTCGTGCACATTAAGAAATGGGAATGCTTCTGTGTACAGTTTAATATATCCTATGATACTGCTAGTATACGTGATGTGTTGGAGTTCCTTGCTACTTTGCATTTTGATGAGCACCTTGGTTATAGTGCTATTAACACTGCTCGCAGTGCTTTGTCCTCTTATTTACGGCAGTCTTCAGCACGACAACCTATCGGGTCTCATCCATTGGTATCCAGGTTTATGAGAGGAATTTTTAACAAAAACCCTCCTCAATCCAGATACACAGCAATCTGGCATATCAGTATAGTTCTCACACTGCTTCGGCAATGGGCTCCAATTGCGTCCTTATCTTTGCAGAAATTGACTCTTAAAGTGGTTATGTTAATGGTGTTGGTTTCAGCACAACGTGTCCAAACATTGCACTTGTTAAGAAGAGATTATATGCATTTTTCTCAAGATGTTACATTTTATGTCTGTGATTTACTCAAAGAAAGTAGACCAGGAAGGTCAGGAATCAAGGTGACGTTTGAAGCATATCCTGTTGACCAACTGTTATGTGTAGTTAAACATTTAACCCAATATATTGCATTAACAAGGAGTCTGAGAGGTTCTGAGACAGGACTGCTCATTAGTCACAAAAAGCCATATAAGCAAGTGTCAGTACAAACTATTTCTAGATGGTTGAAACAGGTTCTCAGTTCTGCGGGTATCGACACTGATGTGTTTAAATCTCATTCCACCAGGGCGGCGTCTACATCCGCGGCGAAGGCTCAGGACGTGCCGCTAGATAAAATCTTCACGGCCGCAGGGTGGTCTAGAGAGTCAACTTTTTCTCGTTTCTATAAACCTGTTCAGGCAGAGCCACGTTTTGGGCCTGCTGTTTTGGGTTCCATTTAATTTTATTGCTTTGTTTATATCACTTATTTTTTGTAATTTCCCCCTGGGACAGAGGGGTCATTACTCTGTTAGTTATTATTAAAATCGTTATTGAATTATTCATGCAATGTTCAATATCTTCTTTATTGTACTACTGTGTCAACCGAAGCAGCTTGTCGTATGGAGTGCATCTGCGGCATGCAAACACAGAGCTTTGAAATCTTCACGTAGTCACTCACGTGACTCCGAAGTAAAATAGTAAGATTAAACGAGAACTTAACAGTTCGAAGTTTGATCCTTTTTTTATGAGGAGTGACGTTGAGGGATTACGTGCCCTCCGCTCCCACCCTCATAATCTAAGAAATCATCTGGTAGTTCTAGTCTTCTACGAGCCTTACTATGTTACTTCGGCTATTTGCTTTCTGTGTTTTCACGCCGCTGCTTTGTAGTATGACGCGCATGCGCCTGGCAGGCCTTCTTCACGTAATCCCTCAACGTCACTCCTCATAAAATAAGGATCAAACTTCAAACTGGTAAGTTCTCATTTAATCTTACTATTATCTGGTCAACTTGCTGAAGTGATGTGAAATGGCCCACAAATCAGATTTCACTCCATCCAAGATAATTTTCAATCACATGGCACAGAAATAAACAGAGCTATGCAATGTACTTTTCTAAAAATGTCAATGTTAATGTTTTTCAATTCTATCCTTTTTAGAAATAAGCTTTTATGCTTGTTTATTTTTAATGGGTCTATTCAGCTGCAATGATTTGTCTTTTATGTTAGTCTACTCCTTAATGACTTCATTAATTTACTTTCCAAAATGTAATAGCTCACATTTGTGCATGTTAGAATTGTTAGCAAATTATGAGCTTTTCATGCCTTTTAATCTTGTTGCAAACCCCTGTCCTCGCCCTATCAAGTTTTGTGTTGTCTGTACACTTAGGTGGTGGTATTTTGATCCCGAAGAATAAATTAGTATTTATAATTGGTATTTATAAAATGGTAGTCACATAAATTTTCATCAAAATGGTTCGAGGTCTGATAATGCGGCGTCCTAGATTTCACAATTTGCCATTTTGAATGACTTTTTAAATTAATTTTTAACCTTTAGTTTCTGTCCTACAGTCATTTAACTAGCTATCCGCTTGTCCCCTGATTCTACTTGCACCATACACAATATCCCATTATATAATACCCTTTTACATGACCCTCTGACTAAAGGTTCACCATTTGGGTCTTCAACCTAATACTTTTCACATTATCGTGTCTCTAAGCTGTATTTGGATCGCGCATTACAGTTGATTCCGAGTAATTATATGCAATAGTATCATTTACTGAATTGTAAAGCTTTTGTTTATCAATCGAACAATATATCCTCACTATTCTTTTAAATAATTCTGTTGATCTGGTAGAAACATAGAAAAATAGGAACAGGAGTTGGCCATTTGGCCCTTCGAGCCAGCACCGCCATTCAATATGATCATGACTGATCATCTAAAATCAGTACCCCATTTCTGCTTTCTCCCCATATCCCTCGATTCCTTTAGCCCCAAGAACTAAATCTAACTCTCTCTTGAAAACATCCAGTGAGTTGGCCTCCACTGCCTTCTGTGGCAGAGAATTCCACAGATTCACTCTCTAGGTGAAGAAATGTTTCCTCATCTCAGACCTAAATGGCCTACCCCTTATTATTAAATTGTGATCCCTGGTTCTGGACTCCCCCAACATCGGAAACATTTTTCCTGCATCTGGCCTGTCCAATCCTTTAAGAATTCTATAAGATCACCTCTCATCCTTCTTAACTCCAGTGAATACAAGCCCAGTCGACCTATTCTTTCATCATATATCAGTCCTGCCATCCTGGGAGTTAACCTGGTGAACCTATGCTGCACATTACGCTGCAATGGTAATAATGTCCTTCCTCAAATTAGGAGACCAAATTTGCACACAATATTCCAGGTGTGGTCTCACTAGGGCCCTGTACAACTGTAGTAGGACCTCCTTGCTCCAAAACTCAAATCCTCTCGCAATGAAGGCCAACATGCCATTAGATTTCTTCACTGCCTGATGTACCTGTGCATGCTTACTTTCAGTGACTGATGTACAAGCACACCCAGGTCTTGATGCACCTCCCCTTTTCCTAATCTGACACCATTCAGATAATAATCTGCCTTCCTGTTCTTGCCACCAAAGTGGATAACCTCTCTATCCACATTATACTGTATCTGCCTTGCATCTGCCCACTTACCCAACCTATCCAAGTCACCCTGCAGCCTCATAGCATCCTCATTTAGGACCCACAATCCTGTTTATATCAATGGAACATGGTGGAGAAAGTCAAAAACGTCAAATTCCTGGGCATGCATATTTCCGAAGATCTTTCCTGGACCCAGCACACTAATGCAATTATAAATAAAGCACATCAATGCCTCTACTTCCTGAGAAGATTAAGGAGATTCGGTATGTCAAAGAAAATCTTCTTGAACTTCTACAGGTGTACAGAAGAGAGCATATTGATTGGTTGCATCATGGCCTGGTACGGCAACTTGAACGTCTGGGAGCGGAAAAGACAGCAAAAGGTTGTGAACATTGCCCAGTTCATCACCAGCTCGGACCTCCCCACCATCGAATGGATTTATTTGAGTCGCTGACCACGCCATCAGAGACCCACACCATCGTGGCTACACTCATTTCACCAATGCCATCGGGCAGAAGGTACAGGAGCTAGAAAACCAACACCCAGATTCAGGAACAGCTTCTTCCCTACAGCCATCAGGCTATTAAACACTACAACCTCAAATTAGCTCTGAACTTCAAAAGACTATTATTGCCACAGAAGGTAGTTGAGGCCAGTTCATTGGCTATATTTAAGAAGGAGTTAGATGTGGCCCTTTTGGCTAAAGGGATCAGAGGGTATGGAGAGAAGGCGGGTACAGGATACTGAGTTAGATGATCAGCCATGATCATATTGAATGGCGGTGCAGGCTCGAAGGGCCGAATGGCCTACTCCTGCACCTATTTTCTATGTTTCTATATTATTACACTATTGTTTGTTTTTTGAGTGTATGTGTTTGTACACACACACACACACACACACACACACACACACACACACACACACACACACACACACACACACACACATATAAATATTATATCTATCCATCCATCCATCCTCGGTCCCCTAGTATTTCTGGGAGATTGTTTGTGTCTTTCTTAGTGAAGACAAATTCAAAGTAATTGTTTAACTGTTCTACCATTTCTTTGTTTTCCATTATAAATTCACCTGTCTCTGATTGTAAGGGACCTACATTTCTCTTCACTAATTGTTTCCTTTTTACATATTGAAAAAAGCTTTTAGTCAGTTTTTATATTCCCTGCAAGCTTTCTTTCATGCTTTTGTCCCCCCTCTCAATTAACCCCTTTATCCTCCTCTGAGTTCTAAATTTCTCTTAGCTGCTTTCTCTGGGCAATTTATATGCCTCTTCCTTGGATTTAATACTATCCTTGATTTCCCTCGTTAGCCACGGGTGAGCTGCCTTCCCTGTTTTATGTTTTTGCGAGATGGGGATGAATAATTTTTGGAGTTCATCCTTGCGGGCTTTAAATCTTTGGCATCTTCACCATCAACCCTTTAAGTATAATTTGCCAGCCTATCCTAGCCAATTCCCATTTCTTCCCGTCAAAGTCTCCTTTCTTCAAGTTCGGGACCTTAGTCTCTGAATTAACCGTGCCCCTCTCCATCCTAATGCAGAATTCCACCATATTATGGTCACTGTTGGCCAAGGGGCTCTGCACAACAAGATCGCTAACTAATCCTTCCTCATTACACAATACCCAGTCTGGGTTGACCTATCCTCTAGTTGGTTCCTCGTTTTAAAAAACAAACCCGTATACATTCCAGGAAATTCTCAGAGATGCCAGGCGCCTCGTTGATAAAGTCAACGCCACCGTGGCTGGAAGCTCCGCAGACCACAGCTCCACGATATTGAAGTCGGCAGTCCCAGCACTCCAGAGCTCCAACACAGCGACCCGGGTAAGGCATCGCCCTGCTCTGCGATGGTACCTCAGTGCTAAAGCTGCAGCTCGAAGCTCTGGCCGGTCTCCGACAGGAAAGGCCGCGCCAATCCAAATGGTAGGCCGCGAGGCGGGGGCGAAGATGCCGCTCAGAGCAAAGACGCATCCTCACCCAGGTAGGGACTGGAAAGGACGGCTTCCCCCTTCCCCCCCATCCCCCACATAAAAAGACTAAAATGCCTCCAAAACAAAACTTTTTAACAAATTAAAAATAAAAAAAAGGGTGAAGAACGAACAGCTGCAGGCGAGGCTGCCACACTCTATGACGCCACCATTCAAATGCTATTGCATTAATGCTATTGCATTAATCCCCACTTTAACCAGCAATGCCACCCCACCTCCTCTTTTCCTTTATATCTATCCTGAATATCGAATACCCCTACATGTTTAGCTCCCACCCTGGAGCCATGTCTCCATAATTCCAACTATATCATATTCCTTAACTACTAACTGCACATTGAATTCATCCACCTCATTACAAATGTTCCTTGCATTAATGCACAAAGCTTTCATGTTTGTTTTTCTCATCTACCTTTTGCTTCTGTCCTCCTTTTATGGCTCCTTGCATTGGTTCCCATCGCCCTGTTAGTTTAAACGTGACCTTTTCTACGCTCTCTTTTTCGTTAACTACACGGATACACTTCCACGTTGTTGACTCCACCCCCCACTGTTTAGTTTAAACCCACCCATGTAGCACTAGCAAACCTGATTGCCAGTATGTCGGTCCCCCACCAATTAAGGTGCAACTCATCCCTTTTGTACAGGTCACCCCTGCCCCAGAAGAGATTCCAGTGATCTAGGAATATAAATCCCTGTGCCCTGCACCAACTCCTCGGCCACACATTCAGATCACCTTATCTCCCTGTTCCTACCCTCACTAGCACGAGGTACTGGAAGCAACCCATTGATAACCACTCTAGAAGTCCTGCTTTTCAGCCTCCTAGCTAGTTCTTTATACTTACATTGCAGAACCTCCTTTCTCTTCTTACCCATGTCATTTGTGCCTACATGCACAACTACTTCCGGCTGCTCACCTTCCCTCTCGAGGATGTTCTGAAAAGGCACGGAAATGGCTATCAAAATATGGGGGGGGGGACGGGGACACACACAAATTCTTGGAGGCCACGTGCGCACACTCGCACGAGGGTTCGGAGGCTCAATCCAGCGTTAAATGCAGCTCAACTCAGCCTGTCTTGCCAGGTTAACCTACAGCCTGCCTGGACTGACGGGACACCAGCCTGGAGTCGTGGAGCTAGCGCTGCTTCTCCGTGCTGGCTGTAAACCTGGGCTGTCGTTCCCGTAAGTCCAGGCAGGGCTGTAGGTTAACCTGGCGGGACAGGCAGAGTTGAGCTGGGTTTAGCGCTGCTTCTCTGCGCTGGCTGTGGGCCTGGGGGTACCAGCTCTCGTCTGACCCCGACGTCTTTGGCCACCCCCGCGGGGGCACTCGGGTGGGGATGGAGATGGTCCAGTGGCGGTTCAGCGGCGATTGCAGCGCCGGAGATCGGGATCGATCCTGGCTGCAGATGAGGTGCAGGTCTGTGTCCACGGCAGCTGAGAGTGTTTTGGCACGTCTCCCTCCTCCAATCACCACGCTCTATCCTCAGTCCCACCCACCCCTACTTCCGCCTCTGACCGACACCTCCCTCCTTGAATGATCGCGCTGAATCATCATGCCCCCCCCCCCCCCCCATTGCCCACTGACCGATGTCTCCTCCAATCAGCGTCCTCGATCAGCAGTCCCACCCCCACTGTCTTGTGGAAAGCGGAGATTTCACCAGGTTTTATAATCCGGATTACAAAAAATGGGGGGGTGTGTCCACATTCCCCTGGTTCCGAAGTCAGTCTGAGATGTCTTGGACCCTATCACCAGGGAGGCAACACACCATCCTCGAGTCTCGTCTGTCGCCACAGAATCTCCTGTCCGAACCTCTGACAATGGAGTCACCCATCACTATGGCTCTGCCTGACGTCTGTCTCGCCGGCCAAGCCTCAACGACGGGATTCTTTCACAGACCTGTCCGCCGCTCGGACCGGATGTGTCGTCTGCCCCTACAGCTCACAAGAGGGGGTACCTGTTTTCAAGAGGCACTTGAGCTCCTGTACTCATTTCATCCCCTTCCTTTCCGTCTCTAACCGTATCATCTCCTGCACCCCTGGAGTGACGACCTGACTGTATGTCCTGTCCAGGAAGCTTTCGTCTTCCTGGATCGACCACAGGTCATCCAGCTGCTGCTCCAGTTCCCTAACTCGATCCCTGAGGAGCCGCATCTGGACACAGTTCCCACTGATGTAATGATCAATGACACCAGCAGTGCCCCTGATATCTCACATCCTGCAACAATCGCACTCCAGTAACATTCCTGCCATCACGTTTAAATATTTAAATTAAATCACACACACACGCACACACACACACACACACACACACACACACACACACACACACACACACACACACACACACACACACACACACACACACACACACACACACACACACACACACACACACACACACACACACACACACACACACACACACACACACACACACACACACACACACACACACACTCGATTAAATGTAGTCTCCTCGCTGAAGACTCATGAGCCAAAGTCTCGCACGTCGCCGCTCCCAACAGGTCACTCTGCTACACCTGAACTTAATTTTATCTAATCAAGTCAACTATCCACTCGACTAATTGGGATGTCATAGCCAATCCACTCACTCGATGGTCTCGCTGCTGCTCCTCTACGATTGGTAATTGACTTTTATGTTATGGCTTTTAATATTCAAAGTTAAATTCGAACTATGGGGAAGAGGTGGATGTGAGCGACAAAAATTGAATCTTTTTTCAATTACATTGGGCTGACTATTAAAAGAACTTTTAAATCACATAATTGTATTTGTAATGTTATGTTGATTGTTTAAAAGATCAGTATCTATTTACTTGTAAGATATTATTTTACTTATGAGCGGGATGAATGAAGAAACAAAAAAGCTGACAACTTTCTTCGACTCAAATTCATCTATTTGAATGCAGCGCCTCGGACAAATAGATGGGAGGAGGTATAAAGAATTGTATAGATAGAGTAAGAGAAAATGAAGGAATGAGCTGGATTACTTGTAAGAATTTATGAAGCAATGTTGGAGGGCTCCTAGACCTCGCGAAGAAAGCTTCGTTCAGTCAGTACCTTAACCAAGCCAATGAATCTTAATCATCAGGAATTGAGGTCACTGATAAATGACTTGTCAGCGCTGAGGTTTCCATTATTGGCACACTTGAAGAAACTCTTGTATCTTTTTTCTGCATTCTGATTTGAAAAAATCCATCGGGATATGAAAGAAATAAGAAGACTGTGGAATTCTTAGATTCTATTAAAATTCGGATGACACAGAGATGATGACGCTTGTGCGAGAATAACATGCAAATTCAGGAAGCATGCCGTAAAAGAAAGAGGAAGAAACATACTGCAAGAATCTGAAGACTAAGGACCAACATAAGCTTGCAACCAAAAGAACGGGTTGTGGGTGGAAAGAACAAAGGAGGTGCAGCAACCACAACATTAGTGGATTCTTCAGGATCGTCAAGACCATTTACAGCCTCAATGTCCAACAACCCATTCTACTGAGAGTCAAGAATGGATGAGAGCTCATGGACAATATCAAAACCTGTGGGTGGATTTGTCCAGTTTTACATTCTTTGTGGAGTGTTTAATGGTGTGATGAAATTAATTGTTTCCTCCAAGTAAAACTGGCTGAACATACAGAAAGATTACTGGGAATAATTCATAATAGTTATTTTGGTAAATCTGACGGTGTTTGTAAAGATCCAAGAATAAATATTGAGAAAGATTTTGCAACTGTCAAACGTTATTCTTTTAGGCATAATGTGGCAGAAAGGATGTCCCCTACTGTAAGGGTAAGAATATGATAACATTTTAAAGGAAAATTCCAAAAATGCTGATTAGGTAATAGGCTTCAGTGGGTATTTTTGAATTGCTTGACCACAAGTATTCTTTTGGGACTGGTAATTGCTGGCTGAGGCGGCCAAATCATTGGGTATTTCTAAAGCGGAAATTGATAGATTCTTGTTTAGTAAGGATGTCACTGGTTAAGAAGGGAAGGCAGGAGAATGGGGTTGAGAGGGAAAAATAGATCATACGGTCATAAGTGATAGGAGTAGAATTAGGCCATTCGGCCCATCAAGTCTACTCCACCATTCAATCATGGCTATCTCTCCCTCCTAACCCTATTCTCCTGCCTTCTCCGCATAACCTCTGACACCTGTACTAATCAAGAATCTATCTATCTCTGCCTTAAAAATATCCACTGACTTGGCCTCCACAGAATCGCCAACCTCTTACTAAAGAAATTTCTCCTCATCTCCTTAATAGATCAGCCGCGATCGAATGATGGCGCAGACGCGATGGGCCGATTGACCTAATTCTGCTCCTATGTCTTGTGATCTTATGCTGATAAAAATATCCACCAGTTGTAAATCTTAAGAGTTTGAATAAATTATAACTGTTATAAGTAAGAAACATTTACTGTACCTGGTGCATGTGACAATAAACAAACCATTGAACCATTTAATTTTATTCCTTATGTTTAAATTCCTTGCAGCTCTATCACAATCATGCCCTTCCCTCGGACGTGGTGCCAAGCCAAGTTTTATGGGTGTAAACGTAAATGTGTATGCCCATCACAGTATTTACCTCCTTTTTGATTTGGCAAAGGCATCTTTATATTAACATGACTGTCCATTGGTTAAGAATCAGGGCCAAGTTAAAACCAAACCTTTTTTTTGTGTAGGTAGGAACTGCAGATGCTGGTTTTTACCAAAGAGAGACACAAAGAACTGGAGTAACTCAGCGACTCAGGCAGCATCTCTGGAGAAAAAGAACAGGTGGCGACCCGAAACATCAGCCGTTCCTCTTCTCCAGAGATGCTGCCTGTCCCACAGAATTGCTCCAGAACTTTGTGTCCCTTTTTTCTTATTCAGTTTCCCGGTCTCTCAGATGGTTTCTGTAGTTGCTTCATTTTCCATTTTGCCCTTTGCGCCTCTGAGGCCTCTCTCTTCTCCCTTGATCAAACATCTGCTCAATTTCTAATCACTGAAATTCATTCCTTGCTGATGCCGTCAGTGATTTTCTCCCATCTAATACACTGTCTCACTGAGTGGGATTTTAGCCATGTGCCTACTTTGGTGAGTAAGAAACTTAAGTGATGCAATGACAACAGGATAATATAAAGAACTAAACAAATGTAATTTTGCCAGGCAGTTTGCAGCTTTAATATGTGGTAGCTGATAGAGACTCATGAGGATAGCGACTCATGATGATGATATCTGCTGTTGGTGTCCATTGCATGAAGAACTTTGGCAGAGTCAATGAGCTGAAGTCTCATAATGATTTTAAGAGGCACTCACTGTCCCAAGGTTAAATACTGCAGAATTGGTTAGTGAAGGGAGACCAAAGAATGTAACTATGAATGAGGCCGATCTGCGGATTCAGAAAGGCAGTATTGGAGAAGCATCAGGTCTTGCACTTGTGTCCAGTAGGCACAAGATTATTACAGCCTGTGTGGAACATAAACAGCAGGGAGAATGAGCAAAGGTAACACATTGTGTGGCCACAGAGAGCCAAGTTGGGGGAGTTAAAAGCAATTGGTTGCGGTGGCTCAGCAACCATTCATTAACACATTGTGTGGCCACAGAGTGCCAGGTTGGGGAGTTAAAAGCAAGTAGTAGTAATGGCTCAGCAACCATTCTCTGCAGCTTAATGGGTGTGGAGTTAGGGCATTTCCTCAGGACAGAGAGGAATTTGCAGTGGGAAGGATGATTGAGTCGTCGTGGTCCATGTAGAAACCATGTGGTTAGAACTAAAGAGGTGGTACCGCACCTGTAGGCCAACTTACAAGCAGAGCTGCAAAGATGATGCTTCCTGAGCTATATGTGAATTGTCCATTCGGATAGGCTACACTTGAGTCTGGCTAGGACCAATGTCAAGAGCCAAGTGTGTTTTATAGTAATTTGTAAGGAAACCGAAAAATGAAAGTCTTACTTGCAGCAGTAGTACAACTGTAAACTGTAAAGACAGTATCAATAGATAATATAATAAACAAAAAATAGAAATGCAATAAATAAGCTCAATATAGTGTAAAAAAAAAGACAGCAAAGCCCAAAATCCCTAGTGCAACCCAGGTAGTTCTGAGTTTAGTTGGAGTTCGTAGCATTCAATAGTCTGATTGTTGTTGGGGGGGGGGGGGGGAAGCTGTTCCTGAACCTGGACCTCATTATTGAAATGAGAGTGTGGCGCGGGTCCTTGATAATGTTGGCTACCCTTTTGAGACATCACCTTTTATAGATCTCTTCAATGGTGGGGAGATCAGTACCCATGATGGACTAGTCAGTAAACGGTGTGTAATGTGGCCAAGTAAAATGGATAATGTCAGTCAGTAAAAAGTTGAAGCATACAAACATATACAGTAAGTATAACTGCAATTAGAGGCACATCAATGGAAAATTGTAAAAATAGAAATTTAAAAATTGCACGGAACATTTCACAACTAGCTGGATAAATAAACTAATAGATCGAATAGGATAAAAATACACAAAGTGCTGGAGTAACTCAGCGAGTCAGGCAGCATCCCTGGAGAACATGGATAGGTGATGTTTCAGGTCGGTCCCTTCTTCACGCTCTGAAGAAGGAACACTAGAAAAAAATGAGAATGATCCAATAGCTAGCTCAAAATAACAAATGTTGGGAATAAAGTACAGTTAACGTTTAGAAGAGATAAGCAAAACGAGGGAAAAAGAATGGACTAAAGGCAATTGAGAAAAAGTGATTTAGGCTCAGACAATAGGGACAATCAGTTAAGGTCAACCTAAGAAAAGGACAGAAAATATTATCAAGAAATTAGAAGTGCATGTAACAAAGGCTACAGGGGATGGAGGGGCAAGGGGATTTAATCGAATCAAATTAATCGAAGCAAATTAAATTAAATTGTGTAGTGGACAAATTCATGAGGTGTATAGAGTTGATTTTTCGGTTCAGTGTGTGGAGCCAACAACAAAACAAGTTATTTTAGATCTAATATCTTGGGTAAACTAATAATCAGGTGTTTGGGAAAGCGTGATCATCATTTGGCAGAATTTTATATAAAGATAAAGATTTTGTTAAATCAGAAATCAGGATCTTAAATATAAGAAAAACATTAAAGGAGTGAAGAGGGAAACTACATTGAAAGATGTGGCAGTAAACCCTTATCGGTTTTTTTCCGGGTGTTCTGGTTAGCTCCCACATTCTAAAGACATTTGTAAATTAATTGGCTTCTATAAACTGTCCCTAGTGTGTAGATAGAAATCCCTACTGTAAGCGACGTTTTCGGGTCAAGACCCTTCTTTAGGCTGATGTGAGGGGGGCGGGAAAAAGAAAGGAAGAGGCGGAGACAGGAGGACTAGAAGGAGAGCTGGGAAGGGGGAGGAGGGAGAAGACAAGGGTTTTCTAAAATTAGAGAAATCAATGTTGATACCGCTGGGGTGTAGACTACCCAAGCCAAACACCCACTACATAGTGTCTCCTCACTACATTTACTGCTGGCTCCAGATGCAAATCTGAGTTTGAGTGATCTGTGCAAGGCATTCATTGATGCTGGAATTCCACTGTGGAAATTGGTAAACAAATCTCGCAGTGGTTTTTTATAGAAATACACAGAGGAACATATACGAAGTGAGTATTCATTACGGAAAGATTATGTTGACAGCAACTTCAACATTGTTCTGCAGAAAATTAGAGATGAAGTTTCATGAAACAAAATATAGATCTTAGTAGATGAGACAACAGATGCTGTGGGGAGATATGTTGCTAATGTGGTCATCTGTACACTAGAGGCAGGTCAACCATCAATGGAGTATTTGTTGACATCTGAAGTATTGGAGAAGTCAAACAGCTCAACTATTGCTCAGTTGTTTACATCTTCACTTGCTGTACTTTGGCCAGAAGGTTAAAACACGAGAATGTTCTTCTGTTTGTGACTGATGCAGCTCCAAACATGAAAAAGCTGCTCGTGCTCTTAAAGTTTTATTCCCCAAAATGTTGCATTTGTCATGCTTAGCTCAAGGACTTCATGGAATTGTCAAGCACATAAGTAGCTTGTTTCCAAATGTTGATCACCTAATTTCCAACGTCAAGAAAATCTTCCTCAAAGCACCGTCACGTGTGCAGTTGTTCAAGGAAATGGCACCCAAAGATTCCGCTACTTCCTCAGCCCGTTTTGACTAGGTGTGGTACATGGCTCCCTGTTGTACTCTATTATGCAGCAAATTTTGAAAATATAAAATAAATCATCAACTGTTTTGAAGAAGAAGAATCTGCTGCAGTCAGGATCTTCAGTGAAATCCTGCAGAAAATGTCCCTCCACCGGGATCTTATGTTTATTGCTTCCAATTTTGCAAACTTCCCACAAGTTATCACTTCCCTTGAGAAACGTGACGAAACATTAGTGAATAACTTGCAGGTTTTCAACAAAGTAACTGACGATATTCGTAAAGTTCCTGGCGAGGTAGATAAAAAGAATGTGAGAGAGTGAATTTAGCTAATAAGGATCTTGAAGAAATACAAAACATAGGGAAAGTTCTCAAAGGTAGTTGTAATGCACAAGATATCGACATGAATATAGAGTCGGTAGCTTGTTTTCTGGTATGCACCAGTGACCTCAGCTGAGGTAGAAAGATGTTTCTCACAACTGAAGCCTATTCTGTCTGACAGACAGCATAGTTTAACACTAGATAATTTGGTAAAAATGCTAGTAATTATGTGCAACCAGGCAACTTTGGTCATTTAATGTAGAATACCATTATATTATCATTTTTAACCATATTTTGGTGGGGAAAATATATGCCTTTTTTGTCAATAAATGCCTTTTCGTGCCTTTTTTAAAATTTTATTATGCCTTTTTGCCTGTCTATTTCAGAGTTTTTTAGCGCCTAAACATCCTGGCTCTAGTCATAAGTGATAGGCGCTGAAAGGCCATTCGGCCCATCAAGTCTATTCCACCATTCAATCATGACTGATCTATTTCTCCCACCTAATCCCATTCTCCTGCCTTCTCCCTGTAACCCCTGACACCTGTACTGATTCAATGGCCTCTATGCTGTCAGAAGTAGCTTTTATGACATTCTTGGATGATTTGTGTGGGTTCTTTAATTCAATATTTGGAAGATCAATGCCATTACTTTTGTCACTCAAATATCACTTATGCCAATTATGTCTTCCCTACTGTTTCTCTTTGAATCCTCTGCATCAGAAGATATGAATACAGAAGCAAGGATATCTCATTACATGTCTATGGTCTTGATGAGATCCCCTCTGTACATTGTTTGCCGTTTGGTTTCCTTGTCTTACTTGTGTAGACTCAAAGTAGGTATTTTATTTCTTACTTTAACTTCCTTCCCTTCCTAACTTAATGCAGCGTCAAAAAACATATCTCCCTCAGCTGCCCCAAAGAAAAAAAGAGAGAGAGCGAGATGTGTCTAGAAAATCAATCATGCTGGTAAACTTGGTCTAGAGCCATGATGTGCCTGTGTCAAATTGATCAAGTGGCAGTCACAACAGAAGTAAACACACCCATTTTATCAATGTCAAGCTGACTGCGCAGTTTACAGCATATTTATGGGATGTTATTTTATGTTCTCTTATCAACAGCTGAACCTAACAGACAGATTTGAAGACATGACTACATTGCTGATAAGGGGGAAGTGTTTCCAAACAATGCAATTACTCCACTTCATGGAGAGAACTTGCATCAAGCTGTGGCAGACTATTGAAGGCACAACTTATCCCACTTTTCTGGTGTTATTTGAAGAGGTTAGACACAATTTGTATCTCCAGAGGCTGTGCAAGATGGCAAGCATGGCTGGCATTGTTGGACAGCTGGAGTAATATACATCAGCCCTAAGCAAAGTTTCTGCCTAAAATGAGGGATTACGTACATACAGTGGCTTGCAAAAGTTTTCATACCCCTTGAACTTTTCCACATTTTGTCACGTTACAACCACAAACGTAAATGTATTTTGTTGGGATTTTATGTGATAGACCAACACAAAGCGGTGCATAATTGTGAAGTGGAATGAAAATGATACATGGTTTCCAAATGTTATTACAAATAAAAAACTGAAAAGTGTGGCATGCAAAAGTATTCAGCCCCCCTGAGTCAATACTTTGTAGAACCACCTTTCGCTGCAATTACAGCTGCAAGTCTTTTGGGGTATGTCTCTACCAGCTTTGCACATCTAGAGACTAAAATTTTTGCCCATTCTTCTTTGCAAAATAGCTCAAGCTCAGTAAGATTGGATGGAGAGCTTCTGTGAACAGCAATTTTCAAGTCTTGCCAGAATTCTCAATTGGATTTAGGTCTGGATTTTGACTGGGCCATTCTAACACATCACTATGCTTTGATCTAAATCATTCCATTGTAGCTCTGGCTGTATGTTTAGGGTCGTTGTCCTGCTGGAAGGTGAACCTCCGCCCCAGTCTCAAGTCTTTTGCAGACTCTAACAGGTTTTCATTCAAGATTGCCCTCTATTTGGCTCCATCCATCTTCCCATCAACTCTGACCAGCTTCCCTGTCCCCGCTGAAGAAAAGCATCCGCACAGCATGATGCTGCCACCACCATGTTTTACAGTGGGATTGGTGTGTTCAGGGTGATGTGCAGTGTTAGTTTTCCGCCACACATAGCGTTTTGCATTTAGGCCAAAAACGTCAATTTTGATCTCATCAGACCAGAGCACCTTCCTCCACATGTTTGCTGTGTCCCCCACATGGCTTGTGGCAAACTGCAAACGGGACTTCTTATGGCTTTGTTTCAACAATGACTTTCTTCTTAACATTCTTCCATAAAGGCCCGATTTGTGGAGTGCACGCCTAATAGTTGTCCTGTGGACAGATTCTCCCACCTGAGCTGTGGATCTCTGCAGCTCCTCCAGAGTTGCCATGGGCCTCTTGGCTGCTTCTCTGACCAATGCTCTCCTTGCCTGGCCTGTCAGTTTAGGTGGACGGCCATGTCTTGGTAGGTTTGCAGTTGTGCCATGCTCTTTCCATTTTCGGATGATGGATTGAACAGTGCTCCGTGAGATGTTCAAAGCTTGGGATATTTTTTTATATCCTAACCCTGCTTTAAACCTCTCCACAACGTTATCCCTGACCTGTCTGGTGTGTTCCTTGGGCTTCATGATGCTGTTTGTTCACTAATGTTCTCTAACAAACCTCTGAGGCCTTCACAACAGCTGTATTTATACTGAGATTAGATTACACACAAGTAGACTCTATTTACTAATTAGGTGACTTCTGAAGGCAATTGGTTGCACTGGATTTTATTTAGGGGTATCAGAGTAAAGGGGGCTGAATACTTTTGCACGCCACACTTTTCAGTTTTTTATTTGTAAAAAAATTTGAAAACCATGTATCATTTACCTTCCACTTCACAATTATATGTCACTTGTGTTGGTCTATCACATAAAATCCCAATAAAATACATTTACGTTTGTGGTTGTAACGTGACAGAATGTGGAAAAGTTCAAGGGGTATGAAAACTTTTGCAAGCCACTGTATGTGTAAAACATGGGACTCTGACTCAAGGTACTCGTGACATAGCCACACCTTGGGCATATAGCAACATTTGGTCAAGATTGCTGTTTGTGCATTTGCTGCTGTGACAAACTTTTTAAAGTTGCAGCATCATGCTGACCAACCTCAATATTGTCTTCAGGGCTGCTGAATGGTGTTTGGCAAACTAATCTTTATCCTGCAAGTGATTGACAGGTCAATGGCACTTCTTATTACCTCCCCCTGTCCATTAACTCGCCACAGACCTACATTATATAATAACGAAGACCAGTATGAGATCATGTTACTTCGTAGAATATGTGGAATATTTATTGTTTCTATTCTACTTCATTCTCATTCCGTCACCTTTCTTTAATTGATGACTGTAGTGGCTCTGCTTCTAGCACTCCTTCAGAACTCAAGTTTTATCACCTTTGCTGTCATATTCTCCTTTTGGCAACCCTCTGTGTCCATTTCTGACGATAGGTTAGCGATCAGTGTCCATTATAAATCAATAGATTAGCTACCGTTTATCCTACCACGCATGTAATGAGTATTTAATTCTCCCAGCTTTTCCATTGCTATCATGTCTCTTTTCATATCTTTGTCTCAGTGGGTCATGCTCCACAATTTCCTCTATATCTAAAGTGATGCCACCACCAGTTATGTATCCTAGTCCCTCTTGGCTTCTGTCTCAGCATTCCAAAGGGATGGTCCCATCCAGATCACTGTGGAGCAGTTCTCCATTTTCATCTTCACCTTGTTTTTTTATAGCATATTCCAATCTAATTAGAGGAGATGCAATGTCTACCCTTTTATTTTCACCTTTCCTAATGTCCTCGCCTCTAAGCACTCTGCAATGAAACAACAATTTATTTGTAATGCTCAGTTATGTTCAGTTCACACAATGTGATCATCCCTTCATTGAGAAAACTAAATGCAGATTGTGTGACTACGTTATCGGCAAGGGTGATCCTGAATTTTCAGATATCTGTCAATTTATTTTTCCATGCCACTCCCTTTGACCTAGATTATTACAATGAAGGCACAAAGTGCTGTAGTAACTCAGTGGGTTAGTTCTACTTATTAAAAAGAAGCTCAATCTTAGCTCAAGGAACAAGCCTTCAATTTCTGAATTAACACATTGCACTTTTAAGCTGCACATTTTAGATGCGTTTCTCATATTACCAGTATTCCGTATTTTTTTCTCACCTCTGGTATTTCAGGCTTCATTTGTTTCCATTTACACCTGTTCTAGAAATCTCTTCATTATCTTATTTTTAACCGACACCATTGCTACATGTTATCATATCTCTCCTCATCTTCACATATTGTTATATGGTTATATGGTTATATCTTCCCTTTTATTTTGTTCACAATTCCTCCATCCTCGTTTTATCTAATTTTTTTCCAGATTGATTAAAGTTAATCTCGACTCGATATTACATGCCAAGTAGTGCCTTGGCCACATTGCCTGCAATAGTTAATCTCAACTGTTAAATCTGTCTTGTGTAGGAAGTAACTGCAGATGTTGGTTTAAACCATAGACACAAAAAGCTGAAAATCTGTCTTTCTTTCCACAGATGCTGACTAACCTTTAGAGAATTCTGTCTTTCTACAGAAGGATATTTCATACATTTTGAATGACTTGTATTCTATTTTGTTTTCGGTAACCCTCCTATCATGAAGTGATGAAATGAAGAAGTTAAAAGGATCAAAAAGGTTTTCTAGGAAAGAACAAAAAAAGGATGTTAAGAAGCAGCCTGATAAATCCATGATGAACGGTAATCTATCAGCTCTAGGTTATTTCACACGATATCAGTTTCACTTGCGCAGACGGATTTCAACCATTTTATTTTTTGCTGTACTGAAGCCTGAGTATTGCTCTGTAATGCAATATTTTATGCATTTCATTTCTCTTTCGAGGGATAATGAAACTCCATTATAGCTGAAAATGAATTGGTACTGAAGAATACGATTTCACTTGGGGCTATGCAGGAAAGCAGATTGAGAGAGGTTTCACCTAAGGGTCCGATTTGATTTGAATCTTAATGTGAATGGAGAGCAACCTGTTTCTCCTGATCTTCAGAATGAATCTTTTCAGTTCTTTCTTTCAACTGCCTAATACAGAAATTTTGTTTTGTTTTTCAGTTTACCACTCATGACATGGCTTTGCAAAATGAATCAAATTTCCAGCTTAAAACTGGGATTCCAGTTCTTGTTTTAATTCATTATTTAATCTTCTCAAGCTTTGATTTTATTTCGTATTTAAATTTAATAATGACTCTCGCATACATTTTGGATATTTACTTGGGTCTATTGATGTATCAGATGACCACAAGTTCTTAATTTTGATTTCTAAATTCCCTTTTCTGAATTGTACAATATGATTCCAATTAAAATCAGACAGATTTTCTTGAACAAATAATAATTTGCATTGTCAAATTTGGTTGAGAAATCGAAAACGGATATGGTGATCTGTGAACCTTATTCCTTACAAGTTAAGAGATAGTCAGCATTTGGAAATCCATGTCTGAAGTTAAACTGTATAATGTCTGATTTTTATTTTTTGGGTGCCACAGGTACCAATAAACCTCCCACCATAATTACAGACTGAGTTTACAAATATGCCATGATTTGTATTATGCTGCAAGTTGAAAAGCATGTGTTTATGAAATCATGACTTCGTCTATATGTAACTTTAAATTGACAGCAAATTATGTGCTAACCATGCATGGGTAAACTAGAGTTTTCACAGCAGGAAGAACTGTTTATTATATACTATTTGAAAGGAAACTTGTGCCTTTAGGTTTTTGAATTGTGACACAGGGCATTTTTGGAAAAGGTAAACACATGTGCGAGTTGTTTGTTGCACCCCCTTATGGAGAAATAGCTGAACTAGCCCTCAACATGATAAAAGAGGAGGTGGGAAAGAGAGAAATGTGGGGCCAAATACATGAGCAAGTAGGGAGAGGAAGAGGTTGAGAAGAGCTCGGGTCAGAAGGACATTTCAAGAGTAAAGTTCATATGATAACTTTTCTGAACGTCAATACCAATGGAAAAATGGGTTTCTCCAAGTAGATCTTCTTCTTCTTGCGTATGGCGTGCACAGCCCAAAGTTGCAGGACAACTTGTTCTATTTGATCTTATTTAATTGTGCCGCGGGGTTGATTGCACTTGTCGAAACAGGGCTGACGACGTGAGGGTTGTAATCTTCCACCCCCTCCAAGTAGATAGGATCAAAGATCTGCCATATATTACATGCCAAGTAGTGCCTTGGCCACATTGCCTGCAATAGTTATAGTTAAACCCACCTTGCACTGCTTTTATAGACACCAGTTTCAGCTCCAAATTTGTCGCGTTACTGCATTAGCAAAATGCTTCACATAGATTATAGGCAGCATCGAATGCACCATAGTGATATCAACAGCTCGACCTAATAGCACAGAATTTTACTGGAACTGCGAAGTATCATTTTCTTAATGCATAACTTCTCTGCAATGACACCTAGAAATTGCAATAGTGGTTGTAACGCATTTGTGAAGGTCTGGTGTGCCTGTCATTTTTACCTACCTTGCTAGACAAATGGGTGGACAAAATCCCCATACACCGGGCTCCTAACTCCTGTCAGCCTGGCAAGAATGTCAAAGCTGATACAATGAGGAGCATACAGCTGCAAGAAAGGTAGTGGAAACTGCCATTGGATACTCAAACAACAATTTAGATGATTGTATTGGCCAAATTTTGCTGGATGCAGCAAGCCCCAACAAAGCAAGGGAGTATTGGAGTGCACCTCCAAACAGCTCACAGGACTTTAAGTTGAAATTCTTTACATAATAAGTTAACATACCTGAATGTTGGAATTAGAAACTATTGATATAACATATCTCCAGCTGTAATTGACTGCATTTGGAGAGAGGTGTCTTGCGTTAGCCAAGTGACTTTTTTATAGGCTTGCACGTTATCATTTTAGTAATAGTGCATTGATAATTTTGCTTTTTAAATGATATGCTGCCCATCTAGCTTATTAAACCCCTTATTACCTGCTGCTGAAGGGATTTTTTTTCTATCTGAGGTAGTGCTTTGTAGTGCATCTAGTTTTACAAGCAAAATTTAAAATTCAATAAAGTACATTATTCAATATATGTCTTCTATTCCAATGTAAGATAATTATTTTATCCTAGCTCTGACTTGGTTCTACTATATTATTCCTCTTGCCTTGATTACCGTGAGCCTCATAATGTCTGATCTAAACAAGATAAAGTTTGAATGATTTTATACCTGCACCGTGAGCAGTGTGATTAAGATGCCGCAATAAAACAACAAGAAAAGCAATTCAAAAGAGATGGAGAAACATCTTGAAACTTATCCATTATTAGCTTTAAAAGAAATATATGAGGCAGGATCTTTAGAAATATGCAGTTGCCTGCAGGGCATGTGTCAGCGTGATCCCGAAATAAAGAACATGCTGGAGGTTCATTTATTCTAGTACATGCTGGACCCTGCACTGGCTGATGGGCCAAATGCACTTCAAATCTGGCTCCTCAGCTGTTTGTCAATCATTGAAGTATCATCTATTGAAATCTAAGGACTGCCCCAACTTTCAGTAACATGATGAGTTATTTCCTTTGGTATCTGACAGCATAAGATGTTGGAAGTGTAATACATGGAGAGGCTTAATTTCTGCTACTGACGACAAGTCACCAGTTACCAATCGGGCCCAATTGTCCTGCGGATTGGTCGTGCAGCAGTGCCAGTGGGAAGTTGCATGTTGCTCAGCTGAGAAAGTTAAGATCAACTGTGGGCGTCCTGCAAGAGGTGAATCTAGTGTGATACCGCCCATAATTACCGTCCTTAATATAATATTAGAAGCAAATTTGGGGGCTTGTACTTGGCTCCATTATGTCAGTGAATAATAATCATTGGACATAAAAGCTCTGGAACTTAATTTACTGAACACTTCCCACCATCCAGCCTGACATTATTCTTATGTTTAGTTTGTAATGAGATTCATTGTTAATCTCTTGTTCTACCTTGAATTTCAATGATTTTTACGATAAATCCAGAATGCTCTAC
The DNA here is from genome assembly GCA_035221665.1 of Okamejei kenojei. Lineage (NCBI taxonomy): Eukaryota > Metazoa > Chordata > Chondrichthyes > Rajiformes > Rajidae > Okamejei > Okamejei kenojei. The sequence continues at coordinate 69,901,642 of CM069137.1, read as the reverse complement.
AGAAAATCTATTGAAAATTTAAAATAACTACAGTGCCCTACATAATGTTTGGGACAAAGACCCATCATTTATTTATTTACCTCCACAATTTGAGATTTGTAATAGAAAAAAGTCACACGTGGTTAAAGTGCACCTTGTCAAATTTTAATAAAGGCCATTTATATACATTATGGTTTCACCATGTAGAAATTACAGCAGTGTTATACATAGTCCCCCCATTTCAGAGCACCATAATGTTTGGGACACAGCAATGACATGTGAATGAAAGTAGTCACGTTTAGTATTTTGTTGCATATCCATTGCATGCAATGACTGCTTGAAGTCTGTGATTCAGGGACATCACCAGTTGCTGGGTGTCTTCTCTGGTGATGCTCTGCCAGGCCTGTATTGCAGCCATCTTTAGCTTATGCTTGTTTTGGGGGGCTAGTCCCCTTCAGTTTTCTTTTCAGCATATAAAAGGCATGCTCAATTGGGTTCAGATCGAGTGATTGACTTGGCCACTCAAGAAATGACCATTTTTTAGCTTTGAAAAACTCCTTTGTTGCTTTAGCAGTATGTTTGGGATCATTGTCTTGCTGTAGAATGAACTGCCGGCCAATGAGTTTTGAGGTATTTGAACTTGAGCAGATATGATGTGTCTATACACTTCATATTTCGGAAATCATTATGCTACTACCATCAGCAGTTGTATCATCAATGAAGATAAGTGAGCCAGTACCGTCAGCAACCATACATGCCCAGGCCATAACACCCACACCACTGTGTTTCACAGATGTGGTATACTTTGGATTTTGGGCAGTTCCTTCTCTCCTCCATACTTTGCTCTTGCCGTCACTCTGATACAAGTTAAGCCCATGTCCCACTTTCACGAAATAATTGGCGACCTCTGCCGAGTTTACCCATGACTCGTACTCGCAGCATGATCGCCACGAGGTCGTAGGAGGTCTTTGTAACTCTTCCTCATGAGTGGTCTCCACGTACTCAAGTAGGTTGCGGCATTTTTTCCAGCCTGATAAAAAATGTCTAGGAGTAAAAAAAGGTCGGCATGAAAAAAATTGATACTATTTACTCGTAGGTAGGTCGTAGTAGGCCGTGATGGTAGTCGTAGGACGGTTATTGGCCCGTTAAAAAAAATGCAAACATGACAACATTTTATCATGTGATCATTTTCCACTCGTAGCTAGTCGTAGTTGGTCTTTTACTTCGGCAAGTCAACACGACCTTGACATTTTTTTCAACTCGTCTAGGGTCTTCTAAACTCGTGAATTAGGTCGTCCAAGTGGGACAGGCCCTTAAATCTTCATCTCAACTGTCCACAAGACCTTTTTCCAGAACTATGATTGCTCTTTTAAGTGCTTCTTGGCAAACTGTAACCTGGCCATCCTATTTTTGCGGCTGACCAATGTTTTGCATCTTGCAATGTAGCCTCTGTATTTCTGTTCATGAAGTCAGTGGTCATTGACACATGCACACCTAACTCCTGAAGAGTGTTTCTGATCTGTCGGACAGATGTTTGGGGATTTTTCTTTATTATAGAGAGAATTCTTTTGCATTCAGCTGTGGAGGTCTTCCTTGGGCTGCCTTTTGCGATTAGTAAGCTCACCAGTGCTCTCTTTCTTCTTTCAACCTCAGCACATCTCATAAGGTCTTAAGGAATAGGATAGTAGGCCATTCAGCCCATCGAGTCTGCTCCGCCATTCAATCATGGCCGATCTATCTCTCCCTCCTAACCCCATTCTCCTACCTTGTCCCCATAACCTCTGACACCTGTACTAATCAAGAATCTATCTACCTTTGCCTTAAAAATATCCACTGGCTTGGCCTCCGCAGCCTTCTGTGGCAAAGAATTCCACAGATTCACCACCCTCTGACTAAAGACATTTCTCCTAATTTCCTTCCTAAAAGGACGTCCTTTAATTCTGAGGTTATGACCTCTAGACTCCCCCACTAGTGGAAAAATCCTCTCCACACCCAGTCTATCCAATCTCAATTCTTCATAGTGTTCAGATGTGGCAGTCTTGTTCAACCTCTGCTCCCCTCACCTGAAACATTTAACAGTGAAGTGCCATCTCTTCTCCCAACCAAGGGAATTCACCTTTTATTGTCATGACTGAATTCTACAGCGTGCCCCAGACGGCTCCGCCAGCTGTGAAGAAACAATACACCTTGGTCAACAAACACCCGTTGGCATTCCCCGATGCTGCCGCCATCCTAGCAGGGAACATCAAGAGCATCAGTCTGAAAAAGACACTTACAAATCACCATCAACATATTTCCTGCAGCACCAGAGGACCAAATACTCTTGATTACCACTATTCCAACATCAGAGACACCTAACCAACTAACCTACAAACCTGCACAAAACTCTCTTGACTTGACTTGAATATGTGGGGAAAACAGAGCAGCCAGAGAAAACCCATGCTGTCACAGAGAGAATGTGCAAACTCCATACACACAAAACCTGTAGTCAGGATTGAGCCTGGGTCCCTGGCACTGTTAGGCAATAGCTCTACCGCTGCGCCACTGTTCTGCCCTGTGCAATCTATTTGAATTTAGTTTATAGAAAAGTTTTTGTTGCATGCTAACCAGTCAGCAGAAGGACAATACATGATTATAATCGAGCCATTCACAGTGTACAGATGCATGATAATGAATTACTTCCTCGTGGACAGATCTTGATCAGTACTAATTAGCAACAATGACTATCCTTAATTCATTATTGACTATCAGCACTGGGGCACCACTATGACTCTCGGTCGATCTGTTAATTGGCCACTGTATATTACCCCTAGTTCACGTTATAGGAGTGGAATTAGGCCATTCGGCCCATCGAGTTTATTCCACCATTCAATCTTGGCTGATCTCTGCCTCCTAATCCCATTTTCTCCCCATAACCTTTGACACCCGTTCTAATCAAAATGTTGTCAATCTCTTCCTTAAAAATATCCACAGTCCTCTGTGGCAATGAATTAGTAAGATTAAACGAGACCTTACCAGTTTGAAGTTTGATCTTGATTTTATGAGGATTACGTTGGTGATTACATGAAGAAGACCCCCCAGGCCGCATGCACACCAATTTTCAAACAGCGGTATGAAATCACAAATAACAACACTAAAGTGACATAGTAAAATGCGTGACTTGAGAACTACCACATAATCCTTTATGAGAGAGGGTTGAGCGTGGCGGGCACGTAATCACCAACATAACTCCTCCTAAAATCAAGATCAAACTTCAAACTGGTAAGTTCTCGTTTAATCTTACTATTTTACTTCGGAGTCACGTGAGTGATTCCGTGAAGAGTTCAAAGCTTTGTGATTTCATGCTGCAGATTACAAATCTCGGCATCCCACTGCATTGATTGACTCGAATGAGAAATTAATGCATTAGTAATAACATTGCATTTAATGCAGTAATAAAGTTTATTTAAAATATATAAACAAACAACAGTACCCCTCTATCCCAGGGCACTTTAAACAGAACTTAAAATAGCATTGGCAAACAGCCCTGGATCGGCAATCGGCCGATGATAGAAATTCTGAAACATCAGCTCATTTGCCCATCCGGCGGCCGCCGTCCCTCGCCTTGGCCGCCGACATAGCTGCTGCCCTAGTGGAATGAGATGTAAACACACTATCTAAATGATACGCTGACGTTGATGTTGACCTGGTGGAATGAGATATACAATCGTCAGTGTTAACACCTGTATAACCCAGAACCTGCTGCAGCCACCTTGAAAATGAACCGACCTTCCTTTGTGTAGTTGTTTGTTGACGAATAAATAATGCTGATTCCATACTTCTTAGGAATCTGGTGGCCTTGATAACCTAGACGTTAGACCGTGGGGTATCCGAAAAGGATCTTAAATCATGCCACCCCTAGTCTACTCTGCTTATGTAGACCAGAATGTAAAATGTAATGGCACCTGCAGCCAATTCCATCCTATCTAGCCACAGCGTTTGCATTGTTTGCTGTCATTGTGCTGATATAAGTGTCATAACTAAGGATGTAGCTGGAACCCCGTGGTGAAGTAATGTTCACACATTTTCAATAACCAACTGCATAATCTTGTAGTGGGACAACTTGTGTCAAGATCTTTTACCAACTCGATATCCGAGTTGAACCCAACAGCGTAGTTCGCTTATATTGCAGCTGTAGTGTCTCTATAACTGAATTATTGTCAAATACCATTTAAAATGAACTGGAAATGTCAGTAATTTTTACCATATTAAATGTAACATTAACATTTAACAAAAACACTTCTGATCCCCTCAATAGGAATGTACTGCTTTTTTGGGTGCTAACCCTGCACACTGCAGTGAGCACCTGCATGGCTTGATGCGACAACCTGAGGCATAAGTCAATCCATTCAAAATGTGTAAGTCGATAATTGTTTTACTGTGCAAAGGCTGGTCTCCTGGACCACAGTTTGAACAGCAAGTTCTTGTTTTTTGGAATAACCGTATACCGTTGTGCCATAATGCCTGATGAAGCAGGCAACATGAGCGCTTGGTCAGTCCGACAGTACGAACCCAAGCGAGGTCTTGCTGACTGTTTTAAGACCCGGCTAATGAGGCAAAAATGAGGAAGACATAAAGACCATTCCTCCTATTGAAGCGGGAATGTATTTCTCCACACTGTTGTGCCACATATTTTTGCAATCAGTGAATAAACATGCACCAACATGTCGATATTCGATGTAGTATTGAACCGTACTTTGAGATCCAACACTTATTCTGTGTTATTATCGATCTGAACTGGATGATACCAGTGGCAAAGGAGATTTAGGTAATTATTACAGGATACTTTTACTTGATTACCATGTGACTAACATGTCACCATCGTAGAGCAGCAACTTGAATTTGAGCATGTAGAATATGTATATTCGCTCAATAGCCCCGTACCCATGGGGTGCATCTAGTGTATATATTTAGTTGATACCAACAATTGAAGAATTGGTAACTCATGCCATCTCCAATACCTCCAAGAAGGTGATGGTATTCGGAACTTCGCATCTTAGAGTCCTAGCATCAGTTTGTAATAACTGAATTAGACCGACCACACTACTGTAGTGAGTTTCAAGTTCAATGAGTTATTGTCATGTTCAGCAATACTGAATACTGTTACTTCATCATTGTGACTGAGGTAGCTTCAGCTGACAATATCATGTTGTTGTTAACAATGGTCTAATTGCTACTTACACAATATCAGTTCCTTGATTTGCTCGGCTGAAACACAGCTGCTATATTGCCAATTACTCTTGATGAAAATAAAACTCAGTTTTATAACAGATTGCTATAAATCCTTCTTTAGAGCCTGGAGTCAGTTATATCTTGACCTTTTGCTCTTCCCTCCTCAGAGAGAGTGATTCGTAGGCAACCCTAAACAGGCGCTGCCGCTGGATACCAATACTGATACGAACCCATTGGCCTTAACCCAAATAGAATTATCTGCTGGGATGGCAACTTTGTTGTCAGGAAAAAGGTACCTCTGACATGTGCCCTTCATCCCTTTGGGTATGCCCCACGGCCATACCCTGAGACTCAGTGTCAACAGGATACTGATCCGTCTTGGTCTCTGCCTCCAAGAGGAAGACCTCTGTAGCACTGTATGCAACAGTTGCTGTATTTGGGATAGTCGTTTCAAACGCACTATCCAGCCCTGGTGAGGAATTCATCCCCCGACTCCGTGGGCCTTGCTATCCAGCCCCGGTGGAGAATCATCTCCCGACTCCGTGGGCGTAGCAGATTATGTGTGAACTTGAGCAACCCTGTTGCTGGCGCCGCCTTTCGTAAAGGCTGGCGCTTTTTGATATGAAACAGCCCTGTACCAGGTGCTGCTAGCACGGATCTCCCATAGGCCGGCACTTTCATACATGAAGCAGCCCTGTCAGGTGTTGCTGGCACGGCCTGTACCATAGGCCTGCACTATTACACATGAAGCAGCCCTAGCCCAGGCGCTGCTGGCGCGGCCTGTCCCAAAGGCCCGCACTATTACACATGAAGCAGCCCTGTCAGGTGCTGCTGACACGGCCTATCCCATAGGCCCGCGCTATTACAGTGTAAGCTCACTAGATCAACATTTTTAGTGTACAGCTTTTACCTGTGATGGGTTAAAAAACTTCACGGCAACTTCTGCTAAATAACAAGGATTACATTGTCAGAGACATATAACAATAACTTTTTATGACTAACTTTGCCTTTAGCTTTTAACTTTAAGAAAAACACTATAACATACATACATTTTATTATAAGGAGAAACCCTTTGTAGCCCGACTCACCCGAGTCCAAATAGGGCTGAATTAGTCCCATTTAATTCATTGCCTGGGGACCAACATCTATGAGCCACTGACCCCAATGTCAGTGACTCTAGCATTACTTCCTTGCCGTTCCAACAGCATCCCCGCAGGCTGGGAGCCGCTGACTATACTGTCAGCAACTCTGCTTGAATTTCTTGCCGTTTTTACGGCATCCCCATAGGCTGGGACCGCTGACTGCACTGTTAGCAGCTCCTTATCTCGCAACCTGATCAATTTGCCGGTTATCCCCTGGGTCTCCCCTCAGTCCATAACCGGCACACTCGTCGGGCTGCGAAACTGACAGGAAAACCTCTGTGAAAAGAGGCTCCTGCCTGAAAAAACCTGGTAAGTAAAAATGAACTTACCTTCTAGGTTTAACTTACCGCTGGCAGGAGCTCTGTCCTGCTAGTCTGGTGCTTACGCCAGTGCGGCTGACGTACTGGTGCGCATGCGGCCTGGCGGGTCTTCTTCACGGAATCACTCACGTGACTCCGAAGTAAAATCCACAGATTAACTCCCCTCTGACTAATGAACCTCTGGTCCTAGACTCTTCAACTAGTGGAAACATCCTTTCCACATCTATTCTATCTATGCCTTTCATTATTCTGTAAGTTTCAATGAGGTTCCCCCTCAACCTTCTAAACTCGAGCGAGTAGAGGCCCAGTGCTGTCAAATGCTCACCATATGCGACTTCCAGTGGCGCTATGGAGTAGGCAGACTCGCGCCATTTAGCTCCGAAAATCCGGGGAAAAAACGGGGAAAAAATCGGGACTTATCTGCTCAACAACGTACCGACTGATTGCAGTACGCCTGTGACGTCATCAGGCGCGCGATGAAACCGACGGTATGTTTCCACAACATATCCCCCCCCCCCCCCCCCCCAAAATCGGTTAGGTCTAAGGAAGTAGGCCCAACCGAAGCCTCGGCCTCAGGTTTAACAGCGTCCCAAGAAGAAATCTCAAAGAAAAACATGACTTTACAGATGAGTTGAAAACTTTAACAAAAGAAATTGGAGAAGAAATTAAGAAAGATATCGTTGCTATCGTACATGAACAACAGGATTCCTGGAAGCTGACCATGGAAGAAAATCTAAATCAAAAGTTTGAAGAGGTAAATGTTAAATTGAAACTGATGGAATCAGTATTTATTTCGAAGTTGGACCCCATCTCGCAGGCACTAGAACAACAACATAAATCTGTAATCGAATTAGAGGAAATCGCTGAAAAAAGCTCTAAAACTACAAGCAAGCTTCTCTCCGAGAACAAGCGTTTATCGGACTTATTGCATAAAGTAACTGAAAAATGCATTGAGTTGGAGGGACGACAGAGACGCCAGAATCTAAGAATTATTGGCGTCCGGGAAGGAAGAGAGGAAAACGTGACCCCCGTGAATTTGCTGCAGATCTACTGAAGAAAGGTTTAAATCTGGATCAAGCACCTTTACTTGCTCGGGCACATAGAGCATTGAGACGCCGTCCAGGGGCGGACACCCCTCCAAGACAACTGATAGTGAAGGTGCAATATGACCATGTCTTGGATGACATGTTGAAGAAAATCGTTCGCAGCAGATATCTTGGATTTGAAGGAGACAAGATCAGCATATTTCGAGACTACCCGGCGGAGGTTGCCAAGAAAAGAGCATTGTTTACAGACACAAGAAGAATACTTAAGAATATAAAGAACCTGAGATATGGATTGATGTACCCTGCAACATTGAGAATCACCTACGACAAGAAAGGACACTTCTTCTCCAACCACACAGAGGCCTTTAAATTTGCAAAGAACAGTGAGAACACTGAGAATATTGAAATTACCGAGAACGAGAGCGAAAAAGAGGACAATGAGGATTAATACTTAACACTAAATATATACGTGAAGATATTGGATTCGGTACTTTACTGCGAAGAAACTGAACTTTAAATTACTATACTCAAGGACTGTTATGAATTTAGAATTAAATTGATTATTGTTATATAATATTTTATATTATAGTACTAATTATTACTAATCATTATTAATCATAATTATTAATTATCAATTATAGTTAATTGGATTAATTCAGAATTAGTTAAAAGGATGAACCATAAGTTGATTAAAATAGAAAACGGAGGTTTAATCCTTGATATTTGATACTATTTTGAGTAATCATGGACTAATACTTTTGTCATATGAAACTAATATTTTACTTACTTTGAGATTATTATTCCATAACTATTATAATTGATAACTATTCCACTATTGGAATATAACCATTATCCCCCCCCCGTATAATGTTTTTCTTTATTGAATTTGAAGTTTTTCCCTCAAGGAAAGTACGGAGCTAGTAGCATTTTTATTACCAAAAGCTACGGAAGTCCTTAGATGCCTAGCCACATTAGGGTGGCTATCACTAACTGCACTAATCATAGATGTAGTTTTTTTCTTTCTTTCACACCTTACTAATATAATAATCTCTTATCTTTTCTATTTTATAGTATATTATAATCAGTATAATTGTTATTTTGAATGGAATTATAATTATTATTTAAGGAGATATGACCGAGAAGAAAACCTACAAGATCTAAAATTCATCTATCTGAGGTCCAGGTGTAAGGTATGGTTTAATGTGCTGAATCATCTGCTCCATTGTAGACCACCCTAATCATAAGATGCAAGACGTAAAAGTGAAAACTGGGGGTGAAGGAATTACATTCTGCAGTTGGAATGTTAAGGGAATTAATGAACCCATTAAGAGAGGCAAAGTATTAGCTCACATAAAATACCTTAAAACAGACATAATTTTCCTCCAAGAGACTCACCTTAAAAAGGAAGCGCAATATAGATTGAAAACAAAATGGATTGCTCAAACGTATCATTCCTCATTCACACATAAATTTAGAGGGGTTGCAATTCTAATCCGTAAAGGTATACCTTTCAAACATATATCAACTATAGAAGATACTGATGGTAGATATATCATGGTAGTAGGCGAATTATACTCAAAAAAAGTGACTCTCCTTAATGTATATGGACCAAATGTTGATAGTCCACTGTTTTTCAAGAGAATACTTAATACTATTCCGGAATGCACACAAAATAATTTAATAATTGGTGGAGACTTAAATTGTACACTAGATTCATATTTAAATAGATCATTAACTCAAAGAAAATCAAAATCTCAAAATGCAAAAGTCAAAGAAATTTCCTAGATTACAGTATAATAATTGGGAAGGAATTAATATTAAAATTTTGGAAAGGCCCTATATCCCCCACAATTAACATGTGGATTACGGAAATGTCGGAGACCCTACACCTGGAAAGAATCAGATTTACCCTAATGGACAAACAAGAAGTTTTCGTTAGAATATGGTCTTCTTTCATTGATTACTTAAAAGGGTAGATCGGTTCGGCGGGGAACCCTAACTGAAACTTGGACTCAGGATTAGATGAAAAGTTATATTCTATATTTCTTGATCTTATCTCCAATTATGTATTAATGGTAAATTGTTCCATTCTTTATGATTTTTTGATTTTTATTTTATTTTTCTCTCTGTTTTTCTCTCTTTTCATTAAAAAAAAATTAGAGACAAAATGATTAATTTGATAATATTAATAATGTATGATTGTTGTACACAAAATATTGCTATCATAATATGTGTTTGCTAATTCACTGCTTACCTACTCTAATAAAAAAAAATATATATATATATATATATATTTTTTTTAAATGCTCATCATATGCTAACCCACTAATTCCTGGTGTATAGTTGAGTGTAGAATCTGGGCGAAGAGTTGTTGGGAATGTGGAAACAGGGACTTGATGGCCTGGCGCTGAGCTGTGAGATTGGCTCTAAAACATCCCTGCTGTCTTAGCTAGATTTTAAAGATTTTTTTTCCTTTAGCTCTACTCCCTGAACAATATTTTTTTTAATCATGCATTGATTAAAAATGCAATTTCCAAAGTAACTCTTCATCTAAATGATTATTTTTTAGTACTAAAAATGAAGTTAGCTGAATTAGATTATCAAAGGCAGGTTAATCACAATTGTCTTTGATGCATAGAGATCAACTAGCTAAAGTTCACGTTCCCTGAATGCATCCTGGATACCCACTTGAAAGTGAACATGTTGGGATAATGCCAGGCTTGGGTTCGTTCAACAATGCTAACAATAAGACGCAATTGGTGCAACCATTGATTGTTTTGGCTTTTGTACAAAAATTGTTGCTTGGCCTCTGAAGTTCATCTTATTAGCCTACTGGATAGAAAGTGAAAAATAATTTGTAAAAAAATTGTGTTTACCGTACTAAAATTTAAAATTGCAAGATTATAAATCACTTGCCTATAAAGTAATGATCTCAAAGTGGATCTTAGTTTACAATGTGTTTTTTGCCCTATATTGTAGATATAAAAATGAGCACAACTTCTTCAGACACAAAAGAAGCAAAAGCCTTGGACACCTCTCCTGTTGAACCAACCACAAGTAATGCAAACAGAACTTTAGAACATAACAAAGGCGATGATAATTTAACTGATAGTGAAGAAGACGATGATGATGATATTGATGGTAAAAAGCAACTCAAGTGAAGAAAAAAAGGCACCAATTGAGTTGATGGGAGAGGTAAAATAATAGTTTTTTTTTAAAGCTTCTAATTGTGTAAAATATTACATGTAACCTAATTAGGTAATAATAAACTTAGTGCCATGGAAAGTGGAGCACTACGAAAAATGGTCAAAGATATGAAGTTGGGATTAAATAATTTAATATAGTTGAGAGACAATATGCAGTTACCTTTTGTGAGGAGTCATATTTAAAACATTCTGGAACATTCAACAGGTCAGGCAACTGATTGTATCAAAATGGGCCATGTCATCCATCTCTGAATTTGATTCATTTTTTCCCTCTCCAGCCTGACCTGTTAGCCATTCCTGCAACCTTATATTTTGCAACTGCAGAGATGCTCAGTTACTCCAGCATTTTGTCTATCTTTACAACTTCTACACTTCCCTATCAATGTTTTCAATGCCCAAATGACCTAATTTATGTAGCTTTTACATAACATATTCACAAGGACCATATTCTTTCTCCCTAACTGCTTCCATTAACCCATCCGCCAGATGATCTTGTTCTATAGATCATGCATAAGGCAATCCTTGCCTCACCTGACGGAGATTTCCTTTCTCTTATCATCCCTTCCTCACCCTTCTTGCAATTTAATACACTTTTTTTACCTTCCCAATTCTCAATGAAGGATCTTTAACCAAAAAACATTAACTGTTTCTCTTTCTAGCTATGCTAACTGACCTGCTGAATGTTTCCAGCATTTCCTGTTTTTATATACTGATTTCTAGCATCTGCATTTTTTAAATTCTGCTTCACATTAGACAGTGTCCATTGCACAGACCTGCCTGGTTAGTGGACCAAGTTAGGGTATCAGCAGGGAGAAAAGCCTAGAAGGTTGGTATCTGCACTTTAGCCCTTGGCCTAGAATGCTATCACTTCTGTGTGATATTTTTCTGGCCTGTTACTTTCAATTTACTGAATTATGCATTTCCCGTGAAATAGAGACCGTTTCCTTGTAAAACATTCAGACGTGTTCACGTGTGGTTATTCATGTTCCTCAATGTCAAAATCCGATTGTAAACAATTTTTCTGACGTCAAGAAAATTTGAAGTGAAAGATTGCTTTTGAACTCCTTGATTTGCAGTCATCAAGCCAAAAGATGAATATTTCCTGGGTCTAAGTTTAAAGGTTAATTATTGTGTTTAGAAGATCTTCCTAATGTGCTTTTACCAGTTGGAACTTATTCTAACTATACTAAATGAGCCGTTTGTCAGTACTTTTTTGAATAAAACACAACATAATGCACTAAGTGCTCAAATTTATTTATATCTGATATCTTCTTGGGCAAAAAAAAGTCATCCTTTGGCTGGATTATATGTCTCGTCATCTGGTTCCATGCACTTATTATAGTTACCATCAATGCACTCTGCTATCTAGATTATGCCAATGGGTGACAATACTCACACACATTGTAGTGCAGTATGTGCTACATGCCATTGCTCCAGATCTCAGTCTTTCCAGAGCCCCATTTTCAACAGTCATAGAATTGTTATAACACAAAGGAATCCAGTCAACCTTTTAAGTTTATGCTAACTTCTAATTGAGGAATATGTCCCATAGTCCCACTATCTCCCCAAAACTATTACTATTTTTCAGGTGCTCATCTAAATTCCCTTCCTTAGGCATCAATTGATTCTGTTTTCACCAACTACATATTGTGAATTCCAATTCATAACCACCCTCAAAGTAAAATATTTTTCCTCATACCCCCCATATATCTTTTGCCCATTAAAAAAATGTGCACTGGTTCTCAAACCATATGTTATTGAGAATATTTTTCCCTATTTACCCTATCAAAACTACTCATAATTTGTACACTCCCAACAACTATTCCCTCAACCTTCTTTATTCCAGCAGGAATAACTTTGGCTTATTTTGAAATCCTTTAACCTATAGGTATTTAATACGAGCAGATGTCCTAGAACTATGATTTAAGGTCTGCCTATTTCATTTAACCAGTGCCAGCGGTCAAATTTCAAAAGGTTTATTTAGAGTTTTTTTCCTCAGCAGAGGCTGTGTATTTATTTGTTTGAGAGAATGAGACTGAAATAGACAATAGACAATAGTTGCAGGAGTAGGCCATTCGTCCCTTCGAGCCAGCACCGCCATTCAATCTGACATTGGCTGATCATCCACAATCAGAAATGAATGAAGAAAACAAGGCAACTATACAATTAGCTTTTGTTACTTAGTTTTGAATTGCAAAACACTTCTTAAATGCCAGGCACATTAAGCTTAGTGAGCAACATCATATTTTAAGTGCCTTTAAAAATCAAATTCATCGAATGTTGAGGAATAGCACAATCTATTTTTACCAATTTGATTGGCTTCTACTCAATATTACCAGATAATTTGTAACAGCTTTGAGAGAGGTAAAGAATGAAGTAGCACTGAAAGCAACTGAACCATGGAAAGCCTAGATAAAGTGGATATGGAGAGGATATATCCAGGAATGGGAGAGTCTAGGACCAGAGGGCACAGCCTCAGAATAAAACGACGTACCTTTGGAATGGAGATGAGAAATTTATTTAGCCATAGGGTGGTGAATCTGGAATTCATTACCACAGATGACTGTGGAGGCCAAGTCATTGGGCATTTTTAAAGCTGAGATTGATAGTTTCTTTACTAGTAAGGGTGACATAGGTTACAAGGAGTAGGCAGGAGAATAGGGTTGAGGGAGAAAAATTGATCAGCAATGATCGAATGGATTAGCAGACTTGCTGGGCCGAATGAATAATTCTGCTCCTATTTCTTATGATCTATGAACTTATCACGATTGTATCTAGAAGTTTGAAATATTGATCTGAGGTCTATAGTGAATCCTGGGCGGCAGCAGTTAATATAATTAAATAAACCTTAAAGCTGAAAGTTCCAGTTGTCATAAAAACCCATCTGGCTCACTTCTGGGAATGAAATCTGCTGTCTTTTCATGATCTGGCTAGCATGTAACCCCAAACCCACAGCAATGTAGTTAACTCGTACTTCCTTCAAGAATAACTTCTGCAAACTTCATCGGTTCACTGACAGCGAGGGTTAGGAAATTAGTGCAGCTGAGGCAGCTAATTCATAGTTCCAGATAGCCATGTTTGATGATGACACATGGAACTGCAGACGCTGGTTTACAAAAGAAAAGCAAAAAAAGAACACAAAGAAGGGTCCCACCCCAAAATGTCACCTCTCTGTGTTCGCCAAAGATGCTGTCTGACCCACTGAGTTACTCCAGCACTTTGTGTCTGTTTCCGGTGCTGCCTATACATGGTATTTGTACTTTTTCCAGGTGCTCCTATTTCTTCCTGCATTCCAAAAGTTTGTAAGTTGGTTGATTAACTAGCCACTGTAAATTGCCCATAGATTTTAGGTGAAATAGATTCTGAGAAGGAGTTGTTGGGAATGTGGGCAGAATAAATGGGTGAGCGTAGGGTCAATGTTAAAAGCGTGGTTTATGGTCACTGTGGGCCAAAGTGTCTTTTTCCCTGCTATATTTCTCTGACTCCTTTACAGCATACCTTGTATCCTGTAAATGATTTAAAAAAAACACCGGAGACTGAATGAATTAAAACATAGCTTTATCACAAACGCGTAATCAGAGCATAAACAGTGGAAGGACCACGCCCCTTCAAAAACTGCCCACCTGCCAATTCCATCAGGCACCACCTGCCCCATCTGTGGAACAGCAATGTTCTTTCGTTGGCTTCATTGGCTGACAAGCAGAAAACAGATATTTAGCATAAAAAGTAATGTTGTGTGCCACAGCGATTGCTGATGTCTCAATTTTGTATATTTTTGTATAAATTTCTTGGATAGCACTGGACATTAGGTTGAGATCATTACAGAGCCGATGATATAGGTGGGAAAGATAGTTGCAAGGAGGATATAGGGAGGTTACAAAGGGATGTAGATAGGCTAAGTGACTGGACAAAGGTCCAGCAAATGAAGTAGTAAATGGTAGGAAAATATGAAATGATCCACTTTGCAAGGAAATATAAAAAGGAAATGTGTTTTTTATACGATGGGATTTGTAAAGCTCTAGATGTAGAGGGATCCGGGAGCATCATTCACAGAGGGCTAGTCATTAGGAAAGCTGATGCTGTTATTGTTTGTTGCTCGGAGACTTGGATTAAAAAATAGGGCTATGCTTCAGTTAATATAGTAGAGTGGTGAGACCATATTTGTGCACAAACATTGCCATCCACTAGAAGAAAAATTATTGGCAGTCGTTCAGTGAACCCAGAGGGAGCTATAGAAGCAGATACAATTATAACTGTTAAAAGACATTTAGATAGGTATATGGATAGTAGGCAAATGGACTGGATGGGCTAGAGGGCCTGTTTCCAATGTGAACAACTCCATGATTTTTCAAGAGGAAAAATGTTGCCAGGGCTTGAAAGGTTACTACAGGTAGACAGGAATATGGAGCTTAAAATTAGATTGGCCTTGATTTTATTGATAGCAGACCAGGCTAGAGGGATGAGTGGCTTACTCATGCTTGTAATTCACTTATTCATGATAGTCACTTCAGGACCGACACAACCATACTGGAAACCAGTCATCCTCAATGACGAGGCACTGCCAACGAAAAAGTATATCTTGCATTTTCTTTTTGACTGATAGATTCTAGCAACTCAAACTGTACTTCTCATCGTTCAGTTACTCCAGACCTTTAGTTTACAGTCCATCATCCCAACAGTTGTATGGGCTTGTTAATGCTATCCATCTGAGTTTTACCAAAGTCTAGTATCTAGTGCCAAAGTCTACATGCTCTCAAAGACTAGGATTGTCCTCATCCTACCAATCATTTACAACATTGATTAACAACAAAGGCTAGAAATGGCGCTCACTGCTAATACTCTCCAATATCTGAATATATTGACATTATTCCTTTGTATGATATTTGTCACTGTGAGCACCTTGCCTCAATGAAGGGGAAAGAAAATTGATGTAGTATTGTGCCAGAAGACTATTCTGGACAAAACCTTGAACATAGTTTTTGATGAAAAGTAATTTTGAATGTTTGCCTTTATTAATGATAATTGAAAGTTTTATCATTAATTATAATAGGGAAACAGCCCAATTGTCTGTATCCTCCTGAATCATATCCTAACTTCATGCAAATATATTTTGTAATTGAGTAAAATGAAGGACTGCTGAGAATCATGATGGTTGATACAAAATCTATTTGGAAGCAGGCTACCACAGTGTTGTCACTTCCAATGGATATTGGGATGAAAGTTTAAACTGTATAATATGTTCAAAGTGTAAGATAGTGCAAATGTTTTCTAATTAATTCAAAAATTGGTGGAGTAAATATTCCTCTCTGGGCAGTTTCTGAGTTAGATGAAACTGTGGTCGGTTATTTCCCATGTTGTTTACATGTTCTGCCAGCATTCATTTTTAAAAGAAAGCTCAGAACTTGCTATCAAAGATGTCAGTGCAGTAAGGCAATGACTGGACATTACTTCACTGTATCCCATATGCAACTATTATATAAATCAAAATTGGAGTAATTGTTTCCATGCTATATTTCCCGACATCATTCAAGAATGGTCATATTGTTCAGTTTTGCAGAATTGAATATTTTAACTTTATGCAGGTTAGATAGTGGCATTTCATTTATTCAGTTTATTTATGGGATAATGGTGCTGTTCTGCAGTGTCACCTGCTGGCTTGAGTGCACTATATTGTTTGAAAAGCATAAACATATTGTTTATCATTATTAAAGATAATATGCAAAATATTTCTGCATGCAGTTAAGATTTGATCACTGGTACAAAGAGAATTAAAATGCAAGTGAGCTGTTACCCTGTAGAAATCGGCTATGGAACTTTCAATTGTAAACAATACAAACATGAAGAATTACAGCAAATTACATTTTGTAATGCATGATCTGATGCTACTTTGGTGGAAACACATTGTACTCAATTTTACTTTGGAGTCACGTGAGTGATTCCGTGAAGAAGCCCCGCCAATGTGCCTGCACGTCATTACGTCAGACGCGCTTGGCGCACCGACAGGCTGGAGAGCGCAGCTCCACCAGCAGCAGTAAAACACCCGCAGGTAAGTGTTTTAAACTTGCTGCAGTCTGCTAGATCCCGTAAGGCTGGTTGCAGGAACCAGCAGGGACACTTCCAAAAAGGGAAAAAATGACAGAAAGTAAGGCGAGGGTGTTGCCTATAAAAGTAAAAACTTACCTGCGGGGCCACGGTCAGCGGGTGTACGCCGGCTTCAGAGACGCCGGCTCCAGAGACGCCAACTTCAGAACTGCCGGCAGTTCAGCCATCGGCAGCAGCTCCGGTGCTTCAGAGCACCGTGGCCACTCCTGTCGGGAGGCAGGCCAAGAGTAAATTGTCCAGGCCTGTTGACTCTGTGGTCAGGCCAAGAAGACTCCCCTCCTTCCAATAAAAAGGTTGGGAACGTCTGGACAACATGGAACACCTCATAGATAAAATGATCGACCAGGAGGTGTTCCAGCTGGGGTTTTATAGCCCCAGGGTTCCCCAGCAACACTCAGCAGTAACCTCTAGCAGAGGTCGCTATAGCAAAGAGCTGTACAGACAGAAAGAACAATATGCCTAGGAGTCTGCATGGGGACCCATAATAGCAGCGCCTTTTTAGGGGCTGCATGATACCTCCCTTGAGCATTAGCCGGGAGAGCCAGGGCAGTATGATTCTGACCCTGAAGTTGGTGGTACTGCAGAAGAGCATGCACCAAAGCACATGAGCTATGCTCCAGGTGTGCCGGGTGTGGCAAGCAAATTTGCCATACTGGTTGGAACTGGTAAACAGATGGATGAAAACCTGGCCGGCAATGTTAACTATATGGCCTCTCACCAGCTCCAGGATTCCATAATGGAGGAAACTTCGCAGTGATATCAGACACCTGTTAACTGTGCATCGCTCAAAGTGCCCACAGTGAACCAGGCTATCTGTGGGCAAATGGGCGCATCATGAGGGCTCATGAGTAGAGGCTGCAGAAAGTCCTGAAACTGGTTGGAGCAGGAATAACAGCGTTTGGGCAAATGGTACAAGGGCACCACTATCAAAAAACACAGCAGGATATGCTGGCCCTGCTGTGTAATGCCCATTTTTGAAAATTAATTATTCACGAAATAGCCATCAAGCCTACGCTCAACCCATGGTTCACAGCTTTGTGCAGATCCTCTAATATCCAGAAAAAGACCTGGACGATGAGGCAAAAACAATCGGCCTCATTAAAACTCATCCCGGGAGCAGGATGCCGCCTCGAAAACCATACCCTTTCAGACGGACCAAGCCGGGCGACTCCAGCTACACACATCGCTTCTCGGCCTTTTGGCTAAGATTAAGTGTAGTATCTGTTCTTATCAGTTTAATATCTGATACATCCCTTATCTAGGGACCAAAACATTGGCACACTCCAATGCACACCCCAAACAGGGCCAGGAGACCGAGGAATCCAGCAACCATTAAGGTACAAGTACTTGACTAGTCCAGGATATATTCTCTAGAGATCGGTCACCAGTCGGGGGTAGGTTGCAATTGTTCTATAATGATGGTGATGCATAACATGAGATCTATTCATATTGGACACTATCCGGGGGTCTTGAATCGAGTTTATCTCGGAAGTACATCCACTCGTACAAAATACACCTAGTCGGGTATTGGGTTTTCAAGACCAGAAACTCTATAGGTGAATGATAAAATTGGAATATTAGTCCAAAAGGGGGTAATTAAAAGGACGGCATATCAGCCTCAACAATTTGTGTCCAATATATTCCCCAGGCAAAAGAAGGATGGTGGGTGTCGAGTCATTCTGGACCTAACCCGACTTAACTCTTATGTCCAGTATAAACATTTACAATGGAAACTTTCAGTACTGCTAAGCAACTGGTATCAAAAGGGTGTTATATGGCAACCATAGATCTGAAAGATGCATATTATTCAGTACCAATTGATCACCAATACCGTAGATACTTGAAATTTATTTGGATGATACAGCTGTGGCAATTTAAAGCTTTGCCCAATCGGTTAACCTCAGCCCTAGGTTATTTACAAAATTGTTGAAACCAGTATTAGAGCTACTCCGTGCTCACAATCACATGGCATACTTGATGATGTTCTGATCATAGGCAAAACTCAGGAAGCAGCGGAAGAATCGGTTTCAGTTACCAAACACCTGTTTGAGAGGTTAGGTTTCCTCATCCATCCAACTAAATCCAAATTAGTACCATCTAGAATGATTGACTATTTGGGGTTCATCATTGATTCAACTAACATGTCAGTGACTTTGCCTACGGCCAAAACTGTAGAAATTATGGAGGCCTGTAGCGATCTGGTAGATGAACAACAACCCTCCATCCGATGAGTAGCCGGTGTTGTTAGTAAATTGGTGGTTTTCCCTGGAGTGCAGTTCGGAACTCTGCACTATCAGAATGTGCAATGAGCTAAAGAACAAGCACAAAGAACATGCAGGGCATTCCATAGACCAATGCAGTTGCCAGCCGAAGCTATCGCCGAGTTGCAATGGTGGATAGCTCATATCTCACAATGTACTAGAGACATTCTGACTCAACAACCTGCAGTTTTACAAACTGATGTGAGTACTTCAGGATGGGGAACCACTGATACCGAGTCTAGCTGTGGCGGCAGATGGAGTGTGCAAGGGGCATTAATCCTGCAGAGGCATGAGATGAACTACGTAGAATTGCTGGGTGCATTCTATGGCCTAGAAGCATACTGCTCTACAATGCATGATTTACATGTTCAGCTTCAGATTGACAATACCACAGCTGTTATATACATCAATCACATGGGTGGAATTAGGTCATTGTCATGTGACAATCTGGCTAACCTCATCTGGCACTGGTGCAATACGAGAAACATCTAGGTCTCAGATAGCTACCTACCAGGTAGAGGTAGCGTGAAGGTGGCAGACACCAGGTCACGTAAATTCAATGACAACACAGAATGGATGCTGAATCCAAAAGTTTTCAAAATGATTGACAGCCGGTATGGATCACCAGACATAGCTCTGTTGCATCCAGGTTAAATCACCAGCTACCTAAATACGTCTCATGGGAACCAGATCCGGGGCAGTAGCGGTGCTCACTACATTGGGGACGTACGTTCTTTTATGCTTTTCCTCCATTCTGCCTCATGAGTCAATGTCTCACCAAAAAAGATCACGACTCCGCTTTAGGCATTTTGGTAGTTCCTGACTGGCCCACACAGCCATGGTTCCCATTGGTCCTGAGACTGATGACACAGCCATTCATGGCTATCCCCAAATGCAGCAACTTGTTGGTTTACCCTGTGACAGGCGAGAGTCACCCTTTACATGATCGTATTAATCTGTTGATTTGCATATTCTGAACAGACCGCTCCGGGGACTCGGACTACCGAGTAGGACCGTGGATGTGATTACAGCGGCCTGGAGAGATAGTACTAAAAAACAATATGTATCTCATATTAATAAATGGGAGATGTTCTGTTTACAGTCAAATATGTCTTATCATACTGCAGACATACTGGATGTATTGGAGTTCCTTGCCACATTGCATTTTTGACAAGCAGTTGAGCTATAGTGCCATTAATAGTGCTCTAAGTGCTTTGTCCTCCTATTTAGAGCAACGGAAGGGAAAACACTCTGTCGGATCTCATCCATTGGTGGCCCGATTCATGAGAGGTATTTTAACAAAAACCCTCCCAGACCTAGATATACGGAAATCTGGGATGGGTGCATAGTTCTCACACTGGTTCGGCAAGGGGCTCCAATTACATCGTTGTCTTTCCAGAAGTTAACGATCAATGTGGACATGCTCATGGCGCTAGTGTCATCGCAATGGGTCCAGACATTGCAAAAGCTACGACTGTACAGCATGCATTCTTCTGTAGATAATATTACGTTTTATGTATATGATCTAATCAAACAAAGCAGGCCAGGGACAGGCTGGAACCAAAATAAGCTGTAAAGCATACCCCATTGACCTGAAACTATGTGTAGTTACGCACCCGAGTCAATATATCAAGGTCACCAAGAGTCTCAGAGGCTCTGAAACAGCGATGCTCATCAGCCACAAAACACCTCATAGAAAGGTGTCAGTACAAACTATTCTAGATGGCTGAAACAGGTTTTGCATTATGCTGGAGTAGACACTGATGTGTTTAAATCTCACTCCACCAGGGCGGCATCAACGTCCACAGCAAAGGTGCAGGACGTGCCTTTAGACCAAATCCTCGCCGCAGGATGGTCCAGTGAAGGAACCTTCTCACGATTTTATGATAAACCTGTCCTCGCAATGGAAGGATTTGGGCATGCTGTTTTGGGTTCTGTTTGAGTTCTCCTTTGTAATTTCCCCTGGGAGAGAGGGGTTATTACTGTTCTTTTATTGTTAAAAACGTTCATTGTATAATTTAAACAACGTTCAATACATTATTTGCTTATCCTGTGTCAACCGAAGCAGTGTGTCGTATGGAACTGGATCTACGGCATGAAATCACAGAGCTTTGAAATCCTCACGGAATCACTCATGTGACTCCGAAGTAAAATAGTAAGATTAAACGAGAACTTACCAGTTTGAAGTTTGATCTTTATTTTGTGAGGCGTTACGGTGAGCGATTACGTGCCCTCCGCTCCCAGCCCTCATAATCGCAAAGATCATCTGGTAGTTCTAGTCTTCTGAGTCTTATGATATCACTTCGACTGTAGTTACTGTGATTTCACGCCGCTGCTTTGAAGATTGATGCGCAGGCGCACCGTAACTCCTCATAAAATAAAGATCAAACTTCAAACTGGTAAGTTCTCATTTAATCTTACTATTCTTCTTTACCATGGCCAGTGGTTCAGCAGGAGGCCGCCGATATTCGAGAGTCAAGAGTGTTATATTGTCAAATGTCCTGAACCTGAACAATGAAATTCTTACTGCAGCACCAGAAATAAGTAAACATATTTCTCCGTAAAATCCATAATAAACGTTACAAAAAAGTTCAGAGTATATATATATTTAAAAAACATCCAGTGGCGCCATGATGTACTGAACAGGCGCTGCATTTAGCTCCGCTCCCGAAATTCGCGATTTTTCACGTAAAAAGCCGGTTTTAAAAACGGGACCGATTTAAAAATCCTTACTGGAGCTGTTTGACGTCACGCTGATGAGGTCATCAGAAATTGCCATGAAAATAACGGTGTTTTAAGGTACTTTTAAATGAAAAAACTGATTCCTGTCCAAAGCCCTACAAGATGTTACAAAATATCTTTTGAAAAAGCAACAATTATCTGAAGACTTAAACTCTGAATTAGCCTCTGAAATGGCTGCAAGGACAAGGACTGAAAGAACTGAAATGGCTACATAGGATAAAGATCTGGAAGAAATAAAGCAGTCGGTAAGAGATTTAAGTTGTGAGGTTGTCTCTGGGAATAAAAGTATGATGGAGAACATGAAAAGTATGATGGAGAACATGGAAATTGGGAATAAGAAAATTATTGACTCAATGAGCATTTTAAATAAACAAATTGATGATGTGGAAACTGGATTAATTGTGAAAATTGATCGGGTGGAAGAAGAGTGTTTGGAGAAGTTTGAATCTGTTCACCAAACCACTACATCATATAAGACTGCTATGAAAAATATGGAAAAATCTATGCTACAAATGGCTGAAGAAATGAAGAGAATGAAGAAAGATCAGGAGTGTGTCGTGCGGCAATTGGCGAAAATGTCTGGTAAATGCCTTGATTTGGAAGCACGTTCAAGACGGCAGAATTTAAGAATAGTTGGAGTGACAGAGGGAAAGGAGGGGAGTGATCCTCGTGAGTTCACTACCAACTTACTTAAACAAGTACTCAATCTGCCTGCCGAACCGAAAATAGAAGTGGCACATCGGGTGTGAAGAGCACAATCAAGGCCAGGACCCCCCCCCCCCCCCCCCCCTCCCCCACGGCAGATCATAGTGAAATTTTGTGACATTTCAGAGGTGGAAGATATGAAAAAAATTAAATACGGAAAGAATATGATGTTTGGGAATGAGATCATCAAGTTATTCAGAGATTATCCTCAAGAAATCGTCAAAAAACGAGAACTGTTTTCTAAAACACGACAGATCCTGAAAGGCAATCAAAATGTAAGATTTGGGATAGTCTACCCGGCTAAAATGAGGATTACCTATAAGGGTACCGAACGTGCGTTTATTGATCCAGAGGAAGCATACAAATATGCTCAAGACATCGTAAAAGAAATAGATGATAAGTAAATCACGACGACTGCCAGGACAAGGCTTTTTATTCCTATCGGTGAAGGGGAAGCTGAGAAATATGACTTTTTAAAAGACTAAGATGGCGCAGCTCCCTCATGCTGGTGTCTAGACAGCTCTTCTTCTTTGGAATGTGAACTCAAGGACATTCTTTGTTTCATCCCGAATGAAATACGGAACAACAAGGGTGCGGTTGAATGGAGAACTTAATACAAACGGACTTGAAAACAAACCTTTTGAATTACAGTCTTTTAAAATTTAACTCTACACTAGCATAGAAACTATTGAATTAACATAGTAACAGCAATTGAATCTAATGGGAACTGTTAAAATGGTTGAATGTAATAATGTATTATAACGATTGACCCCCCCCCCCCCCCCCCCCCCCCCACCCCCGGGGAGGGGAAGGGGGGGCTAAATATAAGGAAATAGATTAATAACAGACTAAAATACTAAACATGTATAAGGCTTTAGCTCTAATTATGTTTGGGAAGAGGTGAGAAGATTCAGGTCCTTGGCAAACAGCCAGGAGTCTGACTGGTTAACCCCTTCCAATTTGCAGTTTATTATTACTGAATATGAAGCAAATGTAAAGACTGGTAACATAAGTAAATGGTAGATAATTCGAAGACTTAATTAGATATATATATATACTGTAACTGTGATACATATAATTCGGATTTGAATTGGCCCCATCTCCCTTTTGCAAGATTTCTCAAGGGAGCGGAGCTAAATGTGTATTAACAACAATGGAAGTCAACAGATTTGTATTAGGTGGCTAATTTGTTACAGTGTCGCTATTTTTAGACACTGTAATATCACTTTAAAAAATTTTTTTTGGTCACAATAACTCACACTTTTTTGTCTTTTAGCTTAAGGACAATTTTAAAAGGGGATGTACCAACAGAAGTTAATAGCAGTAAATGCTCCCCCAACACCCAGAGACCTGAAGTATCTGTTACACCGTATGAATTAAAGGTATCAAAGTAATTTAAAATGCAAGACGATAAATAAAATAAACTAGGAGGAATCATATTTTGTAGTTGGAATATAAGGGGTATTAACGAACCAATTAAAAGAGGTAAAATTTTCACACAACTGAAAGCGCTCAATTCAGATATAATTTTCTTGCAAGAAACACATCTGAAAATGCAAGCTCAGATTAGAATGAAGGCAAACTGGATAGGTCAAACATATCAGTCTTCATATATCTCTAAATCTAGAGGCACGGCAATTATAATTCGTAAAGGTATACCATTTAAATCAACGAATATTATAACAGACAAGGAAGGGAGATATCTTATAGTTACCGGAGCGATTCATGCTACCCCAATTACCATGGTAAATATTTACGCGCCTAATTTTGATAACCCCAAATTATTTAATAAAGTCCTGAATATAATTTCGGAGTTTAATTATCAAAATGTGATAATTGGGGGAGATTTTAATTGCATTTTAGATGCATACCTGGATAAATCCACACATCAAAAGAGGGATAATACAAAATCTAAAACTAGTGAACTCCTAAACACATACATAAAAAACACAAATATAACAGATGTTTGGAGGATCGCTAACCCAGCTGGAAGGGAATACTCGTTCTATTCAACGGTACACAAAACCTACTCACGTATTGACTTTTTTAGTGGACACAAAACTAATTCCCTACACAATGAACCCAAAATATCATAACAGCATCATTTTTGACCACTCCCCAATAACTTTTTTTTTAAACTGGAAAGAATGCCTAATAAAAAATCATTTTGGAGGTTTAATCCTCAAATCCTAAATGACCCACAAGGTGGTATATACTTAAAACAACAGATGGAACTTATTTTCAAGACCAATGACACCCCCAGATATTTCACCTGTTTTACTATGGGCATCTTTTCAAGCATTTATCAGAGGATCTATAATTTCATATCAAACTTTTCAAAATAAAAAGAATAAGAATGAACAAATGCAGTTAGAAGAACGAATTAGACAATTGGATCTAGGTAATGCTATAGAGCCAACTATAGATAAACATAATAAAATAACAATACTAAAATTTAAATTAAATAAAATATTATCAGCAAAAGTTATAAGATTATTTCAAGTTACAAAACAGGAAAACTTTGAATTCATTGATAAACCACATAAACTTTTGGCACGTCAGGGAAAAAGATCATACGATTTTAAAGATTAAATCAGATCAAGGGGAATTGTTAACACTGCCTAATGATATTAATAAAAGATTTGCTCAATTTTTATCAAAACTTATACACATCTAAAACGTTAGCAGATAGTACTAAAGTTATAGAGTTCTTGGATAACTGTAATCTCCCAAATCTCAACCCTATTGAACAAGAGGAATTAGGAGCACAGATCTCAATTAAGGAAATAGAAGAAACAATAAACTAATTGAAGAGTGGAAAAACACCAGGACCAGATGGGTTTAATAATGAATTTTATAAAAGATTTTATGGGATAATTTCACCACGCTTACATAAAATGCACACATATGCTTTCAAAGACCAAATATTACCAGGAACATTAGCGGAATCAACTATTACACTTATACCTAAAAATGATAAAGATTTAGAAGTCCCTGGTTCATACAGAGCCATTGCACTGTTAAATACAGATAAAAAAATATTAGCGAAAATATTAGCTGGAAGATTAAGTACATATGTTAGTAAATTAATAAATGCAGATCAAACGGGGTTTATACCCAAGAGATACTCATGCAATAATCTGAGACGTCTGTTTAATATAATGCATTCATATAAAACTGAAAAACAAGACATCAATTATCTCATTGGAAGCAGAAAAAGCTTTTGATCAAGTGGAGTGGGACTACATGGTTAAAGTATCGCAAACATTTCAAAGGGAGAGAATTTTATTTCATGGGTAAAACTATTATATGACAGGCCCACTGCTAGAATATTAACTAATAACATGTTGTCTCAGAAATTTCAATTATCCAGGGGCAATAGACAGGGATGCTCACTATCACCCCTGCTATTTGCTCTAGAACCGCTAGCTGAAAGCATTAGAACACATCCAAACATCAATGGTTATAATACAAAATGCTCAAATAGCAAAATATCATTATACGCAGATGATGTACTACTGTATATCACAAAATCACAAATTAGCATACCAAATATATTAAATCTCATAGAGAAATTTGGATCCTTTTCAGGATTCATAGCGAAAGGATTTGAGTATAGGAGCAGGGAGGTTCTACTGCAGTTGTACAGGGTTTTGGTGAGACCACACCTGGAGTATTGCGTACAGTTTTGGTCTTCAAATCTGAGAAAATACATTCTTGCCATAGAGGGGGTACAGAGAAGGTTCACCAGACTGATTCCTGGGATGTCAGGACTTTCATATGAGGAAAGACTGGATAGACTTGGCTTGTACTCGCTAGATTTTAGAAGACTGAGGGGGGATCTTATAGAAACTTACAAAATTCTTAAGGGGTTGGATTGGCTAGATGCAGGAAGATTGTTCCCGATGTTGGGGAGGTCCAGAACAAGGGGTCACAGTCTAAGGATAAGGGGGAATTCCTTTAGGACCGAGATGAGGAAAACATTTTTCACACAGAGTGGTGAATCTGTGGAATTCTCTGCCACAGAAGGTAGTTGAGGCCAGTTCATTGGCTATATTTAAGAGGGAGTTAGATGTGGCCCTTGTGGCTAAAGGGATCAGGGGGTACGGAGAGAAGACAGGTACAGGATACTGAGTTGGATGATCAGCCATGATCGTATGATCATATTGAATGGCGGTGCAGGCTCAAAGGGCTGAATGGCCTACTCCTGCACCTATTTTCTATGTTTCTATATAGAATAAAGTGGAATAAAAGTGAAATTATGACAATAAAACCTCAAGACACGACACATCTGCTAAAATTCCCTTTTAAAATTGCTACAGAAAATTTTAAATAATAATCAAAATTACCAGAAAATGTAAATATTTAATGCAAACTATATGCCCTTACTTAACAAATTAAACACCCTGATTAAGTTTTGGAAAACTCTTCCGATGTCTTTAATA
The DNA here is from genome assembly GCA_035221665.1 of Okamejei kenojei. Lineage (NCBI taxonomy): Eukaryota > Metazoa > Chordata > Chondrichthyes > Rajiformes > Rajidae > Okamejei > Okamejei kenojei. Next base: position 69,874,483 of record CM069137.1, on the reverse strand, counting down.
GGATGAATAAATGCTATAAAAATGATCTTTTTACCACAAATGTTATATCTATTCCAATCAATACCAATATACTTACATAAAAAGTTTTTTTTTAAACTGGATTCTGATTTTACAAATTTCATATGGGACTATAAATCATATAGAATTCATAGAAGGCATTTGTGCAAACCCAAAGAATTTGGTGGATTAACACTCCCTAATTTTTTGTATTATTATTGGGCAGCAAACATCAAAAATGTGATTCACCTGTTGGACAACTCTGCCCAGCGGTTGGATTGGATAGTAATGGAGAGGATTGCGCACCTTTTAATATAGGAGTGATCCTTCTCTCACCAAGAAAATTGAATAACACAATATATAGTAAAAATCCAATTATTCATAGTACTATTAAAATTTGGAAACAAATAATATTAACCCTTAAATTACAAAATTTATCACTTCTCACCCCTATAGTTAATAATCCGACATTTAAACCTTCTAGTATTGATAAATCATTTACATATTGGGAAAGAATAGGAATTAAAACGTTCGGAGACATGTATGAAAATGGAAATTTCTTATCATTCCAACAACTACAACTTAAATACAACCTGAGAAGTAATCAATATTTTTAATATTTTCAAATTTGTGATTATTTGAAAAAATATACACAAGAATATCAAAATTTGTCTCTTATTAGATGAAGCAATGAATATAAAGGCAGATTCAACTAATTTAATATCATATTTGTATAATATTATCCTAAATATAGAAATACCATCATCTGATAGAATTAGAAGAGGTTGGGAACAAGAATTAGCTATAAAAATCTCGAAAGAGAGTTGGGATAAACACTTGTTATATGTGCACGAATGCTCGATCAATGTAATACATATTTTAATCCAATTTAAAACTTTACATAGACTATATTATTCAAAAACTAAAATAAGTAATTTTTTTCCAAATGTCTCCCCAATTTGTGATAAATGTCTATCCCAAGAAGCAACCATAGCACATTCCTTTGTTTTTTGCATAAAAATCCAAAAATCTGGAATGAAATTTTTGAAACTCTCACGCCAACAATACAAATGTGGATTTCAAATATGTCCGAAACGTTACACCTAGAAGATATGAGATTCCTCCTAGCAGGCAAATCAGACCACTTCCAAAAGATTTGCTCTCCATTTATCGACTTATTACAAGCATAGGGTGCAACACAACTGAAAATAAATGGTATCAGGACCTGGTGAGGGTGTGTAAAGATACGAAGGAGGTACATCCCTTTTATCTTATCTTAGCTTATTTTACTTTCTCATATTTTCTGTCTTTTATTTTCCTTTATTTCTTTTCCTTTGTTTTTTTTTAAATTCTTTCTTGTGTCTTACGCTTCTATGGGCTCTTCCGGATCACTCTCTCACGCACTTACTATCCTATCTAACTCTCTCTATTCTTATTCTTATTCTTCTTAAAGTATAACATATGAAGTGGTACACGAAATGTATTATGTTATTGTTGGCTTATACCATTGTAATGTACATTACTTCTAATAAAGAAAATAACAAAATATATATATTTTTTTAAATAGACAAATAAATAGGCAATAGCATTGCAAAGTCAAAAATAATGTCCCCCAGTCTATATAGATCGGAGATAGACGCAAAAAGCTGGAGCCACTCAGTGGGTCAGACAGCATCTCTGGAGAAATGGTGACATTTTGGGTCGAGACCCTTCTTCAGGCTGAGAGTCAGGGGAAAGGGAATCGAGAGATATAGACGGATATATAGAGATAGAGTCCTTTATATAGTTCGGAGCTTATTGGTGATTGTAGTCTTTAATAGCCTGATGGGATGGAACTGATCCTGAACCTGGATATTACAGTTTTCAGGCTCCTATACATTCTTAGTGATGGCAGGAGTGAAATGAGAGCGTGGCCAAGGTGATGTGGGTGTCTGATGATGCCATTGCTGCATAAATTAATCTGGGATTTCTGCAAAGTCAATGTGAGTCCAAGATTAGAATGAGACACATGCTGTATCTGGTTCTTGTTGCATTCTCCAGAATTATCTTGGAGAAATTATCACAAGCAGGATTGGCATAAAATATTTTAGAAACCAAGACACCACCGCAGTTTTGGTATTCTGTTAAGCATTCTATAGGTGGGACGCCTGGACTATATATAGCAATGTTACAACATTTTGAGATTTTTAAAATCAAGTCTGCAATTTATCTCATCAGATAAAGCGTAAAAATAAGTTTAATTTGACACCTAATTCACTTTCATATCTTAAGTATAAAAAAAGTTATGGTCATGTTCATACTCAGAAATTAGCATCTTGTTCCCTATTGCTTTTCCATTGACGTAACACAAAAGCTGTGATCGAGGGTAGTCAAAAGCCCATAACTTTCTTAAAAATCAAGAGAACTGAAAGAAATTTTCAGTTATTATAGATTGAAGCATTCTGAAACAAATATAAAAAATGACTTGGATGACCTGAAATTAAAGCATATCATTAGTTAATTACCTAATTGTAATAAATTACAAAATTGACCGTTGTGACGGAAATAGTAATAAACACACAGACTGCCTTGAAAATTCAAAAATGTGATATTCTCAAGATCAGAACTTTAATATCATTGTATTATATGCTGTAAGTCCATAACAGATAGGTAAATAAATTACTATTTCTAGCAATAGACCAAGTCTTTATGGAGAAGATCAGTTGCTAGCTGGTACATTGGCATATCATAATCAGTAGCATCATCATACTCCTCAGATACTCCTCATACTCCACCAATAAGCAACTCTGTACACCTTGTTTTTCCTCAACTTTTCAATTTTGGCATTGTAAACTAAAGTTTTTGCTCTTCAAACCACGCATGACATGCCTTTCTGCCCACTACTTTCCCATTAAGAATGTCCTGTAGATCCCCTTTCTTAAGAAAAGGATATATTTTTTAAATAGCCTAAGTATCCAAATAACAAACTAATCCCATTTACACAAGAATTTACAATATAACATGATTTTTAAATCTCACTGTCATGAACTCATATGCCAGATGGAAGGAATTTGATGTTTAATTCCCATTAATTAATCTAGAAACATCCACTCAATATAATCAAAATTTTAAATATTTTGCACAATACAAGGGACTAAAACTGATATTTAGTATAAAAATATTGACTATGGGTAGACACTAACACAAAATATAGACGATTTAGATGCTCTTATGACATGATTGTTCAAAAAAAAGAGCATTTAAATCATCTGGCGAGGGGGTTTTTCTGGAACGCGATTGATTGGAACGTTGCATTTGCGGTGAATTTGAACCCCATATCGGCAGGAAAAACACTGCCGGCACGTATGGGGCCCAAATCACATTTTTGCAATGTAAAATTTGATTAAAGCCATCCCAAGAGGCAAGTTTATATGTAAAATAAACGACTTACCTGTTGTTTTGTCCCATTCATGTGATCCGTCACGTTGAGGGCGTTAGAAGTCGCTTTTTATTTTAATCAAATCATTAAATTGTCTCGCGATTAACAAAAAAAAAATCGGGAACGGAAGTCGGATTGGTTTTTCTTCAGCAGCTAGCAGCCGGAGGAAGTCCGCCTTCGACAAGCAGGAGAAAACGGCATTTTAATCCCCCCCCCCCCCAAAGGCGCCAAAGTCGCGCACACGGCCAGTGGCAGAACTGCAGCGCCGCTGAAGGTAAGTATTGTAACATCGCTACTATATGGGTCTGTATAGGTCTATTTAGCTGGATCTCCTCATGAGACTGTCCTGTTATAGATACATGGAAAATAGGAGCAGGCTATTTAGTCTTTCATGCCTGCTTCATTGTTCAATGTCACCATAACTGATCATCTATGTATCCAATTCCCATTTTCTCCCCATATCGCTTTAAGCATTTAGATTAAAGAAATATATTTAATAATAGATTTTTTTTTCTTCAATTTTTCTCTCCCACTCGACCCGTACTATACCAACATATCTTGGAGATATTTGTGTCAACCTTTGAAGACAGAATCAAAGTATCTTTTTAATCGTCCTGTCATTTCTATCATCCTGATTATAATTTCCCATATTTTTGATGGTAGGAACCAATATTTGTTTTCATTAATGTTTTTGCTCCTTTACATAATTACTGAAGCTTTCATAATACATTCATGTCATCCCAGAAATCAATCTACAAAGAGTCAATAATAGGTTCAGAAATAGCTTCCAGAATGTTGCTTGACACAATTGTTTACTAGGATGGCAACTCATGAATTCTCTTTGATAATCTGTTTTATCAACCAGATTTCTATCTGGTGAATCATGAAACATATTCGACATTCAAAAGTTTAATGGAGATGTGCGAGGCAGGTTTTTTAAATAAAGGGTGTTGGGGGCCTGGAATACATTGCCTGGGGTGATGGTGGGGGCACATTCGTTACTGGCAAGAAACCTTTAGATAGGCATACGGATATGCAGGGAATGGAGGGATATGGATCACTGGCAGGCAGATGAGATCAGTTCAGCTAGGCATCGGTAACAGCTTTGTAACAGCTAGGCATCGGTAACAGCTTTGTGGGCGGAAGTGCCCGTTCTTGTGCTGTACTCTTCCATGTTCTATATCACATGAACCTTCAGGAGACTATGCCAACTACCCAATGAAAAATACTATTGTAGAGTGGATTAGTGTTAGAAAATATAAACTTTATGCCAGAATATATAATGGATATGTATATGTATGATGTTTTACATTGTTGATTGGCTTAAAATAAAAGTGCATCAAATAACCTTGAAAGCGGAAAATATATACACACAAAGTGAACAAATGCTAGAAAGTTAAGAATCAAGTGAAGATTAATGGAAATATTAAAACAATTATGAGTACAAGACTGAATTAATAAATAAAAGTAGGCATATCACTGAACAATCATTTCAAAGTAAAAATCGAAAATAATTTTGTTTGACAATTTCTTCCCGGCCAACAAATAGGCCTGTAATTAAATTTCTAGCATAATAAGTAACACAAAACATTAGAATTATCAGATTTTATTTTAGTCTTCAGTACATTCAAATTCCCTGTGAATTAAATGCCTCCACCATTCTCAGAAGCCTGCCATGGAGTGAAATGCTTTCTTCTATTGGTTTTGGGTACAAAAAGCTTTTTAGGCACAGTGATTGCAAATTAACGAAGGAGACCTCATCCTGCAGGAAACATTTCAATTTTATCATACATTTTCCATCTTATATTCAAAATTAAGAAATGAAATACCGCATAAAAATATAGGGATACAGTGACAAATTAAAAGTTGAAAACTATTAAATCCATTGCTGTATTTTTTTAAATAAATATCAGTTTACCTACATTTTGCCAACAAGTATCCAATACTGCCCCAGTATCAAACATCTTTAAAAATATATTTGCATGAAATAACAACTTTACATTTGTCCACAACTTTATTTGTCAAAAATGAAATTAAATGTATTAAACTTTTATTTTATACTAGACCAAGTGCAGACCCGTTGCGTCTGGTCCCCGAACGTGAGGTTGAGGGGGGGAGGGGAGGGGGGGGTAGAGGGAGGGAGGGGGGGAGAGGGAGGGAGGAAGGTGGAGGGAGGGGGGAGAGGCGGGGGGGGGAGTGGGCGGGCATGATGCCGAGTGAGGCTGCAGGCCAGGCGTCCGCCGTCAAGACGGGCATACGCAGCGTCTCGACGTCGTACGCCGTCAAGACGCTGCGTACGACGTCGAGACACTGCGTATGCCTTCAATGCGCCTGCGGGCCGATAGGCCATTGACGCGCTGGCTCTTTCACGCTGGCTGAAGGCAAAGATTGGCCGTTTGCCTGCTGCTTTTCGCCATCCATGGGAAGAGCTGATCTTTGGGTTGAGGCAGTGTGATAGAGCCGGGCCGGGGTGGGGGGTGGGGGGTGGGGGAGTGGAGGAAGTAAAATCAGCAGCAAAATAAGGAAATGTCAGGACCCGGGGGGGGGGGGGGGGTGAGTGGAGGAAGTAAAATCACCAGCAAAATACAAAAAATGCCGGGGCCCGGGGGAGGAGGAGAGCCAGGCGGCAGCAGCGAAAATCGCCAGCGAAATAAGAAAAATTAATTCAATTTTTCCCCTTGCCGTGCCTTTTTCTATTTGATTACCGGGTCAGAATCAAATGAAACTTTTGTGTATTGATTAATATAATTAACAGAGTAATGGAACCTTCTCCATGACATTGCAGCTGTGAGTACATTACTTTACAAAAATTGGGCTGTACTTATTGTGTTTTTGTTTTGTTAGTTCTTGAAGGCAGTAATGGAACAAGACTACAAGTTGTCAAGTAAGCTTTGCCAAATGAGTAAGTACAAAAATCACTTCTGGATTTAGTAATGTCATAAGGTTTTTGATTATTTTCTTGGAAGGAATTGTGATCTCAACTAATCTTTTAAGCATTTTAAATAAATTAAATAAGTTTACGTAAATATAGAAATAATTAATGATATATAATAGAAATTGTGTACCAAAGCCAAATTTTGCAGAATTCATGGTGGTAGTCAATTATCTCTTCTCAGGACAATCAATCAGTCGGGCCTGACAATAACAGTGTTATTTTTAAATTTTTAATCCAAATGAGGACTATAGGTGACTGACAGATAGGCATTTAGCCTGCTTTGACCAAAGGAATTTGCTAATCTGAGTCCCAGAGGTGTTCAGAATCATATTACATTCTCAGGTCCCATTGAGAACCTGGAGCTCCATGTAAAATGCAAGAGCAAGCCGTCTTGAGAATGTAACTAATGTGGGATCATGGGGTAACATATCTTATGATCTATATCGTATATTCAGGGAGCTCATGTGAACCTTAAGCAGTTGATGTATTTGCCACATTTAATCTGATTATTTGCATGTAAGGTTGTATCTTGAGAAGTAAAGGCTATCCCCTTTTTCCTCAGCTTGTCTTCCCTGTCTGTGCTCCAGCGAGTGTAGCAGAGCACATTTTAAACCATTCCCTGAATAGATGCCTGATGTAGAATGCTATCAGAGCCCTCCAGGTATAAATCTAATGTCTGCACCACTCCAGGGGCAAACTGCAGTTTTCTGCAGAACAGGTTGCGTGTTTTATCATTATAAGCTGATCTTCATAACATGATCATCAGGCAGGTTCAGCTGTTACTGTCAAACCCTCCAGCAACAGTCATGGGAAGAGCAGGAGCGGGTAGAGCAGATAGCAGAAGAAAAGAAGGATCCATGGCAAATAGACATATTGGATCCAATATTGGCTTAGTAATAGAAAGCAGCGAGGGTGATGGTAAAGGGTCACTTTTGTAATTAGATATCTGTGGTGAAGCACAGCATTGTGCTGAAACCCACAATGTTTGTATATAGACACGATTTAAATATGAATAAACTAAAATAAACGAATCAATGTAGAAGATGGGATTAGTAAATTCACGGATGACCTGAAGTTTGGTGGTGTTACTGAATTCTGAAGAGAAAAGCCCGAACAATAGGTTAAATAGTTAGAGCTATGGCAGATGGAGCTTAATCCAGGTAAATGTATGGCAATGCATTTAGTGAGGATTTGATTGATGTGCAGAAGTGATGTCCAAGATTTTCTGAAAATAGCAACATGGGACTGCTACCTGCATTAGTCAAGATATAGTCAAGTCAATAGTATTTAATTGTCATATCACATTCATCAGGACCGAAAATGTAGTTACTGTAGCTTTACAGACATGTTAAATGCAACAACACAACAAATACAATAAATTATAAGATATACTTAGTAAACCAGACGATAATAGTGCAACCTTATAGAAAGTCTATAGTAGTTCAGTGCTGCTGTAAGGTTGTGGAGGATGGTTTCTAGAGTATGATAGCTGATGGGAAGAAGCTGTTCTTGAACCTGGAGGTAATGGTTCACAGGCTCTTGTACCTGATAGTAGCAGTGAAATGGGAATGTGGCCAGGTGGGTGTAGGTCCTTAATGACACTCATGAGGCAACACACCCTGTAGATCCCTTCAACAGTGGGGAGGTCAATGCCTGTTGAGCAGTGACAAAGTAATGTGGAAGATAAAGATTAACAAGAAAATTACTTTCTGCCTTCAGCTATCAATCAACGTTGATGATTAATGGAAGACTCCATGGAGATGGTCTCACCCATAATCAAGATGGTTTCTCAGTACCTCCAAAAGGATCTTTCAGTCAAATAAAAAAAAGTGTTGCAGGAACTCAGTGGGTCAGGCAGCATCTGTGGAGACAAGTGGACAGACGATATTTCGTGTGGGGACCGTTCTTCCGTGAGAAGTAATTCTAAGTAAAAAAGAAATAAGCTTGGAAAATCCTTGACTTCTCTCTGAATAGTTCACACTTTTTCAGTATTTTTCTGGGGACCTTCTACTCAGATCCATCTACAAGAATATGAAAGTGTGTGTCTGCAAAGCAATGATCCTGGGTGCACAGCTTCCCTTTAAGGTATAGAGCCCCCAATCTCAAGTAGTACTGAAACAGGTTAGCAGTGCAAAGCATTGGCCACAAATTTGGAATTGCGTGCTAACAAAATGAAGGAATCATTTTGTACTGAAATTGTGCATAAATATTTTTGAACAGATTTGCGACCGAGCATCATATGCAACTGGACCAACATAATTAGACGTGGATGCAATGGCATATCTTGAGCTCCAGGTTGCTAGCCTGTTTAACTCCCTTTCCCGTTTCCACACTGACCTGTCTGTCCTCGACCTCCCCCATTGAGGGTGCAGCCAGATTCAAACTAGATGAAGAGCACCTCATATTCTGCCTGGGTAGTCTAATCTACCCAGAACATCTGACGTGCACATTTTTTCTAACCTTGACACCCCACCCCCCAATTCCTTGATACCCAGTCTCTTACCGCTCCCCCCAGCTGGTTCCATCTGTCTATCACCCCCACTCTCAAACCACTGGATCCCCTGTCTGCCCTCTATCCCTCCTTTATCTGGTTCCACTTGTTACCTTTGTTCCTTATCAGATTCCATAATCTGCAGCCCTTTGTTGTCTGCACATCACCTCTCAGCCTCTGACACTGTTTAAAACTTCCTCTCCCTCACCTAGCTCCATCTGTCCATCTACCCCGCCTCACCTGAATCCACCTGCCACTTGCTAGATGCTGCCACACTCCACCCCTTTACTTTTTTATACAGGCTGCCTCCCCTTTTCACTCTCAGTCCTGAGGACTCGACTCAAAACTCGCGCACCATCCCTCTGCTTCCAAAATGCTGCCTGACATGTTAGTTGATCCAGCAACTTTACTTTTGGCTCCTAAATTTGTTTTGGTCACTTACAGCAAATGAAAACTGACCCTCAACCAGTACCCGCTTAATAAAAACAGTAATTGCTGGAAAGACTCAGCAGTTCAGGTAACATCTGCGGAAAGAGAAACATGGTTAAAATTTCAGGTTGGACAACCTTTGCCAGAAATGGGAAAAGGAAAGAACACTTAGTTTAAAGTTGCAGAGATGGTGGGGTATGGGATAGATAGGACAAAGGGAATATCTGCAATTGGATGAGGCCGGTATTGCTGTGGGATAAATTGCAGAGGCCTTTTGATCACTGGGATAATGGGGCAGGTAGAGAATGAGTATAGAAACAAGGAATGTTACAAAGAACTTTGTCTAATACTAGACCAAGTGGGACCCGTTGGGTCCCTGTCACACGGGAGTCCTGGTCCTCCAACGCAACCCCCAATGGAAATATTCCACCACTCACCCATAACCCCTGCGGGAGGCCTGGTCCGCCAACGCAACCCGTTCCCCAACGCAAAATTTTCCACCACTCACCCATTTCCCCAATGCAATCCGATCCTCCAACGCAATATTCCACCACTCACCCATAAGCCCCAATTGCGCAGGTGCGTCTCATTTCCCCTTTTTCACCCTCCCTCTTTTTAAACTTAAAAAAAATGCAATTGCACTTGCTGCCAGGAAAAAAAAAATGCAATTGCACTTGCTGCCAGGACTCAGTGTCCTGAGATTTGCAACATTGTAATGGGCAGGGCTACAGTGCCATTGTGATGTCATAGCTGTTAAGCGCCAGTGCAGATGGAAGACATTTTTCTCAAAGTGGGATTTTGTAAAGTTAAAAATGTGAATAACTTGTAAAATATAACATCAATCTGAACAAAACTTGATAAATACAACCCGTTTCCACTACTCACCCGTTCCCCCAATGCAAACCGTTCCCCCAACTCAATATTCCACCACTCACTCATAGCCCCCAACTGCGCAGGCATGGCTCATTTCCCCTCATCCCCCAGCACTCCCTCCCCCTCCTCTTCACCCTGCCTCTTCTTTCCCCTCTCCTCCACTCCCTCCCTCACCTCTCCCTCCCTCTCCTTTCCCATACCTTCAGTCACTTCCTCCCTCCTTCCATAAGTCCTCTCCCTTCCCTACCCCCTCCTCCACCTCTATCTTTTTAAATAACATTAAACAACAATCGTCTTCTCATCCCCCTCCCCCACTCACTGCATCTCCTTAGAACAATATAACAAATCTCTCATTACACTGGGAGTCCTGTCTGTTAACATTGTAACAGTGGAGCACTGCTGTAAATGAGATCCCAGTGTAACGTCATGGGTGTAACGGCCACTGCAACTTCAAATGATTTTTCTCAAGGTGGATTTTGTAAAGTTTTAAATGTGAATAACATGTAAAATATACCATCAATCTGAACGAAACTTGATACACACACCACAGGACAATGGTGAATAAGGTGGTCCAATAATTGTAGCGCTATCGTCTACCATTGTGGCGTAATTCAGGGTATCAGGGCATGAGTCACAGACAGACACATAGACAGACAGGCAGACTCACAAACAAACAGGATGAGAGTTTTAGAGATAGATGGATGGGTGGATGGATGGATGGACGGACGGACAAGAAACATTTTGCTAACAAAAGTTGTCCAATGGTGCATTGACATTTCAAGCAGAAATTCCATTGCATTGTTCTTGAATATCTTAATTGTTGAGAATATTCATTGAATTTAGTTCTTTATCCTATTTGCAGTTCTCCTTTATGAGCCTGAAAACCCAGAGGCCAAACAATTCAAGGAACTCTTGGAAATAAAAATAAAGTTAGGTAAGCTAAATAAAAGCTGTTTGAAATGGATTAGATTTGAATCTTCAATGGAAAGTAAGGCATGATATAAAAATCATCCTTAAAAAAACATTTTCTTTTGATTACATGTTTTTATTATTTATACATGCAGCATCTGTGGAAAGAGAAACATATATTTTTAGATGTTTTAGATTTTAGACCCTTTGTCAGAACTGGGTATGTGAAAAAAAGCTTTAACTGTGAACTTTGTTTTGTTTTTGTCTTACATGTTGTATCTTGAAAGAGAGTAATTTAATCACGATAAGGAAATATTTAATTGACTCGTTAGTTCATATTTTCATTATGATTTTTGAAATGGTACATTGTGTTTAGTAATGCAGAATTTTGTAAATGGAAATTAACCTTTAAAAATAACTTTTCAGTTTTATGTGCATCATTGATTATCTGATTCTTTTAAATGCTTGTAAATTTTAGAAATGGTATCGCTTTTACTGAATCTGATGTTAAAGTAAGTGTGTATGTTTTCACAAACGTTGCATGAAATCATGAAGAACAGAATTAATTCCTTGCTGTTTAAAATAACAGATGAAGATTATACAGTTAAACAAAAAATACTTAAATGATTTGAAGGTATTCTGTTATGAATAGTGCAAAGGATCACATTTGTGATAATGATGATAGATTCTATGGCCTCTATGATGACATAATACAGTTTTCAAAATATGACTTTAATTCTGTATAAATTATAGTTGGTTCTAACTATCTTACAAAATCTGAAACGGAAAGCTTATTTAAATTCCGAAATTCCAATTTAGTTGAGTTGCATACATTCCAATTTCAAAATATTACTTGAAATCAACATTAAATAGATTCTTCATAGGAGCACGTTAGACCCAGTGATCTTTGTGCAGCATACAATAAAATTTGGCACGTTCCCTACCTTGATTCATCTTTCCCATCCAGTCCTCATATCTCTTGATAGCTTTGATCATTACATACGTGTTGCACATTTCTGGATATCAAATGCTCAGTCCACTTCCCTGCAATATCTTACATCAATTTAAAGTACGTGGTGACAAATGATTACAATAGCAGTTGAGATTTAGCAGGTTCTTTTGCAACTTTGATTCAACTCATATTATATATGGCTGTCCGACTATAGATTATCCAAAACCACAAAAATGGTTCATGATAGTACATTAAGTTGAGAGAGATGAGCAGAGGGCCTTTCCTCATTCCATTGGACTTCTAAAAAGCAAAGGTGATTTATTATGAAACCAAAGTTTTCTACTAAAATTAATTACCATCTGTGCATTGCTGATTGTTAGCACAAGTAAACAGAGAGAAAATAGGTAAGATTTAATTGATCACTTACTTTACAATTGTTCTTTCTCAGAAAGTTCCACGTGTCTGTGGAAGTGTTTTCCTAACTTAATTCCTAAAAGGTCTGGATTTATTTTTCAAGATGGTTCCGAGTACACCAACCAATGAAGAAATAGTTCCTTTTTTCATTTCTTGGAAATGTCGATAAAATCACCCAGAGTCTTAATTTAGAGGAAATAACAACCTAATGTGTGTAATTTATCTTGATAATTTAATCTGTGTTCAAGTAGTTTTCTCTCTACAATATCTAGAATTACTTGCTATTCTGTAGGTATGGTTTAGCCTGAACTTTATGCAGCTATTATATCACTACTACCTCTGTGTACTCTAGTCTTCTCAAAATAAAAGCTATCTTTTGGGATTATTTTTATGCACCCATCCATAATTTAATGATCTTTAAAACTGAAGGCTAAAAGATTGTTTGTCCAGCATTACTACAACCTCTTCATCAAGCGGATGCAATTATGTTTGCCTGTACTGTTTTAGACTTTGCCTCAGTTTTATCCATTTAATTCATCTATTAGGATCTCATTAGTATTTAATGCTAACATCTATGCTCTTACGGTGCCGTGTATCTTTGTGTCATTGGTAACTCAGTTACACAACATTCTATCTGTTTGAGAAAGAACTGCAGAAGCTGGAAAAATCGAAGGTAGACAAAAATGCTGGAGAAACTCAGCGGGCGAGGCAGCATCCATGGAGCGAATGAATAGGTGACGTTTTGCACCCAAAACGTCACCTATTCCTTCGCTCCATAGATAGTGCCTCACCCGCTGAGTTTCTCCAGCATTTTTGTCTACCTTCAACATTCTATCTCATCAGCTAAGTTGTTTATAAACATTGTGAGTTAATTGTGGCCCCATGTGGGATCATGCTCATCACATTTTGCCAATTTGGACATGTTCATTATCCCTGCTCCATTTCTTTTGCCATTCATCCAATTTGCTTGCTAATTTGAGCAATTACGATCAGGGGAGTTCCTTAGGAAAACACTTTTGACTATTCAACCAAGGTATTGCCCATTTTCCTAAATTAAATACGGCTAAAGTGTAGATGACTATCCCTAATTATTAGAGGCTGTGGGTTAGCAAACTAGTGCTGGGAGTCCCACAGCAGTGGAGAGAAAAAAATTATTGCCAAGGTACGGGATTTAGATGGTGGGTGTAGGGTTGGGATGAGTGGCTGTTAGCTGAAGCACACTGATGCCCTTGACCACAACTAAAGCCTTTAGTCAGACCTACAGTACATAGCAAAGGAGTGCATTGCTGCAACGCGTTGAGTGATTTGGGAGACTGGTAAATATTAGACAATAGACAATAGGTGTAGGAGTAGGCCATCCAGCCCTCGGAGCCAGCACCGCCATCCAATGTGATCATGGCTGATCATCCACAATCAGTACTCCATTCCTGCCTTCTCCCCATATCCATTGACTCTGCTATCTTTAAGAGCTCTATCTAACTTTCTCTTGAAAGCATCCAGAGAACCAGCCTCCACCGCCCTCTGAGGCAGTGAATTCCACAGACTCACAACTCTTGTGAAAAAGTATTTCCTCATCTCCGTTCTAAATGGCTTGCCCCTTATTCTTAAACTGTGGCCCCTAGTTCTAGACTCCCCCAACACCGGGAACATGTTTCCAGCATGTCCAAATCCTTAATAATCTTATATGTTTCAATAAGATCACCTCTCGTCCTTTGTTTTATTAATTTTTTTTTTAATTAGAAGTAAATACATAATAAAAAACATTTTGTTTGTAGTAGTCATACATTATTAATATTGTTTATATTATCAATTGTATAGTAATTGTACTTCTACATATTTTTTTTTTATATAGATAGAAAATAATAGAGAGGGAGAGAAAAGAAACCAAAAAATTAAAAGAGAATGGAATAATCAGCTAATTATACATCATTGGAGATATGTCCGTGGATTATAAAATGTAATTCTTCATCAAATCCTTGATTCGGGTTTCAGTCAGGTTCTTGTGCTGAACCGGTTTGCCCCTTCAAATAGTCAATGAATGGAGACCATATTCTAGTAAATAGTTCTTGTTTGTCCATTAAGACAAATCTTAATCTTTCCAAATGTAGGGTCTCCGACATTTCCATAGAACACATTTTAATTGTGGGGGTTATAGGGCCTTTCCAAAATGTTAATATTAATTTTTTCCCAGTTATTAAACTATAGTCAATAAAGTTTCTTTGGCTTGTTGTAAATATTTGATTTTGTTCTAGTATTCCTAATATTATTAGTTTTGAATCGGGGTCCAATTGGATGTTGACAACTTCCGAAATTATCTTAAAAATTTCCGTCCCTCTCATCCTTCTAAATTCCAGAGTATACAAGCCCAGCCGCTCCATTCTATCAACATATGACTGTCCCGCCATCCCAGGAATTAACCTTGCGAACCTACGCTGCACTCGCTCAATAGCAAGAATGTCCTTCATCAAATTTGGAGACCAAAACTGCACACAATACTCCAGGTGTGGACTCACAAGAGTCCTGTACAACTGCAGAAGGACCTCTTTGCTCCCATACTCTTCTTGTTATGAAGGCCAATATGCCATTCACATTCTTCATTGCCTGCTGTACCTGCGTGCTTACTTTCAGCGACTTATGAACAAGAACCCCCAGATTCCGTTGCATTTCCCCTTTTCCCAACTTGACACTATTTAGCTAATAATCCGCCTTCCTGTTTTTGCCACCAAAATGGATAACCTCACATTTATCCACATTAAACTGCATCTGCCATGCATCTGCCTACTCACCCAACCTGTCAAGGCAAACAAACTTTATTGTCATTTAGAAATACATCGATATATGCAATTCCAAACGAAATTCCGTTGCATTTGGCTCCCCGTGCATCACGATAATAAACAGAAGGATAAAATGGATAAAATGGATAAATGGATAAAATGGATAAAAGTATAAATAGACAATGGTGACAGCCCATTACATGGCATTCAGGAGTCTGATGGCTCGTGGGAAGAAGCTGTTGCAGAACCTTGATGTTCTGCTCCTTATGCTACGATACCTTTTGCCCGAGGGCAGCAGAGTGAACAGTCTGTGATGGAGATGTGTGGGGTCTTTTATAATACTGCTGGCCTTAGACAAGCAACGTTTGGTCGCAATATCCCCGATTGAGGGGAGAGAAGTCCAAATCACCCTGCATCCTCATCGCATCACCCTCACAGTTCACACTGCCACCCAGCTTTGTGTCATCTGCAAATTTGCTAATGTTTCTTTTAATCCCTTCATCTAAATAATTAATCTATATTACTAAATGTCTGATCTTGACCACTTCCTGTTGTTCTGTATATTGATTTTAGATAAAACGCTGCCAATTATGGCTGTGATTTTTGGCCATCATTCTCAGAGTCCCCTCCGCTGCGCAGGACAAGAGGATTTTTTCCCATTGATGAAAAATAAAAGAGTTATTAGTGTTTAAAAAATGTTGAGATTCTCTCTCCTGAAGGCCACGCCCCTTCTGGAGGGACTATAAAACCTGGAAGTGTTGAGTGCCTCAATCAGTCTCTGCAAGATGGGGGAGCGAGAGGGTCACGCCTCTCAGTCTGAGCTGTGAATAATACTGAATACATGTCTACTAAACTGTGAGTGGTTTTACTGATCTGTCAGTGCCCTTAATGTGGTTTGAAAATATAGTTGAGAAATGCTAAAGCTGTGTTGCCTTTGGTTTGGAAACGCTAAAGCTGTGTTGCCTTTGGTTTGGAAATGCTAAAGCTGTGTTGCCTTTCATTTGGAAATGCTAAAGCTGTGTTGCCTTTGGTTTGGAAATGCTATAGCTGTGTTGCCTTTGGTTTGGAAATGCTAAAGCTGTGTTGCCTAATTAAAGTTGCCTTGGCTAATTAAAGTTGCCTTGCCAAATTAAAGTTGCTTGCCTAATTAAAGTTGCCTTGCCTTCTATATAATTAAGGCAGACTCCGCCTAGCAGGAAAACAGATTGTTTCTATCAGACGTGGTCTGCATTTATAGAATTGCTACAAAGATAGGGTGCAGGAGTACCTCGGGCCGTGGTAGGGAGGGGATGAAAAACTATCAAGTTGGTGGATTCCTTTTGCGTGATATATATAATATAGTAACTGGCTTTTTTTTCTCTCTCTTTGTCTCTCTTTCTTTTTTCCTTTTCTTTTCTAGGGTCTATCTCATAATCCTCTTTCTCTAATTCTTTGACCAAGGGTTTCTTCTCCCCTTTGGCACGCTCTTTCACTTTCACAACTCTTTTCACCTACTTCACTTTCTTTCTATTCTTTTTCTTTAAAAGCCATAACATTATGGGGTACAATGATTGTAACAATATATATGTGATGTACATTGATGTATTTGCCTCTAATATATAAAAATTAAAAATAAATTTAAAAAAAAAGTCTAATCTTGACCACTTCCTGTTTGCGCTTTATATTGATTTTAGAAAAAAAACGCTGCCACGTGCGGCTGTGATTTTTGGGCATCTTACTCAGAGTCCCCCTCCGCTCATCAGGTGCCGAGGAGTTTTCCCATAGATGAAAAATAAAAGAGTTATTAGTGTTTAAAAAATGTTGAGATTCTCTCTCCTGTCAATAACGCCATGAAGGTCACGCCCCTTCTGGTGGGATGGGGGAGGGACTATAAAACCCAGAAGTGTGGGCGTGGCTCAGTATCTGCAAGATGGAGGAGGGAGAGGTCACGACTCGCTGTCTTTAGTGGCCTTGCACCTTGCTTGAAATGGTATGAAATTGCACTTGAATTTGGTGGCCTTGCACCCTGCTTGAAGTGGTAAGAAACTGCACTTGAATTTGGTGGCCTTGCACCCTGCTTGAAATGGAATTTCAAGGAATAGCTGTGAGTCAACTGCCAACCCACCAGCCGTGAGTGAGTGAGCTGCCAGCACAACAGGCTTGAGTGACTGCTACCAGCCCAAGAATTCATTTGGCCCACAGTGGCCATACTAGCCCTCTGGAAACCAGTCCCTTCAGCCCTCAACACCCATACTATTGCTCCAGAAACCCCCCCCCACTGGCCACCATTATTGGAATTGGTGGAGAGGTGGAATATTGCGTTGGGGGACTAGTCCCCCCGTGTGACGCTGGGACCCAACGGGTCCCACACTAGTCTAGTATATATTTTAAATAGCTGCGGTCCCAGCACTGAGCTTTGCGGTACCCCACTAGTCATTGTCTGCCATCTGAAAGGAACCCGTTAATCCCTACTCTTTGTTTCCTGTCTGCCAACCAATTTTCTATCCATGTCAGCACCCTACCCCCAATACTATGTGCCCTAATTTTGCCCACTAATCTCTTATGTGGACCTTATCAAATGCTTTCTGAAAGTCCAGGTACACCACATCCACTGGCTCTCCCTTGTCCATTTTCCTAGTTACATCCTCAAAAAATTCCAGAAAAATTGTCAAGCATGGTAGATCCATGCAGACGGACCAATCTTGCTACTGCTATCCAAAATGTGCCGCTATTTCATTTCATCTTTTATAATCCAGCATCTTCCCCACCACTGACATCAGGCTAACTGGTCTATAATTCCCTGTTTTCTCTCTCCTGCTTCTTAAAAAGTGGGATAACATTAGCTACCCGCCAATCCACAGGAACTGATCCTGTGGATCATATAACAATATAACAATTACAGAACGGAGACAGGCCCTCTCGGCCCTTCCAGTCCGTGCCGACCATTTGTTTTCCCCTAGTCCCATCTACCTGCACTCAGACCATACCCCTCCATTCCCTTCACGTCCATATACCTATCCACTTTACTTTTAAATGTTAAAATCGATCCTGCCTCCACCACCTCTGCTGGAAGCTCATTCCACACAGCCACCACCCTCTGAGTAAAGAAGTTCCCCCTCACGTTACCCCTAAACTTCTGTCCCTTAATTCTCATGTCATGCCCTCTTGTTTGAATCTTCCCTACCCTCAATGGGAAAAGCTTATCCACGTCAACTCTGTCTATCCCTTTCATCATTTTAAAGACCTCAATCAAGTCACCCCTTAACCTTCTGCGCTCCAAAGAATAAAGACCTAACTTGTTCAACCTTTCTCTGTAACATAGTTGCTGGAACCCTGGCAATATTCTAGTAAATCTCCTCTGTACTCTCTCTATTTTGTTGACATCCTTCCTATAACTAGGCGACCAAAATTGTACACCATACTCCAGAATTGGTCTTACCAATGCCTTGTACAATTTTAACATTACTTCCCTACTATATTCAATGCTCTGATTTATAAAGGCCAGCACACCAAAGGCTTTCTTTACCACCCTATCTACATGCGATTCCGCCTTCAGGGAACTATGCACAGTTATTCCTAGATCCCTCTGTTCCACAGCATTCCTCAATTCCCTACCATTTACCATGTACGTCCTATTTTGATTTGTCCTGCCAAGATGTAGCACTTCACACTTATCAGCATTAAAACTCCATCTGCCATCTTTCAGCCCACTTTTTCCAAATGGCCCAAATCTCTGTGTAGACTTTGAGAATCTACTTCATTATCCACAATACCACCTAACTTAGTAGCATCTGCATACTTACTTATCCTATTTTCCACCCCATCATCCAGATCATTGATGTACATGACAAACAACAGTGGACCCAACACAGATCCCTGAGGCACCCCACTGGTCACCGGCTTCCAACCTGACAAACAGCCATCCACCATTACTCTCTGACATCTCCCATTCAGCCACTGTTGAATCCATCTTGCTACTCCGCCATTAACACCCAAAGATTGAACCTTCTGAACCAACCTTCCATGGGGAACCTTGTCAAAGGCCTTACTGAAATCCATATAGACAACATCCACTGCTTTACCCTCATCAATTTCCCTAGTTACCGCTTCAAAAAATTCAAGAAGGTTTGTCAAACATGACCTTCCAGGCACAAATCCATGTTGACTGTTCCTGATCAGACCCTGTTTATCCAGATGCTTATATATATTATCTCTAAGTATCCTTTCCATTAATTTGCCCACCACTGACGTCAAACTAATAGGTCTATAATTGCTAGGTTTATTCTTTGAACCCTTTTTAAACAATGGAACAACATGCGCAGTACGCCAATCCTCCGGCACTATTCCCGTTTCTAATGACATTTGAAATATTTCTGTCATAGCTCCTGCTATTTCTACACTAACTTCCCTCAATGTCCTAGGGAATATCCTGTCAGGACCTGAGACTTATCCACCTTTATATTTTTCAAAAGTGTCAGTACTTCCTCCTCTTTGAATCTCATAGTTTCCATAGCTACTCTACTTTTTTTCCTTACCTCACAGAGTTCAATATCCTTCTCCTTGGTGAATACCGAAGAAAAGAAATTGTTCAATATCTCCCCCATCTCTTTTGGCTCTGCAGATAGCTGTCCATTCTGGTTCTCTAATGGTCCAATTTTATCTCTCGTTATCCTTTTGCTATTAATATAGCTGTAGAAACCCTTTGGATTTACTTTCACCTTTCTTGCCAAAGCAACCTCATATCTTCTTTTAGCCTTCCTAATTTATTTCTTAAGATTCTTTTTACATTCTTTATACTCCTCTAGCACCTCATTTACTCCATGCCTCCTATAATTATTGTAGATATCTCTCTTTTTTCGAAACAAGTGTCTAATTTCCCTTGAAAACCATGGCTCTTTCCAATTTTTACTATTGAAAACCATGGCTCTTTCCAATTTTTACTATTTTACTATGGATCAGTTGTCCATAGCCCTGATTTTCCCAGGGAATGCTCTTTCAAATCAAGCAATTGGCAAAGTATAGAACACAGGGGCAGGGAGGTACAGCCATGCCCCATCCACCCTGCCCCAGCAGGTAAAAGTATGGGCTTTTACTGCCTTACAGCAACATAACCAACCTCTGTCACTGTCACAAATTCTGTTGAGCACACAAGGATGGTCTCTGAAACGGTGGTAGAATGCCGGCATAGTCCCTTAAAGTGTAATACTTTTTTTTACATGGTCCAGCAGTACTTTGGGCCCTATCATGGTTTCAGATCCGTAAACCTTTAAATGCAAGTTTGCTCTGCTTTAGATTCCGTAGCTTCTTATACCTGGTTATATTAATATTTAGCTGATACTTTAGAATAGTTTTGTAATATCAGCATGTTTTCAATTGGAAACTATAATGAGTTTAAAAATATCATTAATTGGATAAAACCACAGTTGAATCAGGACAAGACCCTTAGACATTGACCTCTGAGAAATCTAACATTATCAGACTTGATGTTATTTTCTTCATGTCTACTTCCTCTCCCAATATTTCAATATTTAACATGCTCCACTTTGGTGGGTGGCACGGTGGCGCAGGAGTAGAGCTGCTGCCTTACAGCGCCAGAGACCCGGGTTCAATCCTGACCACGGGTGCTGTCTGTATGGAGTTTATATATTCTCCCCGTGAACACGTGGGGTTTCGCTGGGTGCTCCAGTTTCCTCCCACACTCCAAAGACGTACAGATTTGTAGGTTAATTGGCTTTGGTAAAAATTGTAAATTGTCCATAGTGTACAGGATAGTGCTAGTGTACGGGGCGGAGGCAGCGTAGGCAGTAGGTGGTGGAGGAGGAGAAGAGGGGAAGATGGACAGATGGATGAGAGAAGCAGGCGGTGGTGGTCGCCTCCGCCAACTGTAAGAAACAGCAGCAGGTGAGTGGGACTCACTGGTACACTTTGTGAGTCGGGCGTGGGGTCGGACGCTGGGGCTCTAAATGGCTGGGAACACAGTGGATGCCAAGGATAGGCCGACAGGTCATTCCATTCACAATCAGTTTACATTTTATGTTTGTTTATTTTTGTTTCTGGCACTCCACGGTGCTTTCAAGAGACAGGGGGCTGCCATTTGTGGGCCGGGGTGTACTGTTGTTTCGTTATCACATGACCTTTGTTGGCCCAGAAAAACGGATAATCCAAAAAGGCTCTGAAACCAAGGGTGCCGTGCTTAACCACAACTGTGCGCCCATATTATACTCGAACTCCATTTACAGGTTTGCAGATGACACCACTGTAGTGGGCCGGATCTTGAACAATCTCAAATCAAGTTGCTGGAGTAACTCAGCAGGACTGCCAGCATCTATGGAGAGAAGGAATGGGAGACGTTTCGGGTCGAGACCCATCTTCAAACTGATGTCAGGGGTGTGGGTGGGACAGAGATAGAATGTAGTCGGAGACAGTAAGACTGGTGGGCGAACTGGGAAGGGGGAGGGAATGGAGAGAGATGGAAAACGAGGGCTACTTGAAGTTAGCAAAGCCAATGTTCATACCGTTGGGGTGTAAGCTACCCAAGTGAAATATGAGGTACTGTTCCTCCACTTTGCGCTGGGCCTCACTGACAATGGAGGAGCCCAGGACAGAAAGGTCAGATAGGGAGTGGGAAGGGGAGTTAATGTGCTGAGCAACCGGGAGATCAGGTAGGTCAAGGGGGACCGAGTGGAGGTGTTCAGCGAAGCGATCGACGAGCCTGCGCTTGGTGTCGCCAATGTACAGGAGTTGACACCTGGAACAGTGGATACAGTAAATGAGGTTGGAGGAGGTGCAAGTGAAGCTCTGCCTTACCTGGAAAGACTGTCGGGATCCTTGGATAGAATCGAGGGGGGAGGTAAAAGGACAAGTGTTGCATCTCCTGCTGTTGTAGGGGAATGTACCTGGGGAGGGGGTGGTTTGGGTGGGAAGGAACAAGTTGACCAGGGAGTTGCAGAGGGAACGCAGAAAGGGGTGGAGATGGGAAGATGTGGCCACTAGTGGGATCCCGTTGGAGGTGGCGAAAATGTTGGAGGATTATATGCTGTATGGGACGGCTGATGTGGTGGAAGGTGAGGACAAGAGGGACTCTGTCCTTGTTATGAATGGAGGGAGGGGGAGCAAGAGTGGAGCTGCGGGATATCGCAGTGACCCTAGTGAGAGTCTCATCAATAATGGAAGAGGGGAACCCCCGTTTCCTAAAGAATGAGGACATCTCTAATGACCTGGTATGGAAAACCTCATCCTGGGAGCAGATGTGGCGTAGGCGGTGAAATTGGGAGTAGAGTGGGGGATTGAAACATATAAGATTATTAAGGGATTAGAGGCAGGAAACATGTTCCCAATGTTGGGGGAGTCCAGAACGAGGGGCCACAGTTTAAGAGTGGATAATGTGGATAATGTCCACAGTATAATGTGATAAATGTGAGGTTATCCACTTTGGTGGCAAAAACAGGAAAGCAGACTATTATTTAAATGGTGGCCGATTAGGAAAAGGGGATGCAGCGAGACCTGGGTGTCATGGTACACCAGTCATTGAAAGTAGGCATGCAGGTGCAGCAGGCAGTGAAAAAAGCGAATGGTATGTTAGCTTTCATAGCAAAAGGATTTGAGTACAGGAGCAGGGGAGGTTCTACTTCAGTTGTACAGGGTCTTGGTGAGACCACACCTGGAGTATTGCGTACAGTTTTGGTCTCCAAATCTGAGGAAGGACATTATTGCCATAGAGGGAGTGCAGAGAAGGTTCACCAGACTGATTCCTGGGATGTCAGGACTGTCTTATGAAGAAAGACTGGATAGACTCGGTTTATACTCTCTGGAATTTAGGAGATTGAGAGGGGATCTATAGAAACTTACAAAATTCTTAAGGGGTTGGACAGGCTAGATGCAGGAAGATTGTTCCCGATGTTGGGGAAGTCCAGGACAAGGGGTCACAGTTAAGGATAAGGGGGAAATCCTTTAAGACCGAGATGAGAAAGACTTTTTTCACACAGAGAGTGGTGAGTCTCTGGAACTCTCTGCCACAGAAGGTAGTTGAGGCCAGTTCATTGGCTATATTTAAGAGTGAGTTGGATGTGGCCCTTGTGGCTAAGGGGATCAGAGTGTATGGAGAGAAGGCAGGTACGGGATACTGAGTTGGATGATCAGCCATGATCATATTGAATGGCGGTGCAGGCTCGAAGGGCTGAATGGCCTACTCCTGCACCTAATTTCTATGTTTCTATGTTTCTAAGAGTAAGTGATTGGCCATTTAGAACAGAGATGAGGAAAAACTTTTTCACCCAGAGAGTTGTGAATCTGTGGAATTCTCTGCCTCGGAAGGTAGTGGAGGCCAATTCTCTGCATGCTTTCAAGAGAGAGTTAGATAGAGCTCTTAAAGATAGCGGAGTCAAGGGATATGGGGAGAAGGCAGGAACGGGGTACTGATTGTGGATGATTAGCCATGATCACAGTGAATGGCGGTGCGGGTTCGAAGGAACGAATGGCCAACTCCTGCACCTATTGTCTATTGTCTTTACAGGAAGCAGGATAGGATGAAGTGTAGTGTAGATAGCTATGGGAGTCAGTGGGTTTGTAATAGATGTCGGTCAATAGTCTATCTCCTGTGATGGAGATGGTGAGATCTAGAAATGGTAGAGAGATGTCAAAGATGGTCCGTGAATTTGAGTACAGGATGGAAATTAGTCGTGAAGTTGATCAAGTCTGAGTTCTGCATGGGTGCAGGAGGAGGCACCGATGCAGTCATCAATGTAGCGGAGGCAGAGTTCGGGGATAGGGCAAGTGTACACTGGAACAGTGATTGTTTGACATATCCTACAAAGAGGCAGGCATAGCTGGGGTCCAAGCGAGTGCCCATAGCTACGTCTTGGATTTGAAGTAAGTGGAGAAGTCAAAGGAGAAGTTATTGAGGGTAAGGACCAGCTCTGTTAGGCGGAGGAGAGTATTATTAGATGGAAATTGGTTGGTTCTACGGTCGAGGAAGATACGGAGGGCTTTAACACCTTCCTGGTAGGGATGGAGGTGTAGAGTGACTGGACATCCATAGTAAAGATCAGGTAGCGGGGGCCTGGAAAACGGAAGTTATTGAAGAGCCGAAGAGCGTTTGAGGTGTCTTGGACATAGGTAGGGTGGGATTGGACGAGGGGGGATAGGATGGTATATGAAAATTAATTCGGTGGGACATGAACAAGTAGAAACAATGTTCTCTTTATGGATTTTGGGGAGAAGATAAAATCTGGCCGTGCGGGGCTAGGAAACGATAAGGTTGGAGGCTTTAGAGGGCAGAGAGCCGGAAGTAATGAAACTGCAGATGATGGTTTACAAAAAAGATACAAAGTAACTCAGCGAGTCAGGCAGCATCTCTGGAGAAGATGGACAGGTGACATTTATGGTTGGGACCTTTTTCAGATAATCTGTGAACTCCACCTTAAAAATTGTTTGTGGATCTACATTCTAATCTCTCCTGCGATTTATAATGTCATCATTAATATTTATGATATTGACGTATGCCCTTCCCATTATTACAGTGTTGAAAAATAGAAAGAACTATACTAAGTGGGACCCGTTGGGTCCCAGTCACACGGGAAGCCTGGTCCCCCAATGTAACCAATTCGCCAATGCAATATTCCACCACTCACCCGTTCCCCCAATGCAATATTGCACCACTCGCGCATAGCCCGTAACTGCGCAGGCATGGTTCATTTCCCCTCATCCCCCAGCACTCCCTCCCCCCCCTCTCACCCTCCCTCTTCTTTCAATTCTCCTCCTCCCCTACTTCACCTCTCCCTCCCTCTCCTTTCCCCTAACCTCAGTCACTCCCTCCCTCCACAACTTCTCTCCCCTCCCTACCCCCCTTCCTTTCCCAATATCCCCCCACTGCCCTCCTCTCCCTCTATTACCCACTCCCTACCTCCCCCACTCCCCTCTCATCCTCCCATCCACCAATCCCTCCCTCACCTTTCCCTCCCTCTCCTTTCCCCTGCCCTCAGTCACTCCCTCCCTCCCTCCATCCATAAAAAGCAGCATCAGCAGTTCCTTCCTCCACCGGTCATTCATTGCTAGCTGTGGTTTAGATCCCGTTGACTTGACGATTGGTCCAGTTTGCATTGTGCGCATGTGTGCGTGTGTGTGTGTGTTACTCAAACTCCGCGTAAACTGCTCGGCCACCCTGCAACCCGACTCTCCCTCCCTCCCTCTGCCCACTCCGGCTCAGCCGCCGCTCAGCCCGTCCATGTCCGACCGCCCACTGCTGCTGCCACTCAGCCCGTCCCCGCCCTGCCCACCTGCCCATTGCTGCCGCTCGGGCCGTTCCTGCCTACCTGCCTGCCTGCTCGCTGCCGCCGGGCTGCGGGGAGGGGGGGATGGTGTCGGTGTTCGTCACAGTGGGCACTTCGATGGAATTTCGATGAGCTGGTGGAGAAGATCTCCTCCGAGAAGGCTGTGAGGATGAGTTACCGCCACAGTGTCGGCGGAGGAGACGAACCCGGGTAGATGCGACCACCATTGCCTCAGAGAGCGGGCGAGGGAGAGGGGTGAGTGATGAGGGAGAGTGAGACGGGTCAAGGGCCTACACTGGGCCTCCTCTGAACCCCCCCGTGGCCGCCGTCGGTAGTGGGGGAGACGATAGACAAGTTACTGTGAGGTGCGGAGAGAGGAGTTTGTGAGTGAGTTGGGACAGGCGGGTGGATCAGGAAGAGGCGTCGCCATCCCGACCGCGGCATTGACTGACAGGAGAAGAAACCAATCTGTGTGGCGCTGACTGAAGGAATCAGCGCACACGCGGTTTTTAGGATTTTTAAACCTTGATAACTTTTACCATATCCCACCGATCGGAATGAAACTTGTTGCACTCGAGCACGGAGAATGGTCAGTAACCTGGCAAAAAATCGTAGCACTATCACATACCGTTTTTGCGCAAATCGAAAAACCCTACAAACGGGAAGAGCACAAGATCAGTGTTTTAGTTATGTATATAGATATATATATATATATAGATGCATCACTATTTATTTTGGTTTTATTTCATGATTTTGAAGATGTTGATTCAGTAATGATTTGTAACCACTTTTCCAGTGGGAAAGGGATCTTCATCCCCCACAATATTGTAGTGAATCTGCTTTTTCATTTTATAGATTGGAGTATGCAAATAAAACTCAATTCACCCTGTTCCTTAATCTTCTGTCCTAATTATTCATTCACTTTGTTATTGTTTCTAAATTTGTTCCACGTGATTAATTATAAATTAAGTTCTCAATCATCTCTATTATCTCTTCTTTCTATCCATGCTTATGCATGTTGCAATGCCTCCTTTTATTTTCTTTATTTTCTATTACCAATGCATTGGAAAAACTTAATCTGCAATAAATGTGTCTTTAACTATGCCTGAATTAACAACTTTCATTTAGATGAAGCTGCATCAACTCATCAAGATGATGGGGAAGAGAGTAATGAAAGTGACAACAGTAATGAAGATGACAGTGAAGATAGCAATGATGAAAGTGAAAGATCAGATGAAGAATCTATTGCTTCAACTGAAAGTGAAAATACATAGACCAACAATTTCTATAAAAAAGTACGTTCGCAAACTACTATATCTTAAAACAGCAAGCTTTATTGTCAATTTGTATTATACTGAATCACTTGCAAAGAGTTATGTTCATTTCCTATGTTTAAATGCAGTATCCCTAGATTATAAGAGAAAGGTAAAACACCAATCTTAAGAACTTTGATCATCAAACAACTATTTGGAATGTTTAGACTTTCTTGCACATTTAAGAGTCAAGATCTCTCTATACCTGGCATTTTAGTAGATATGGCTGTAACTATCAATAATCATGTTTCTGATTATTTTACGATGGATTACAAATCAAGTCTTGCTTCCATCCAAGACATTTGTCCAGCAACTACTTACAGAAATTGAACAAGAATCAAAATTAATATTATTTCTTGTCAGAGCACAAGGGGTTTGGCTAATGGCTTAAGCTTCTTCCATTTCTAATGCACTTGCGTTATGTGATTAAACAGATTTCTACAATTAATGCATCTGGGTCTTATATTTGGGGACAGTGATAACGTGTAATTATACTTCTCATATTCCTTTCTCCACAACAACTAAAGTATCTAGAAAGTCCAGTAAGGTCTCAGCAACTATGTATATGAGCAATTGGAAGTTTAGGGTTATCTTCACTTTCAAGTTTGGTCATATATGGACGTTTTAGATCAATGTTGGATTACTTAAGGAATACTGCGATTTTCTTTAAATGTGTTTGTCAAACCTCCCCAGCAACATAATGCCACACTTGTTTCTTTCCTGAGTACAGAATAATTTAACGGGATAAATACTGAAAAAGAATAATGCATTGCATTATTTAGCAATTCGTGAATGTGCAAATGGCTGAGTTGTTAAATAAGCTTACATTTTCAGATTTGACATTTCCCCTAGATAACACACACACACTTCCAAAAATGTTCACTTTCGCAAACGTGCAAGTGTATAATCTCCTATACAGCCACTTTTCTGCCCTAGGCACACATTCTCTTTTATGCTTAGGATATGATCTAAGTAATATGCAAGATTCTAAAAATGATAGTCTTAAATGTGCAAAATAAGCAGAAATTAAATACATAGAAAGATGTTGGATCAGATTAAACACAAGTGCCATGATCATTTTCAATTTAGAGCAGTAATTTTGACAAAAATAATCTGGTTCTGTTTTGTTTTTACTATTTTCATTTTAACAAAAAAATAATTATATGTCAGGGTACCTAGCTTTGACAAATTATTAAGACATTGTGAATTAAATTAAAATCAGAAAATATGTTGTAATTAACCTGATGAGTTTTTGCAATTAGTCCCTCTTCAATTAATTATATACTAATTTATCTCCCTTGCAGAATCTGGCTAAGTAAATCTTTCAAGCAGTTTTCCCAATATGAGACATGTTACAAGAACACAATTCTCAGAGAAGAAATGTACATAATATGTTTGTATGTAATATATTATATTTTATAGAAATGTACAAAGAAGCTGAAACAAAGGTGTATTTAGCATGTTCTACTGGTGAATTTGCAACTATACAATTTGGAAGTTTCAACATTAATTCACTTTGACTATTAACACTCGAGAAAACAAATGAATCATCCTAATGACTATGTTTGAAAGTTGTAACTTAGAAGTGTTGAAATTGTTTTTGAGTACAGAAGAAAAAGTTAAAGAATTATTTGTGAATCAACCAAATGAATATATATTTAAAGGAAACCATGCAAATAACTTGCATTACTCTTGTTACCAATAATCTGGAATGACAGTAAGATACTAGAATCTTTAGTCATTGTACAATAAGCACAGATTCTATTTGTCATATTAACTTTGCATTTATGATGTATCATGTTGCTATCACCTAATTGTTCTCATTCAACAAAAAAATTGAAGAGCTAATATTTTAACAATGGTAAATGTTTCTTTCCCCAACAGGAGGCAAGAAGTGTGTATCTCTGTCTTGTGCAGTGTAAATAAATTTATCCCATTGCAAATGAATGTTACAAAATTGTTGTGTGGTGTACTTTTGCTACCTGCACAAGGTAGGTGGTTCACTTCCGCATTTTGAACTGAATGTTAATCATTTCTGTTCAAGAAACATAAGGTTCGTGACTAGCTATTGGAGCAAAATGCTGCACTGGCAAAAAGAGAGTCTTGTAATATTTTCTTGATACCAATTTGTGCATTGATGTATTAAGGTCCATGAGAAGGATGTGAAAAATTGCTTTTAGGATTTCATGAACTAGTGCACAATAGTTCTATACACTAACAATTACTAGTATCTCGCTGCCTAAAAATGTTTTGTATTCTTTCTTTGGAAGTGAATAACCTTACCTTTAACCCATGTTACATTCAATCTGCCATCTTCTTGCCCAATTGTTTAACTAATCTATCTATTACATTTGAGAACTACTAGCATCCTCATCACACCTGGGATTTAGTTTAGAAATAATATGCTTTCTCTTTTTATCTAAATAATTTATGTAAATAAATGTGCACAGTCAGGATTCTAGTGGCACCTAGTCATAGAGCTATTCAACGTATTTGTCATAAATAAAAATGGAAACAAGCTCTCTGACCCAACTCATCCATGCCTACCAAGGTGCAAAACTGATCTAGGCTTGATTGTTTGGCTTTATCCTGCATACCTAACACTTTTAGTAATAACTAGACCAAGTGGGACCCATTGGGTCCCTGTCACATGGGAGGGCTTGTTCACAAACGCAATATTCCACCACTCACCCTTAGGCACCAACTGCACAGGTGTGGCTGACGGGTTCCCGTTGTGATGCCAGAGATAACGGCAACCCTCCACAACTGCACCTCGCCATCACTCTTCCTACCCCTATCCTCCTCCATACCCCGCATCCCCTCCATTTCACCCTCCCTCTTATCTCCCCTTTCCTCCTCGCCTCCTCCACTCCCTCACCTCTCCCTCCCTCTCCTTTCCCCTACCCTCAGTCACTCCCTCCCTCCCTCTATAACCCCTCTCCCCTCCCTACTCCCCTCCTCTACATCTATCTCCCTGCTCCCCCACTCCTCACCTCTCTTCTATCTCACTCCCCCGCTGAACACAATGTTTAAATAACATTTCTTCTCCTCTCCACCCCTTCCCCACTCCCTCACTTCCACTCCTTTCCCCTACCCTCAGTCACCCCTCCACAATAAAAACTGTGATGTTTTTTAAATGAAATCTCTTCATCCCCATGTTGGGTGTGGGCGCTGTCGGTGCTCACCTCACCCCCATTCAACCCTCCCCCCCCCCCCCAACAAGGAAAACATCTGGATTTTTTAAAATGAAACCTCCCCCTGACGCCGGCACTCCCCAGAGCCAATCAATTGCATCGGTGCTCACCTCTCCCCATCCCAACCCCCTCCCCCCACAAGGATAATTCTGGGTTTTATGTTTTTGTAAATTAAACTTCTCCCCACACTATTCCACCCCCCACAATGCAATGGGGACCCCTCCCTCTTTGCACATCCCCCCCCCCACAAGGAATATATATATTTTTTGCAAATTAAACCTCTTCCCCCCCCCCACAATGAAATGGGGAGCTCCCCCCTATCCCACTCCCCCACAAGGGAAATCTCGAATTTTTTTTTGTAAACGAATCCTCTCCCCTATTCCACCCCCTCCACAATGAAAACCACAATGTTTTTTAAATTAATTCTCTTCATCCCCGTGGGGTGGGGGCACTGTCGGCGCTCACCTGACCCCCATTCCACCCTCCCCTGCCCCCCACACCTGGATTTTTTTTTCAATTTAAGCCTCTCCCCTATTCCACCCCCCCCCCCCCCCCCCCCCCCCCCCCCCACAATGACTCCCCCATCCACCCGCCAGGAAAATGTTTTTTTGGTTTTGTAAATGAAACCTCTGCCCTATTCCACCCCCCCTCCCACAATGAAACAGGGACCATATTATCCCACCATATTCCACCACTCACCCTTTCCCCCAACACAACCCATTTCCCCAATGTAATATTCCACCACTCACCCATAGCCTCTAACTCATTTTTTCTTATTCACCCACCCTCTTTTTAAACTTAAAATAAAATCCATTTGCACTTGCTTCCAGGACTCGGTGTCCTGGGATTTGCAATACTGTAGCGGGCAGGGCTACAATCCCATTGTGAAGCCATAGTGCTAACTGCTAGTGCAGATGGAAGACATTTTTGTCAGTGTGATTTTGTAAAGTTAAAAATGTGAATAACTTTTAAAATATAACATCAATCTGAATTGAAACTTTGATACACCACACCACAGGACAATGGTGAGTAAGGTGGTCCAAAAATTGTAGCGCTATCATGTACCGTTTTGGGGTATTTCAGGGCACGACGGACACACACACAGATATCCACGCAGACCAGATGAGAGTTTTAGTAATACATATATAATATATGGGTACCTTTGTCAAACGGGAGACCTGGTCCCCAACACAATATTCCACCACTAAGCCATAGCCCCCAACTGCGCATGATCGGCTGACGGTCCTGCACTAACAGCAGAAGTTGATTAAAGTTAATAACTTTGTATTTAATATTTCCATTACCTCGCCATCTCTCTCCCTACTTCTATCCTCCTCCATTTCCCTTCATCCCCCAGCACTCCATCCCCCTCCTCTTGACACTCCCTCTTCTTTCACCTGGGAGACAGGGAGAGGGAGGGAGGGGGAGAGGTAGAGATAGAGAGGGATGGAAAGAAAGAGGGAGGGAGAGATGGAAGGAGAGAGGGAGAGGGAGGAAGAGAGGGAGGGAGGAAGAGAGAGAGGGAGGGAATAAGGGAGGGAATGAGAGGGGAAAAGGAATGGGGAGGGAGAGAGGAGAGGGAGGGAGGGATGGAAAAGGGGAGTGAGGGGGAGGTGGAGAGAGAGAGGGATGGAAAGAAAGGGGGAGGGGGAGGGAGAGTGAGGGTTGTATCAGATGTAGAGTGAATAGGGAGGGAGAGAGAGTGGATGGATAGAGGGAGGGGTTGAGAGGGAGAGGTGTGAGAGAGGGAGGGGTGGGAGAGGGGTGGGAGTGAGTGAGGGAGAGAGAGTGGGAAGGAGGGCTTATCCCTGACCCCGGACCCAGGCTTTTCCTTGGTTCCATCCCAGGCCGTGGCATCTTTCTCGACCCTGGTCACGGCCCCATCCCAAGCGCCGGGCTCGGCCCTCACTTCAGCTCCAGCCTCAGGCTCCGCTCTGCTCCTGCCCAGGCCCAGTCCCCGGGCTCCAGGCTCGTCCTTGGCTCCAGCCCAGGCCCAGTCTCCGGGCTCGTCCTTGGCTCCAGCCCAGGCCCAGTCCCCAGGCACCACCCTCCCCACCCGGCTGCCACCTCTCCTCCGTGGCGCCGGTGGAAACCCCCAGCCGATTGACAGCAGACGCGGCCAATCAGTCTGGCGATGGTGCAAGAAGAGGTGTCACTGTCTGGGCGACGCCCCTTCCTGACTGACAGGAGGGGAGACCAATCTGCGCATTCGCGGTTTAAAAGATTTTCTTTTTTATTTTATTTTTTACTTTAGTTTTTATTTCTTTTATGTATGCACAAATAAAACACAAATATAACAACGAAACATACAACATTACAATGAAACGTACAACAGTGTAGCGGGGGGTTCAGTTTACAATTAATGATGCAGTATACAGAACTATTTTCATATTAAAACATTTTCCAATAACTTACATTATTGTGTATAAAATTATACAGTGTTGATGTCTTTATTTCTATACCTAATCCATTTTTCCCATTTTCTTTTAAATTCGTCTTCTTTCACTCTTAGAGAATATGTCATTTTCTCCATGACAAATATTTCCTGTACTATGTCTAACCATTGTGTAAGTCTGGGTGTGTCCGCTGCAAACCAGTTTATTGTAATGGCCTTTCTGCCAGCTGTGAGTAGGATTTTAACCAAGTAATGGTCTTCCTTCAGCACCACTGTATTTATATTACCCAGGTATAAAATGGAACACTTGCAGACTATATATTCCTAATACCTCCGTTAATTCTGAATTCACTCTGTCCCAAAATGGTTCTATTTTTGGGCAACTCCAGAAGCTGTGCATGGTTTGCGTCTGTTTAGCCACATTGCCTCCAGCATGTTTGCTGCCTTAGAATTTGCTTGCTTTTTATGTTAGGCGTAATAAAGAAACAAATTTAATTTTTCCAATTAAATTCTCTCCAATGTTGTGAATTGGTAGATGTCTGAAGTGTTACACACATATGATGCCATTCTGCTTCTGAGATCATAATGTTCAATTCCTTTTCCCACTTAAATTTTACATAAAATGTAGTTTTAGCTTGACATTCCATTAAACTATGATAAAGTTTAGAAATAATCCTTAATATTTTTTGATGATACGCACTAACTATCACTTCTATCACTGGATTCTTTTCTTCTAGTGCCTCCCTTTTTACCTTTTTATTGTAATAATCTCTCAGTTGGAGGTATCTAAACAAGTCTTGGTTCCAAAGTGCAAATCTATCCTTCAAATCTTGAAAACTTCTTAGGTTTCCATTTTCAATAACAGTACAAAATGCAGTCATTCCTTTCTTCATCCACTCTTTAAATGTTGAGTCATACATCCCTGGTTTAAATTCATTATCCAAAGCTATCCATCTTAAAACTTTTTGTCGTTTATTCAGTTTAAGTTGTCTGGTAAGCGTGAACCAGGTTTTATCGTTATTGGATCGATTATGCTCCTGATATGTCCAGGAAGCGCTTTTTCTCCCAAAAGTGTTTGGATGTGGAAGTCAGGGATATCTGTCTCAATCTCTTTCCACCTAGCTATATAGCTGTCCTCACACCAATTAATTAGTGGTCAAAGTTGGGCTGCATAGAAATATATCCTAAAATTTGGAAGTACCATTCCACCTTTGTCCTTTGGCAACTGTAGTGTAGTGTATCGAATTCTGACCTTTCCTCCCAAATAAATCTAGATATTAATTTATCCCATTCCGTGAATTGTTTTAATGGTACCTCTATTGGCAGAGATTGAAACAAGTACAATAGCCTTGACAAAATATTCATTTTCACCACATTTATCTTACTACTAAAATCCATTGGGTAGGTGGACCATCTTTCTATATCCTTTCTTATGTTTTGGATGATGTGATTATAATTGGCCCCATACAACATTGATATATTTTTTGCTTTATATGTACCCCTAGGTATTTGATTGATTGTGAATCCCATTTAATATTATAATTTTGTTTGATTTCTTCTGGAGGAGGACAATTAAATAGGAGGATTTGATTTTTTGAAATATTCACTTTATATCCTGCATAAAAATTAAATTTATCTATGATCCCCATCATCCTTGGAAAGGAGGTGTTTACTTCCATGAGATACATCATTACATCATCTGCGAAAAGGCCAATTTTATGTTCTCTGTCTCTTATAGTTACTCCCTCAGTTCCCTATCTTGACGAATCGCTTGAGCCAATGGTTCAATATATATAGAAAACAGGGTAGGGCTAAGACAACATCCCTGTCTCGTTCCTCTTCCTAACACAAATCTCTCAGTTAAGGACCCATTCACCTTTACTCTTGCAGTAGGTTGCTGGTAAATTGCTTTAATAACTTGAATTGACTCTTCGGTAAAGCCAAATCTTTCTAGTGTGTGATATAAGAATTCCCAATTAACCCTATCAAAAGCCTTTTCCGAGACTAGACTTATCAGGACAGCAGGCGTACTTTCCTTTTGAATCCTGTGTATTATATGTAGGGTTCTTCTAATTCTGTCCTGTGTTTGTCTGCCTATTATAAAACCAGTCTGCTCTTCATCAATTAAATCTGGCATGAACTTTTCAAATCGTTTGGAGATAATTGAAGAATATAATTTATAGTCCACATTTAGAATTGATATCGGTCTGTAGTTGGTACAATTTTCCTTGTCTTTGTTCTCTTTGGGGATTAATGTTATAATTGCCTCTTTCCATGACGGGGGTGTCTTGCCTTCTTTGATAATCCAGTTAAAGGTTCTCAGAAGAAGTGGGTTCAGCTCATTCCAAAATATTTTATACCATTCTATAGGGAAACCGTCGCTGCCTGGGGCCTTGTTTGATTTCATCCTACCAATCGTCTTCTCTATCTCCTCCAGTGATATTTCTGCTGTGATTATTTTATTTTGTGTCTCTCCAATACAGGGCAGATCTATTGTACTTAAAAAAGTCCTCATTGATTCCCCATCTACTGTAGATGTTTGTGTATATAATTCTTTATAATATTCCTGGAAGATATATTCTATTTCTTTTGGATCACTCTTCAAATTCTGTGTACAGGGGTCCTTAATTTTGTGTATGGTGTTGTCAGCCTGTTGTTTGCGTAGCCTTCGGGCAAGTATTTTAGTGGATTTAGGGCCAAGCTCATAATGTGCCTGTTTTACAAATCTTGCTTTTTTCTCCACTTCTTGACCCAATATTCCATCCATTTGTCCCCTCAAATAGTAAGATTAAATGAGAACTTACCAGTTCGAAGTTTGATCTGTATTTTATGAGGAGTTACGATGAGGGATTACGTGAAGACCCCGTCCAGCACGCATGCGCGACATTTCTTCAAAGCAGCGGTGTGGATTCACAGAAAAACACAACAATTGAAATAAATATAGTAAAGAAAAAATAAGAACTTAATTACCAGTTGATCTGTATAATAGAGGGTGGGAGCGGAGGGCACGTAATCCCTCATCGTAACTCCTCATAAAATACAGATCAAACTTCGAACTGGTAAGTTCTCATTTAATCTTACTATTTTTACTTCGGAGTCACGTGAGTGACTACGTGAAGACTTCAAAGCTCTGTGAATCCGAACCGTGAACCAGCTCATGCTTCACTCACTGCCTGAAGACCTTAGAGGGAGGAAGCATGTTATACAATCAACAATAACCTGTTTGTGAACAATAAAGGTTTATTAATGATAACAAAAAACAGAGAGCTCCCCCGGCTTAAATTTAAAATTAGCTGCAGACTCTAAAATTCTGTCTGCAAATGTAGCAGGTTCCGCCAGCGGCTTATTAAAAAACCTTTGGAAAGATCTCTCCGAGGACCATCCTGCTCTGGCCAGAATATGGCCCATAGGCACATCCATTCGCCTAGCCGCCGACGTAGATGCAGCCCATGGTGGAATGAGATTTGTAAACATTAGTATCGACTCCCGCGGACTTAAGCACCTGCTTGAGCCATCTTGAAATGGTTTGGCTCGTCACCTGACCATGAGGCTTCTTGTGGCTTATCCATAAGGCTTTTTCTCTCCCTCTTAAGTTATATGTTGTGTCTATGTAATTGGCGAGATGGGTCTTGGCACACAACCGTGGGTCAGGTGAATATGCCCGGAACTCCATTACTGGAGGCGTGGGTACCTGGTCTAGTTTGTTTGACCAGTCCCTGAATGTGAAATGTGATTACAGTCCAATGACTCTGTCATGCTGTCCAGCCTCAGAAGGTGGAGGGACTGTACCCTTTGAGCTGACACTAGTGCCATGAGCATGACTGATTTCAGTGTAAGTTTGTTTCCAGCGTGAGTGATCTGGGTGGTGGCCATCCCCTAAGGTACGTCAGTACATGCTGACATCCCAGATCTGAGTGTACCTAGGCCTAGGGGAATTGGTGTTAAAATGCCCCTCATGATTTTGACCACTAGTGGATGGGACCCCAAAGTCAGTTGTCCTGCTGCTGGAACCAAATAAGCTGACAACGCACTCCTGGCTGTATTAATGGCGCTGTAGCTGAGTCCTTCCCGATGTAATCCAACCAGAAACTCCACAATACTGGTGGCTGTAGCTGTAGTGTAGGTAGTTCCTGTTTTGGAGCAATACCGTTCCCATTTTCTTATGTTGGTCAGGTATTGTCTCCTGGTGGACTCCCGGTGGGATGCGGTCATCATGTTGATGGCGTCCTCAGACAGTCCCCCCAGGCCCAGTAGAGGTCTTTTTAGAATCTGCAAGCCAGGAGATTAACTCTGTCATGGCACGGGTGACTAATGCCTGACACTGGGTGGATTAATAACTCTCGACTGCTGGGGAATTCCAACGGTGTTTCAACAGCCATGTCGAAGGCCACTGGGAACCATGGCTGTGTAGGCCAGTCGGGTATTATCAAGATTCCTGAAGCGGAATCCAATTGAATCTTGCGTAATACCCGACTGATGAGGCAGAATGGAGGAAAAGCATAAAAAGAACATTTTCCCCCAATGCAGCGAGAATGCATCAACTGCTGCTGCCTCAGGGTCTGGTTCCCAGGCGACATACGTTGGTACCTGGTGATTCAGCCTGGATGCAAATAGATCGATATCTGGTGTGTGCCATATGCTTTGTAATTTCAGCAAATATTTTGGGATTTAACATCCATTCGATGTTATCATTGAATCTGCGTGACCTGGTGTCTGCCACTGTATTTTGCTTACCTGGTAGGTAAGTTGCTGATAACCAAATATGTCTTTCAACACACCATTGCCCAGATTAGGTTGGCCAAATTGTCACACGATATCGACTTTACACCACCCATGTGGTTGATATAAGCCACCACCGTGGTATTATCTAATTGCAACCTGACATGTGCATGATGCATATTAGATGAATATGCTTTTAACCCATAAAACGCACCCAACATTTCTAAGTAGTTGATACCCCGTGTCTGTAGGCAAGATGATTCAAATTTAGTCCATCTGCCCCCTGTGCTGGATTGCATGTTAGTTGCTCCCCAGCCCAAAGCACTGGCATCCGTTTGAATGGTTAATACTGGGTTGGTGATTATTATGGGACTGGAGCTGAGCCTTACGTTCCTTGCCCACCATTGTAACTCTGGAATGGATTCAGCAGTTAAACTCATAGCTCGGTCAAAGTGACCTGAGTTTTGCTTTAGTGCATGCACTTTTGCTCTTTGCAAATTTTGATAGTGCAAAGGCCCAAATTGTACAGCTGGAAAAGCTGCTACCATTTTGCCAATAACTCTAGCTACCTCCCGTATGGTTGGCTGATGTTTATTCATGAGTTCGTTGCATGATAGTGCCAATTCTGATGCTTTCCCCCTTCGGCAGAGTTACAATCATGCGAACAGTATCAATCGTAAATCAAGATAGTCCATGGCAGTGGACGGTGTAAAAATTATCTGGATGTATGACAAATCCCAAAGTTTCAAACAAACGTTTGGTGGCTGCTACTGCCAAAATGGCTGTCTCCAAGGTTTTCCCTACTATTAAAATGTCGTCTAAATACGCCATGACTATATGCTTTTGTTTCCTCAATAATGCCAAGGCAGGTTTTAAGATTTTAGTGAACAGCCTTGGAGCGGAGGTTAGCCCATTTGGTAAGCTTTTAAATTGCCATAGCTGTTTCATCCAGATAAATTTTAAGTATATACGATGCTCCTTGTGTATGGGTACTGAGTAGTAGGCATCTTTTAAATCAATGCTGCTAGAAAGTACCCTCTAGAAACCAATAGTCTGGCTGTTTCAAAAGTATCCATCTTGAAATGTATATACCTGACAGACTTGTTTAAAGTAGTTAAGTCAATGATGATGCGACGTCCACCATCTTTTTTGATTTTAGTGAAAATATTAGACACAAAATTCCAAAGGTTCATGTTTTGTTCTTTCAATGACACATTTTGCTTGTAACCTCATCAGTTCAGCTTGACCCTCTTGTTTCTCTTTGACTGAGAGGGTGAATACCCTTTTGGGTATATGCTGAACTGGCGGAATGTTTTCATGAACAAAGTCAATTTTGTAGCCATGAACGCTGCTGAGTATATACTTGTCATTAGTGATGGATTCCCATGCATCCAAAAACAAGTGCAATCTCCCCCCTGTTAGTATAGAGCCCCTACTGCTCATATGCTGAGAGGAACCAGACCCACCTACCTCCATGGTTATTGGTGCTTCTTCTGCCTCTTCGCTGGTCGATGAGGCGTCTGCTGGGCTGTAGAGGGTTGATGTTGATGTTGATGTTGTTGGGGGTGGCGCATTTTCCATGGGGTCCACTCTGGGCCCTGGCCTAAAAAAGGCTTACGGGGAATGGTTGCGGACCCCGAGCTTTCACCAGTCCCATAGTGTGGTCGACGATCTGGTGGACGCCATGGGGTACTGCCGCCTGGGTTTGTTAGGTCTGCTCGGCCCCAAACCTGCCCTCATGAGACCAAAGGTCTTGGATTCTTCCTCTAGGTCTTTCACCTTTTTTGGAAGGTCTTTCCCAAAGAGCAGAATAGGAGGTTCTGAACCCGGTATTTTGCAAAGTCCCGCAAATTTAGGTTGAGGGCAGGCTTGATAATTTCCTTCCGTAAATTGTTTATTCATATTGAGTGGTGCACAGCAGAGCTAATGTGTCTTGCTGATTTTGTGGACATGTCCGCACCATCAATGGACCGAGCATAAGATGTTATTCCTGCAGTCAGGAGTTTAAGGATTTTCTGGAGCTTCAACTCCAGGTTCCTGATGTTCTGCCCCAAATGTCCCCAAATTTTGGCTGTTTACAGCGGGTACATTCAATGATGTACAATTTACTGGGCTGTATATAGTTCAAGAGCCTCATTGACCACCTGTTCTTGTAGGGGTTTGAGGACAGGTGGTTAATGCTGGCTGCAACGTTTCGGCTCTAATGGCCGACCCGCTTGTGGAATGGCCACGTAGCGGTTGACCACACCCAGCAGCTCTTCCTGATCCTGTACACCCTGCGTACTCCTGACATCTTCAGCCAGTGACCCCTCTTCTTGACCAGCCCAGACCTGGTCGCCAATGCTGCCTTCAAAAGAAGGTGAAGCAATGGCCAGTGCCGTAAAGGGCACTGCGGGAGTGCCTGAACTCCCTTGGCGAGTCTGCTGCTGCTCTCTCAGCAGATCTCGCTGGAGCAATTGCTCCATAAGCCGTTCCATGCGGCTTAGGCGGCTGCCTGTGTCGCTCTCGAGCGGTGAGGCCCCCCTCTTCATCCGAATCGTCGGACACTACCGCCCGGTTCTGGCTGCAGGTACCTCCAGACCGCTGCTCAGGCAGCACTAGCGGTGCTGGGCTCGGCTCGGTAGTTATACCGCCGCCTCTCTTGCCCCCCTCTCAAAGAGCATTCCTTAACGGAGACGAACGGGGGCGAGCTGCAGACTTCTTTCCTCTGGTCTTGCTCATTCTTTCTGGAAAACAAGCAGACCACAGAGAAAAAGACACACGGCCACGGTAAAACTTACCTGTCGGCCCGACTTTTCAATTTGTAGCGGGAGCGCCTTGAACTCCCGTTCGTCGCGGGTGCACTGCATGAACGCTAATGTCGCGCATGCGTGCTGGACGGGGTCTTCACGTAGTCACTCACGTGACTCCGAAGTAAAATCTTCTATTTGCTTATAAGTTCTCTGGTCCTGTACTTGTACTTCTGTTCTAAATCCTTCAGGTTATCAACTTATTATATGTTTTCATTCTGGCCTTTTTAATATATGATGTCCTCGCTATTAACCTACCTCGTATTACAGCCTTCAATGAGTCACATAGTATGGATGGGTCCACCTCCCCATTGTCACTCTCCTCTAGATAAGTTTTGATTTCCAATTTAATATCAATTAACAGTTGTTTTATCATTCAATATTCCAAAATTTAATCGCCACACTGTGTTTTTCCTATTCTGCAATCCGTTACCCTATAACAGTCTTCTTTCTGCATTAAGAAATAGTCTATTCTGGAGTAAACTGAGTGCGGTATTGAGTAATGTGTATAGTCTCTTTCTAGAGGGTGAAAATTCCGCCAGACATCAAGAAAACCAAATTCTTCACAGGTAGTGTTTAGTAGTTTTGTTAACTGGTTCTTATTCTTCTTTTTACTTGTCGTATCAAGCCTATGATTCAGTACAACATTCAGATCCCCCCCTCCACATATACAAATTCCTTCTGCTTCCATTGCAATAATATCAAATAAGGATTTGAAAAAATGTGTATCACTATCTGGGGGAGCATAGATATTCACCAGTCCGGATATTATCATCAACTTTGCCCTTTAAACATAGAAACATAGAAATTAGGTGCAGGAGTAGGCCATTCAGCCCTTCGAGCCTGCACCGCCATTCAATATGATCATGGCTGATCATCCAACTCAGTATCCCGTACCTGCCTTCTCTCCATACCCTCTGATCCCCTTAGCCACAAGGGCCACATCCAACTCACTCTTAAATATAGCCAATGAACTGGCCTCAACTACCCTCTGTGGCAGAGAGTTCCAGAGACTCACCACTCTCTGTGTGAAAAAAGTCTTTCTCATCTCGGTCTTAAAGGATTTCCCCCTTATCCTTAAGCTGTGACCCCTTGTCCTGGACTTCCCCAACATCGGGAACAATCTTCCTGCATCTAGCCTGTCCAACCCCTTAAGAATTTTTGTAAGTTTCTATAAGATCCCCTCTCAATCTCCTAAATTCCAGAGAGTATAAACCGAGTCTATCCAGTCTTTCTTCATAAGACAGTCCTGACATCCCAGGAATCAGTCTGGTGAACCTTCTCTGCACTCCCTCTATGGCAATAATGTCCTTTACTATGATATACATCCCTTCTTTGTCTTATATTTCTTTAAACATTTCGAATTTAACTGAGTTTGATATCAAGATTGCCACTCCTCTTTTATGACTACAAGTATGTGAGCTACAATATGTGTTTTTATATCCAAATCTTTTCAGTTTCTCGTGCTCTTGTCGCGATAAATGGGTTTCTTGTAAGAAAATAATATGCATCTTCACTTTTTTCAATTTAGTCATGACTTTAGCCCTCTTAATTGGATTACCCAAACCATTAACATTTAGAGACATCAGCTTAAGTCCTGAATACAGGACTTAATACAGAAAGTTGTATTAAATCAACATTAATTACACTCACATGAGGTCTGTGATGCTTGGTGATATTTTTAGAACCAGGCTTATAAACAGATTAGTCCATGAATATACATATCTATACACATATTTATAAACTTAGGATTAGAAAATTAGAAATCAGTATTCTAACATATTGTGGCAGAAGCCATTGTGTTATCCATATCTGTGCGTACCTTCATAATCATATCTAATTTCAAGCATGAGTCTTTTGTTGGAATACTTGAAGGTGCTCCCATGCCCGTCTGACTGTCTCTGATTCTCCGTGTCTCTCGACGAGTTGCCACCGCGCCATTTGGTGGAGTTGTTCACGCAGTGGCGGCATGTCCGTGTCTCCCCGCAGCTCTTCCACTTTATAGCCTCTCCATTGTATCTCTCGCACGGCTTCCCTTGCGTTGTTGTAGGTTTGATGTCCGCTCTCCCAGTGAATACGTATCTTGGTAAATGGTGTCTGAAAGCGGATTCCTTCCTCTTTTAAGAAGCGTTTGATATGTTTGTATGCCTTGC
This sequence comes from Okamejei kenojei, assembly GCA_035221665.1. Classification (NCBI taxonomy): domain Eukaryota; kingdom Metazoa; phylum Chordata; class Chondrichthyes; order Rajiformes; family Rajidae; genus Okamejei; species Okamejei kenojei. Next base: position 69,832,481 of record CM069137.1, on the reverse strand, counting down.
GTTGTTGTACTACAGCGGCAGTATAGTCATGGTCAAAAGACAGCATTCGTTCTCCAAGTTGGATCTTCTTTTGCCATGCCTGTTTGAGAACCATCTCTTTAACGTTAAACTGGAGAAAGTGGACAATTATGGATCTTGGAGGGAAACTGGGGCTTGGTTTCTGTGCCAGGGATCTGTGTGCTCGTTGAATCTGTAAATCTGTCATTTCAGGGATTGCCATTTCACTTCTGAGCAGTTTCTCTACAAACTGAGGTACTGAGCTACCTTCCGCACCCTCTGGAACACCGTATATCCGCAGATCTGGATATCTTCATTTCTTCGGGATCTGGACTCCAGATCATTCAATTTGTCAACAAGTAACTTCTGGTCTTTCAGTGTTTCTTGGAGTATGGTGTTTGCAGCGACACTCCATGTTTCCAGCTCCTCTATTCGGGTGGCGGCTTCTTCCGTTTTTTTTTTTGGTCTTGTATTGCTTGTGCATTCGCTGCCACCTGAAGATTCATTTCATGTTTAAATTCGGCCAGCTCTTCTCTCATATCCCGCTTGAAATCGTCTTTGAATGATGTGAAGTCCGCTTTTAATTCTCTTCTCAAGTTGCTGAGTTGTGTGCTTATGCTTTTTAATCCTCATGGAGGGCCTGTTGCATCGTCTCCACCAGCCTGTTTGTTTTTGGCTTTGTCTGTGCCGCTTCGGGCCTGACCTTCTGTTTCTTGCTTTTCTAGCATCTTTTCTTGCAACTTTCTGCTCTTTGTTTTGACTCCCCCACTCATACTGTACTCATTAAAACTTAAATACTTGCTTACTTTGAATTTAGGGGAGGTTTATTTATCCGACTGTACGGAGCTCTCTGTCTAATCAGCCACCATGCTCTGCCGCCTACCGGAAGTTTTAAAAGATTTTCAAACCATAATAACTTTTACAATATACGATCGATCGGTGCACTTGAGTACAGGAGAATGGTGAGTAAGGTGGCAAAAGGTCATAGTGTCATCGTGTACCATTTTTGTGCAAATAGAAAAACCGCGCAAACTAGAAGAGCACAAGATCAGAGTTTTAGTTATGTATATAATATAATATAATAATATAAATATAATATCCTAGATTAAGTGTCCCTGTCGCACTGGAGGCCTGGACCCCCAATGCAATCCGTTCCCCAACGCAATATTCCACCACTCACCCATTCCCCCAACACAATAATCCACCACTCCCATAGCCCCCAACTGCGCAGGCGTGGCTCATTTCCCCTCATCCCCCAGCACTCCCTCCCCTCCTCTTCATCCTTCCTCTTCTTTGCCCTCTCCTCCCCTCCCCAATCCCTCCCTCAACCTCTCCCTCCCTCCCTCTCCTCCCCTCCCCAATCCCTCCCTCACCTCCCTGCCCCCAGTCAAATCCCTCATCCATAACTCTTCCCTCCCTAACCCCCTCCTAATCCTTCCATCCCCTACTATCCCTCCTCACCACCTCCCCACCCCACTGCCCTCCCCTCCCTCTATTCCCCACTCCCTACCATCCCCATTCCTCTCCCCCCCCCCCACTCTCCCTCACCTCCCCAGAATCTCAAGGTTGGCGCTCCTTTCCCCCGAAGAGGCGGGTCTGGCTGTTGCCCGTGGCGTCTCTGGCCCGCACGGCTCTGGCTGTGTACTCTGGCCACTTCCGGCGACTGGCTGTGTGGCTGTGGTTGGGCAACGCTGGGCGAGGCGGGTGCCGCCGGTGAATGACAGGACAGGAGACCAATCTGTGTCCCAGTCACTGACAGAAGAGGCCAATCTGTGCATATGCGGTTTTTAAGATTTTCAAATCTTAATAACTTGGAAACTATACCATCGGTTGGAGCACTTGAGCACAGGAGAATGGTGAGTAAGGTGATGAAATCATAACGCTATCGTGTACCGCTTTTGCGCAGTGAAGAAAAACACAAACCGGAAGAACACAAGATCAGAGTTTTAGTTATGTATAGAAGATAGATAGATGTATAGACCGGGGTTCCCCCAACGTAATATTCCTCCACTCACCCGTTCTCCCAACGCAACCCGTTTCCAGCACTCTCCCGCTCCCCCAATGCAACCTGTTCCTCCAACGCAATATTCCACCACTCACCCATAGCCCCCAACTGCGCAGGCATAGCTCATTTCCCCTCATCCCCAACACTCGCTCCCCCTCCTCTTCACCCTCCCTCTTCTCTCCCCTCTCCTCCTCCCTTACTCCACTTCCTCCCTCACCTCTCCCTCCCTCTCCTTTCCCCTACCCTCAGTCACTCCCTCCCTCCATAACCCCTCTGTCCTCCCTACCCCCTCCTATCCCTCTATCTCACTGCTCCCCACTCCTCACCTCTCCCTCATCCCACTCCACCACTAAACACTATGTTTAAATAACATTTCTCCTCCTCCCGTACCCCACTCCATCCATCTCCTTACAACAATGTAACAAATCTCTCATTTCACTGGGTGGAACACTGTTGACGGGCAGTTTATGTAAATGAGATCCCATTGTGATGTCAAATGCTGCTAACTGCCAGTGGAACACTGCTGACGGGCAGTTTATGTAAATGAGATCCCTTTGTGATGTCATAGCTGCTATCTGGAAGAAGTTTTTCTCAAAGTGGGATTTTATAAAGTTAAAAATGTGAATAATTTGTAAAATGTAACATCAATCTGAACAAAACTTTGATACACCACACAACAGGACAATGGTGAGTAAGGTGCTACCGTGTATCGTTTTGCCATAATTCAGAGCATAATGGACACACACACACAGGCATCCACACAGACATGATGAGATTTTTAGTAATACACTAGACCAAGTGGTACCCGTTGGGTCCCGTCCCCTCAATGTGCGGTTGGCGGGGGGGGGGGGTGTGGCCTGCGGATTCACACACACTAACCACCCCTCACACACACACTAACTGACCCCCACAAACAGTAACCACCCCCTTGATATTATATTAATATTATTCATTGGCTCCTTTTACCCCATACCTACCCTATCCACTAACGCATAGCCCCCAACTCGCAGGCACGTCTAGAGAGGGAGGATGGGATAGAGAGTGAGGGAAGAGAGAGGGGGCAGAGACAGAGAGAGGGGCAGAGACAGAGAGGGGTGGAGACAGAGGGACGGGGGGAGAGAGATGGGGGAAGGGAGGGGGGAAGAGGGGGGGAGTCCCAGGACAAGCCAAGGGGGGGAGAGAGGGTGGTAGGCCCGGGCTGAGTGGGGGCAGAAAGAGGGGGCGGTGGTGGGAATTATTTCTTATTCAAGAAATAAAGCAGGAAATTTTCAGGTAAGCCGATTTTTTACACCAGGGGGTAAATCTCTACTGGAATATGTAAATAATTTTCCAGTTAGCCCGTCGTTTCTTCGAGTAAACAAACAAATACACATACACACACACAACCACATCCAAGATCAGAGTTTTATTGTTATATACTAGACCAAGTGGGACCCGTTGGGTCCAGTTGCGGGAGGGTTGGGGGGCAGCCTTCGGCGTCACACACACAATAACCACCCCCCCACACCCCCCCTTGATATTAATATTATTCGTTCGCTCCTTTTACCCCATCCCCTGCCCTATCCACTCACGCATAACCTCCAACTGCGCAGGCGCGGCTAGAGATGGGGGGGTGGAGAAGGAGGGGTGGGGGGCGTGCGGCGTCACAGGGGAGGGCTGGTTCCCAAATGTAATACTGCACCACTCACCCATAGGTCCCAATATTCACCACTCCCAAGAGAGGGAGGGGGGCAGAGAGGGAAGGGGCAGAGAGGGGTGGGGGGGCAGAGAGAGGGGGCGGAGAACGGGAGGGGACACAGAGGGAGTGGGTAGAGGCAGCACCTACCCAGGTCATAGAGCAGCAGCCTCCTCACCAGGCGCCAGGCCCGAGCAAGGATGCGGGTAGGCGTGTACCCAAGCGATGCCCCCCCGCCTCTCCCTCCCCTCCACCTCTCCACTCCCCCCTTCCCCTCCCCTCCCCCGTCCTCCCCCTCCACATCCCCCATACACAGCACACACACAGCCCTCCCCACACAGGCACACCTGAGCGATAGCGATCCTGGGGGACAGTCATGTGCCACATTGGGCTCGTCTCCACCAGAAATCCAGGTATCCATCATCACAGCGATCGATCGCAGGTTTCCAAGAAATGGCCACCATTTATCGCGCATATTATCGGCCGCTGCCAACCATAGAACTAAAGCTTTTAAAAAGCAAAGTAAAAAAACTTATAACGGTGGGGTGACGTAAATTCCATTGTGACTCATAGCGAGACCAATCTGTTTACTACTTTTCATTAACTTGAAAAATAATGCATAAAATTTTTCAGATAAGGCAATTTTTGATCGGGATAAATCTCCTTCCGGAATATGTAAAAGATTTACCGTATTATTGTTTCCCGTTAGGCATCTTTCTTCGACTTTAAATTCCTCACTTTTTCGCTTTATCCCCCAACCATACCCTTTATTGGGCATTGTAGCTTCTCCTTTGCCTATAGAGACCAATATTTATTTATCTATAAATACTTTATCATAAACATTAAAGACATCTATCCAGTCAATCCCAACCAGTAGTGGAAAAGACCCCCCACCCACCACCCAAACCATTGCAATGTTCTTTTTTTTAAATTCCTTATACCACAGAGACATCCCAGTGAATCAAAATTACATTTCTCCCACTACCTTTATACATTTCTTGTAGTATCCAAAACTATACTCAGTCCTTTAAGTTAAGGTTAGAATTACATGAAACAGATCAATTCATAACAGTCCTTAGAGATACAGCGCTAGTGTGTGATCAGAGTTCCCATTAATTTCATCGGTTTCTCTCAGACTGGGAATAGAGAGAAGCGTTCCTTTTTTGAAAAAATGTTTTACTTTATTATGATTTGTTCATATGTGTTTTAAGATTTTACTATTTTTAATTGTTTTAACATGATTTTAATTATTTACATAGTATCCAAATTTATTTCCATATCGGAAATATTTAAGAGGTGAGGGAGGTAACAATAAAGCTTCCTGGTTTGGATGTGAGGATCAACTCTCTCCTTTGCTGATGAAGCATTGTAGGGTTCCAGCCTCAGGGCTTGCCACAGAAACCTCATTGCTTTACTCTCAGTTCTTTGCTTCTGGAAGGGTTGTAGTATGAAATGATGATACTGGGTCAGCATTAGCAAGCCCATGGTGTGAGCACCTGCATTTCAGTGAGAACTCTCCTACAAGTTCCAACCTCAATCCCAAACTATTGATTTGGGATTATTGGGAGCTATTGATCGCTGTTTTATGTGTATATTTTATATGTGGGCTCCTCCCAGACCGAAATTGAGGTCCTGAATTGGGGAATAGCTAATTTCATTCTGAAAAGACTGACCCTGGGAAAGGTGGACTGGGAGAAGCTACTGTGTAGGAAGCTACTGTGTGGGCCCAGCATACAAAGAGTCACCACACTCTGGCATAATACAAACCTTGCTGTATTCATGCTCTCTGAGTGGAGAGTAGGAATACAGAATTAACAAATATCTCTGCCTGTAAACTTACAATGGGAGAATTTTCACTAAGCAATGTGTAGAAAGGAACTGCAGATGCTGGTTTAAACCAAAGATGGACACAAAATGCTGGAGTAACTCAGCGGGACAGGCAGCATCTCTGGAGAGAAGGAATGGGTGATGTTTCGGATCGAGACCGTTCTTCAGACTCAGTCTGAACAAGGGTCTTGGCCTGAAACCTCCCTAGCGATGCTGCCTGTCACGCAGAGTTACTCCAGCTTTATGTGTCTATCTTCTGGAAGAGGCTACTGGTAGGTAAATCACCTGCTATGATCCGTGGGAGGCATTTAAAAAATAGATAGATTTCAGGGCCAAGGTGTTCCCCTACTGATAAGACCAACAAATCCAAGGAACGCTGGATTTCCAGGAGTTCCTTAGGCTTTAATAACTCTATGACTTTTGACTTTACCCGTATGGACTAGGGTCATTTGGAGTTGGATAAAGGAAAAAGCTCAAATCAAATTCAGTAAATTGAAATTAGATGAGACCCCATGATAGCATTCAATATGATGATAGCACTCACTGTGCGGAAAAAAACACCACTGTTAACATATGTTTTCAATTAGTGTGTGAGATTAGGTAGATCCACTTATGCCTAGATACTTATGTCTTGCTGGCAAGAAAAATAAATACCAATTCCTTTATCTTTTTCTGTCTATTCTTTGTGACGTTCAGTCAATCAAAGTGAAAGAATCCATCACAAATAGAACAGAAGAACAGATTTTTCATCGGTGTTGTCTTATGATGAGACTTGCTCTTTTCCACTGAATGGGCTAATCCAGTTCCTGTCAATTATTGATGAATTACTTATGCGTGTAATTTGCATACTGGTGGCACAGTCGCGAGCGGTAGAGTTACTGTCTTACAGCGCCAGACCCGGGTTCGATCCTGACTATGGTTGATGTCTATATGGAGTTTGTACGTTCTCCCTGTGGCCACATTGGTTTTCTTTGGGTGCTCCGGTTTCCTCCCATACACGTAAAGGTTTGTAGGTTAAATTGCTTCTATAAATTGTAAATTGGCCCCAGTGTGTAGAATAGTACGAATGTATGGGGTGATCGCTGGTCAGCACGGACTCGGTAGGACGAAAGACCTGTTTCCATGCTGTATCTCAAAAGTCTAAAGTCTACTATGTTATTAGTAAGAAATCAGTGTCATGAGATACAGTAATGTGTCAGATAGGTATATGAGTTGGAGATACATCGCATAAAAGGTTAGGAAGATAGATTAAAGAATTTTAGAGACCAAGAACACCAACATCTACAGTAGAGGAGCTACAGAAATGGGCGGAGAAATAGCAGATGGAATTTAATCCGAGCAAGTGTGAGGTGCTGCACTTTGGGAGGTCAAATATAAGGGGAAAGTATACAATTAATGGCATGACCCTTAACAATGTTGATGCACAGAGGGATCTTGAGGTTCAAGTCCATAACTCCCTAAAATTAGCAACACAAATAAATAGTGGTAAAGAAAGCATGCTTGCCTTTATTGGTCAGGCCAATGAGTATAAGAGTCAGGAAAGCATGATGCAGCTTTATAGGAAGAATGTGAAGGAATTGGAAAGGTTGCAGAGGAGATTACCAAAATGAAACCTGATTACAAGATAGACAAAAATGCTGGAGAAACTCAGCGTCCATGGAGCGAAGGAATAGGCGATGTTTCGGGACCCTTCTTCAGACTGATGTCGGGGTGGGGGGGCGGGAAAAAGAAAGGAAGAGGCGGATACAGTAGTCTGTGGGAGAGCTGGGAAGGGGATTGGAACGAGAGGGAAAGCAAGGACTACCTAAAATTGGAGAAGTCAATGTTCATACTGCTGGGGTGTAAACAACCCAAATGAATTATGAGGTGTTGCTCCTCCAATTTGTAGGAATGTTACAAAATGTTGAGATTTTAAAAAGTCAAGCCTGTAATTTATCCTGTCAGATAAAGCATAAAAATAACTTTAATTTGATACCTAATTCACTTTCATATCTTCAGTATTTTAAAAGTTATGGTCATTTTCATACTCGGAAATTAGCATCTTGTAGCACTAGGAAATTGCATTTCCATTGACTGAACACAAAAGCTGTGATCGAGGACAGTCAAAAGCTCATAACTTTCTTAAAAATTAAGAGAACTCAATGAAATTTTCACTTATTATAGATTGAAGCATTCTGAAACAAATATGAAACATTTTACTTGGATGACCTGAAATTAAAGCATATAATTAGTTAGTTACCGATTGTAGCTAATTACAAAATTGACCATTGTGACAGAAATAATAATAAACACCCAGACTGCTTTGAAAATTCAAAAATGTGATATTCTAAAGATCAGAACTTTAATATTATTGTATTATATGATGTTTTTCCTCAACTTTTCAATTTTGGCATTGTAGACTACAAGTTTTTGGTCTTCAAACCATGCATGACATGCCTTTCTGCCCACTACTTTCCCATTAAGAATGTTCTGTGGATAGATCATCACATTTGGAGTAGTCCAAATTTGGATAATCTCTGCGAATGCTGTCTAAATCAGTCACTTTTGCTGGGCATTTGGATTGACAATTTTGCGTTTCTTCTTCGGAGCCAACTGTTTAAAATGTAAAGGAAAAAAAACACTGAACAGCATGAACAGAAACAAGTTATTATTCGCAGTTTTAGAAAAAAATGTATAAATGATAAAGTTAAACGCTAAAACATATAGTAAATACCCAACAAAAAAATCATATTCATCAGTTTCATCAAATCAATTAAATTCATCTAAATTCAATAACTAGATTTAAACATCTATCCATTTCTTAAGAAAAGGCTAAAAATTTTAAATAGCCTATCCAAATAACAAATAACAAACGGATCCCATTCACACAAGAATTCACAATATAACATGATTTTTAAATCTCACTTTGTCATGAATTTATATACCAAATGGAAGGGATTTAATGTTTAATTCCCATAAATTAATCCAGAAGCATCCACTTTCAAGATAATCAAAATCATTATTTTCTGCACTATACATCTGACGAAAACTGTACTCTGGATATTTAGTATGAACATATTGATCATGGATAGACAATAACACAAAATATAGATGATTTAGATGTTCTTATGACATGATTGTGCAAACAAATAATGAATTTGATTATCTTGAGAGTGGATGTTTCTGGAACGTGATCGATTGGAATGTTACCATAAATTTAAGCCTAGATCGGCAGGCAAGACACGACCGATTCGTATGGGGGCCTAAATAACATTTTTACATCATAAGATGAAAATGAAACCACACCAAAAAGCAGAATAATATGTTAAATAAACGACATCCCTTTTGTTTTGTCCTGATATTGCGATCATGATGTTGAAGGCGTTTTTAGTTGCATTTAACTTCAATGCAGAGATTAAATTGTCCAGCAATTTTTTTTTTAAACCGGGAACGGAAGCCCATACGATTTTTCTTCATCAGCTAGCAGCCCAAGGAAATCCCTCTCCGACAACCAATGCAAACCTGCATTTTGATCCCGTCCCCCAAAGCCTCCGGAATCGCATGCACTGGCAGTGGCAGATCTACTGCTCTGCTGATGGTAGGTTTTGTAAAATCGATACAATTTGCAGTGGGACTCACTCTGGCCATGAAGGAGGCCCAGGACAGAATACACAATAGACAATAGACATTTGGCCCTTCAAGCCAGCACCGCCATTCAATGTGATCATGGCTGATCATCCCCAATCAGTACCTGCCTTCCCCCATATCCCCTGACTCCGCTATCTTTAAGAGCCCTATCTAGTTCTCTATTGAAAGTGTGTGGGTGGAGGGTGTTGTGGGGTGGGGGAGGAGGGGTGTTGTGGGTGGGGCAGTTGTGGGAGGAGGGGGGAGGTTGTGGGGGAGGGTATGGGGAGGGGTGTGGGGGAGGGATGGTGGCGGGGTGGATGATGAGGAAGGGGGGCATTGTGGAGCAGTAGAGGGGGGGGTGTGGGAGCAGGGGGGAGGAGGAGGGAGAGGGGTGTGGAGGCTGGGGGAGGGGGGTGTGAAGGCGGGGGGAGTGTATGGGCAGGGGGGTGTGGGGAGAGAGCTTGGAGAAAAGACGGGGGTTGTGGAGGAGAGGGGGATATCACAGGGGAGGGGGGCAGGAGCTAGCAAGGGGGACCAGAGGGGAAGGGGCTGTGGGGACTCACAGCGGGCGATGTGGACTCACAGCAGGTGCTGGTCGCTGGACCTTCTCCTCTGCCGGGATCAGAGTCTCCGTTTTCCATTTGGCGACATCTCCGAATCCGCACCGGACCGGGCCGGGTTGGGCCACTTCCAGTCCCTTCGAAAATTGTGCCTGATTGGAGACCTACGCCAGCCACCCAGAGCCTCCCTCAGCTCCAGTAAAGACGCAATGGCAGAGGAAGGGGGGGGGGGGGACCGTCCCGCGGAGTGACAGGAGAAAAGATCAATCCATGAGGCTCCGACTGCAGGAGAGTAGATCGATCTGCACATGCGTGATTTTTAAACCTCGCTAACTTTTACATTTGACCACTGATCGGAACGGAATGGTGCAATCACAGCAGAAGAGAATGGTGAGTAAGTTGGCGAAAAATCGTAGCGCTATCGCATACCGTTTTTGTGCAAATAGAATGACCGTGCAAACCGGAAGATAACAAGATCAGAGTTTTAGTTATGTAGAGATGTGCAGGCAGATAAGAATTAGCTTTGGCATCATGTTCAGGGCAGACATTGTGGGCCGAAGTGCTATAATGTGCCATATTTGTGTTATATTGTTCCATGTTATGTTTTTGATCTGGGGATAGGTCAGCAGGTTTTAAAAGAGTGGTAATAAAATCAAAGATCATGTTGCTAAGAATTAACGTATGGAAGGCTAAACCACCAAGATTCAGATTATTTTTCATCATACCAATCCCTATGCTTCTCAAATAGAAAGTGAGACAACCAGCTGTCCCCAACTCAGAATAGGTGAGAATTCTGCTGTTATTGCCAAAGCTATAAATGTATCAGCAATTAACCAGACCAACTATCTTTGAAATAATTAGATTTGCTTCAAGAAGTTATAAACATATCACCTGGTTCTAACTCGCTTGTTGGCCTTGCGTTGGTTTTGATATTTAAATGAAATATATAAAAGTAGGACACAGATTTTGCTGAGTAACTGTGATACAGCGTAACCTATTTAAGTCCTTCAATTAATTACAGTTGATTAAATACAATGATTTCTTCCTGTTTAACAATATTGCCATAAGTTTTATATTGAACTGTATATGGGCTATCTCACCTCCACTCTTTCAATCCAGATGAACAGTCTGGACCTGAAATATTGCCTATCCATTTTTCCTCCACAGATGCTGCCTAACCCACTCATTTCCTCATGCAGTTTGTATTTTGATGCCAGCTGCCCTTGGTCCTTTTTGGCGGTGTTTGATTTGAGACATGCTATTGGCAGGGACGTGCGGGCAGGGGAGGTAGAGCCTCACCTGTCATACTGCCAATGAAAATAGCTGTTAAGAAAAGTAAAGAAAAATAATAATAAAATAAAATAAATATCAAGATTTTTCCACTGATCTGTGTTGTAAATGTCATTTCTATGTGAATCTAATAATTTTTTATAGTAAAAATCGCAACATTTTCGCAGCTCCGCTGCAAATACATGGAGAGATGAGAGGTGAGGCAGCGATGAGCTGAGCCTCCCCTCTGATTGCGCAACCCCTTAAAAACAGCATGGAGCGCGGGCAATAGGCTTGTGCCTGTTACTATCTCTATGTATGTCACCAAAGTGATGTTTGTAACCCCCTTCATTACATGTCCTTGCCTTCCATAGTCCAGGTAATGTATTTCACATATAAAGATATTACATTTGTGTTAGCTGGTCTCACATAAAACTGCATTGAAAAAGCTTCAGGGGAGGCAGCAATCACGTCTGCCTCACAAGGGGGCGTGTCTTGAGCTCAGTGTAAGGAGAGCGAGCGTCAATTACGTAGGCTCAGCCCACGTAATTGACGCTACCTCACTCTCCCTCCACGTTAGCTAGCTTCAGCAGCGGCGGCGCAGACCAAAGATCATGGAGCGGAACAAGATACACCACTTGGGAAGGTAGACTTTGTTGGTACATTAGAAAGTTATTAGATTTTTTTTTAATAGATCTATACTTATCACAATAATAAAGTCATTATTTTTTGTACTTCTGTACATTTTTGTTTATTTCATGTAAGGCAGGAGTCTCCAAAATACGACCCGTGGGTCACATCAGGCCAACAACCTGCATTTTTCAAGCTCAGATTCGAGTCGGGGAGCGCGGCGGCCCGGGGCTGCTCTTAGTGTTGTTATCGGTTAGATCCCTCGAAATGTCAGAGCCGAGACATCACTGGGCCGCCGTGAAGAAGGGTGCAATGGTGTGGTGCGGGGGGGGGGTTCGGTGGCGGTCAGAATCGGACGGCTGCGGGTTATAACGTGCCATCATTCCTCTCTCCTTTGTCTCTCTCTCCCCATTCTCTCTCTCCCCATTCTCTCCTTCTCTCTCTCTCCCCATTCCCTCTCTCTCTCCTTTCTCTCTCTTTCCCTTCTATCTCTCTCCCTTCTCTCTCTCCCCATTCTCTCTCTCACTCTCTCTTGCCCATTCGCTCTCTCTCTCCTTTTCTCTATCTCTCTCCCTCCCTTCTCTCTCCCCTCCCACCTCCCTTCTCTCTCTCTCTCTCCCCTCCCTTCTCCCTTCTCTCTCCTCCCTCCCTTCTCTCTCCCCTCCCTCCCTTCTTTCTCTCTCTCCCTTCTCTCTCTCTCTCTCCCTTCTCATCTCTATCCCTCCAACCCAACCACGGCTCCCACCCTCTCTCTCCTCGGGGAGACACGGTGATCAATACAGGGAGGGCCGGGCCACTAATGTTAGCCAGTGGCTCCCCATCCATTGACCTCACCATACGTCACTGGCTATTGGAGTAACTGAAGCATGTAACTGTGGATTGTAGATGGTGCACATGGCGGCCAAAGTATGACCATGGTAGAGGGATTGAATGTTAGGGTTAGCATGGAATGTCTGTCAAAGAAACTGCTGTGGTCTGAATGGTGTCTGTTTCCAATCCAGACAAGTGGGAAATTACTTCTTCATGTTCCTGTCTTATCCTATCAATGACAATCTTGGGAGAGTCAGAAGGTCAGTCATTCAACCCAATATACCCAAGTATCTTATCTACAATATTGTAGCCTCAATATTAATGTGGCTAGTTTGTGGTAATCCAACAATGTTGAGAGTGGGGGGGAAGTAAGGGTAGGTGAATAGACTTTCCCTTGTAAGAGATAATCACGTGTGGAATTCATATTATTTAATATTTATCAGCTCATGTTAAAATATTGTCCAGAACTGGTTGCATGTAAGCATCGGCTGGTTTACTTTTGAAGAGCTGAGAATAAATTTTATTATTGTAAAATACTGCAAATGTTCCCTCTTTTGTCATTATGAAAGGAGGAAGGAAAGTCACACATGAAGTTGCTGAATATGTTTGTGTCTAGGACACTGCCCAAAAGATTTAAAATCAAAAGTGTTTTGTAGATAGTTCCACTAGTGGGTTTTATGCATCTGATATCTCAAACTTGATAACCAGACATGGTGAAGTTAGAGAAACAAGAAGCAGAGTTATGAATGAATTGAAGTTTGCTATGGATTGGAAAAGCAAGCCAGCAAAAATGGACAGTGAGCAACTAATTGGCGGTGTCGACAGGTGATCAATGTGAGGCATTCAAAGGATATTAAAAGTTGGATGAAACAAAGAAGAGAAGGGTTTTGGTACAGTTAGAGCAAAAAGATGAGAGATGAGGCCCTAGATGAGTCTAGAATATGTATGAAATATTTACAAATAGGAGAATGAAGAGGGGACATTAAATTATACTGGTGTAAGGGTAATGAAAATTCCAAAGCATTTTGTAAGTAACTTGAGATCAAGACGATAATGAGGAAAAGGGTAGGCAGTACCAACTAGGGATCAAAGGGCAACCAGCAAATGGAGCCAGGTATAGGTGGGAACTGAATTGAACACTTCTCATCTGTATTCATTACTGAGAAGAAATTGTTGTTAGAGAATTTAGAGATGCGGGAGTATGGAATTCTAGTAAAGATGCCTATTATAAAGGAGGTATTGGGTAATGGGCTCAAAAGTTCATAGATCTCCAGGACCTGGTGAGATTTATTTAAAGCTTTTATGATCCGCAAGGGAACAGACTGACATACATTTTCAAGTCTTCTCTGCCCACAGAAGAGATGACAGGATAACAGCGAGAGTGGTAATCATGTTCCAAAAAGTCAACAGGGATAAGCAGGTAATTAGAGGCCACTAAATATAAGTGGTGGGGAAACTATTTTTTTAAATTCTGGGTCAGAATTAATCTTCACATAGGAGAGGCAGGGATGCATGGTTTTATTAAGGGGAGAACCTGCCTGACTTTTTTTTTTCAAGGGGATTACTAACTGTGTCAATGAGAGTAGTGCAGTCGACACAGTCTACATGAAGTTCACTGAGGCCTTTGACAAGGCCCTACATCAATTGTTGGTCTAAAAGGTAAGAGCTCATGAATGAGTTCCAGTGAAATTTGTCATCTGAGATCTGAAATTGGTTTGTGTCAAGGGTTGGTTATTTGATTGGAAGACTCTGACTTGTGGTGCTGGGATATTTTCTATTTGTTATAAATGTCAACAACCTGGATGTGAATGTGGGTGTGAGTTATGATTAGTAACTTTGCAGATACGATGTGAGCAGTGGTATTGATAGTGAAGATGGTCATGTTCAGTTACAGAACAATTTTCTGATGAGTTGGTGAAAGGGGCAGAGCAAAGGCAGATGGGAATCTAATCCTAAAATATGTGAGGTGATACATTTTCAGAGATCCAATATGCTATCGTATACACAATGAATGGTAGGAGTCTCAGAAGTACTGAGGGTCAGAAGGACCTTGATGAACATATCCAAGAATCCCTGAAAACAACAGTAAAGGTAGATACATTGATTAAGAAGATGTGTTTATTCTTGTCTTAATTGGCAGGGAATGGAATATATGAGAAGGAAGGTTATTGTGCAACTATATAAAATATCTGTTAGGCTATAGCGGAAGTTTTGTGTGAAGTACAAATTTGCATTTTGTTGGAAGGATGTGATTTCACTGGAGAAGGTGGAGAGGAGATTCACTAAGATGTTGCCTGGGATGGAATGTTTCAGCTATAAGGAGCGATTGGATAGTTGCAGGATTTGTTTTGTTTTGGAGCAAAAGGATGAGATCTGATTTGAGATGTATAAAACTATGAGGGTGATGGATAAGAAAGATAGTGAAAATCGTTTCCTCATGGCAGAGGTGTCTCTGTCCAGACAGCAGAGGTTTAAGATAAAGAGTAAAAGATTTAGAGGGAATTTGAGGAAACAAAATTCATCTAGAGTGTGGTGAAAATGTGCCACTCGTTGCCTGTGTGGTGGTGGCAAAAAATATTTAGACGGGCATTTGAAATGGCAAAAGGCTACGAGCCAAGTGTTAGGAAATGGGATTAGTATGGGATAGGTACTTGATAGCCTGTCTAGACACGTTGTTTCCATACTCTGTGAATATGGGACTATAAAATATTGGCAGCACCTCGCAACTTGCCATTGATTATTTCATAAGAAGGGTTGATATCACACTGTTCAAAGAGAGTCAAATCTGTGGCTTTGCATGGATCTTTGAGGGGCATGATTATGTTGAGTGAATTCTTTGCAAAGCTAATAAGGAACATTGATGAAAGTAGATAGACACAAAAAACTGGAAGTTCCGGGTCTGAAGAAAGGTCTTGGCCTGAAATGTCACCCATTCCTTCTCTCCAGAGATGCCGCCTGTCCCGCTGAGTTACTCCAAAGCTTCATACAAGCTTTGTGTGTCTATCTTCGGTTTAAACCAGCATCTGCAGTTCCTTCTTACACATTGATGAAAGTAGCATATTTGATATAGTTTGCATTAATTTTTACACTAAACACTGCACCGTGTGTCAAACTGGCAATAAATGCAAAGGATCAAAGGGAAGTGACATGTTGGATCCATGTTTGACTCAAGATGTGAAGTTATGTTGACTGGATTTTTATATCAGAAATACTATTTGCAGGGGACTTCCAGTCATTCCCCTGCAAGGCCGCTTTGGTGCAATATGTCAACAAACCCTGTGTCTGAGTCATGATTATGAAGTTTGTAAATGCAACCAAAATTGGCTGCAAAAAGTAGCAATGGAATTCAAACTTACTACAGTCCGAGTATTCCCCAACCGGAAACCATGCGTGAACCATGAGATACATTCCCAGTTGAGGGCCAGATCCGCTTCATACAAGCCAAATAACCCTGAGTGGTACAAGAAAGGTCACTGTGATCTTTGCAAAGCTATCAAGAATACCAAGAGACAATACCAGGACAAACCTGAGTCCCAGTATAATCATTCAGACACCCGCAGACTACGGCAATGTCTGAATTTTATAACTGGCTGCAAAGTGAAGTCAAGCAATGTTGCTGTTGATAATGCGACACTACCTGATGAACTTAATTAGTTTTAGATCAAGGACGTCCTACTGCAGTTTGTACAGGGCCCTAGTGAGACCGCACCTGGAGTATTGTGTGCAATATTGGTCTAATTTGATGAAGGACGTTATTGCTATTGAGGGAGTGCAGCGTAGGTTCACCAGGTTCATTCCTGGGATGGCAGGACTGACATATGATGCAAGAATGGGTCGACTGAGCTTGTACTCATTGGAATTTAGAAGGATGAGAGGGAATCTTGAAGAAACATATCATATTCTTAAAGGATTGGACAGGCTAGATACAGGAAAAATATTCCCGATGTTGGGGGAGTCCAGAACCAGGAGTCACAGGTTAAGAATAAGGGGTAGGCCAATTAGGACTGAGACGAAGAAATACTTTTTCACCCAGAGAGTTGTGAATCTGTGGAATTCTCTGCAACAGAAGTTAGTGGAGGCCAATTCACTGGATGTTTTCAAGAGAAAGTTTGATTTAGCTCTTAGGGCTAATGGAATCAAGGGATATGGGGAAAAAGCAGGAAACATCTCCGTAACTGGATCCTCGGTCTCCTGACCAACAGATCACAATCAATGAGGATAGGGGACAAATCATCCTCTACGATAATTCTCAACACTGGTGTCCCGCAAGGATGTGTACTCAGCCCCCTTTACTCCTTGTACACCCAAGACTGTGCAGCCAAATAAAGATCCAACTCAATTTACAAATTTGCAGACAACACTGTCATAGTGGGCCGGATACCAAATAATGCCAAGATGGAGTATGGGAAGGAAATTGAGAACATCGTAACCTGGTGCCAAGACAACAACCTTTCAATGTCAGCAAAACCAAAGAGATTGTGATCAACTTCTGGAAGCGAAACAGTACACAGATATATTGACGCTGTTGATTTAGAGATGGTTGAAAGTTTCAAGTTCCTTGGAGTAAAAATCACCACCCACTTGTCCAATACCAGCCATATTGAAGCAATGGCCAAGAAAGTACGCCAGTGCCTTTTCGTCCTTAGAAGGCTGAGGAAGTTTGGCATATCGCCAACTACACTCACCAACTTTTACAGATACGCCATAGAAAGCATTTTATCGGGATGCATCCACAACATGGTTTGTGAACAGCTCCATCCAAGACTGCAAAAATGTGCAGGGAATTGTGCACGCAGCCCAAACCACCATACCAACCAACCTTCCTTCCATTGAATCCATCTATACTTCACGCACCCTCGGCAAGACCACCAGTCACTCCCTCTTCTCCCCTACCCCAGGTGACTGAGCCATCCTATCACCAACTAAAGAGTGGTCCTGAGCTACCATCTATCTCATTGGAGACCCTTGGACTATCTCTAATCGGACTTTACTGAAGTTTATCATGTACTGTTACACAGTTCTTCAGCCCCCAATGTCCATGCCGAACATGATACCAAATTAAACTAATTTCATCTGCCTGCATGTGATCCAAATCCATCCACTCCCTGCATATCCATTTGCATAGCTAAAACCTCCCATCCTCTCTGCCTCCACCACCACCGATATTAGCAGGTTCCAGGCACCCAGCACCCTCAATGTTAAGAACCTTACTCTGCGCATGTCCTTTAAAATGTGCCTCTTGCACCTTAAAGCAATGCCCTCTAGTTCGTGACATTTCCACCCTGTGAAAAAGGTTCTGATTGTCTACCCTATCTATGCCTCTCATAAATGTATACACTTCTATCAGATCTTCCCTCAGCCTCTGGCATCCCAGAGAAAGTAATCCAAGTTTGTCCAACCTCTCCTTATAGGTAATACCCTCTAATCCAGGCAGCTTTCTGGTAAACCTATTCTGCACCCTCTTCAAACTCTCCAAATTCTTCCTGTCATGGTCGACTAGAACTGCGTACAATATGGCCGAACTAAAAATTTTATAAAACCACGACTAATGTGATTAAAAAGATGATGAAATTAAGATGAAACAGTCTGAAAACAAAGAGATGGACATTTCTAGATCAGCAAGAAAGAGATGTAGGTGATGCTCGGTGTGGAGAACATGTGCCCATGACTCTGCATCTTATCACCAGGCACATCTTTTCTAGTAGCAGTAAGAAGGAAGCAAAAGTTAAACCTTAGGAAAAGATGTCAAGGATAGGGATAGGTTGGGGGTGTAGCAATGGTAGCAATATGAACAATACATGGACAGGAAAATAAGTTATTACTGTAGATGTTTCAGCAAAGACAGCATACTATAGGTAAATCTAAAATTGCACAAAGACCTTCCCTCTGAGTTGGATCAGAAAAGAAAGGTATTAGAGAAAGGTTAATTATCTCAAAAGCTCAAAGTTGAAGGAAGAAAAATAATGGCACACTGCGGCACGTGCATAGGGTGGCACACTGGCGCAACGGTTACAGCGCCAGAGACCCGGGTTTGGTCCTGACTACTGGTACTGTCTGTACGGAGTATGCACATTCTCCCTGTGACCACATAGGTTTTCTTCAGGTGCTCCGGTTTCCTCCAACCCTCCAAAGACGTTTGTAGGTTAATTGGCTTCTGTAAATTGTCCCTAATGTGTAGGATAGTGCTAGTGTATGGGATGATCGCTGGTTGGTGCAAACTCGGTTGGCCAAAGAGCATGTTTCCACCCTGTATGTCTAAAGTGCCAACACAATCAATGGGTGTGTTACTCATTACTTTGGGTTGGGGCAGTGAGTAGCCATGATTGTACATATCTAAACATGAACGTTCTGGGACCATACTTATATATGGTGGCAACATATTCAGTGACTTTGTAAGGGAGAGGATCTTTGCAGTTATCAAAAGTGTTAAAAAATACTCAAGGACAGGTTTTTTGAGAAGAGGTTGGCAAGTAGTTCTGAAAGAAAAGGGGCAATACCCAAGTAAAGAGGTCATTCATAAGGAACGTGGGGGGAGGGGGGGTTACCAGTTTCATGGAATGAGAAGAATCAAAGAAAAGCCTTGTCGATAAGATTATTTAACAACGAGCAGGAGAGGTTGATCGATAGAGATGTAGGCCGAGATTTAAGGCTCAACCAGAGTAAACAGAGAAAGAAGGACAAAGTGATGCACATAAACAGCTCAATTAAATGATCAAAAATCAGTAAAAAATGTTCATGAATCCAATATATTTGTTAAAGCTAGAGCGCAGGGGAGAGAATTTAAGGAGATTCAGAGAAGAATACTTATCGGAAACGCTACAATGGCACTAGACATGCTTCCGATTAATTGGGTAGCTTTCAATTTCGGACATTTTCATTAATCGGAGCGTGATTGTATACTAAAACGTGCAGACCATTCAATGTTTCCACCAGATGATATAGTTAAATTAGCAATAAAACAGTCTGAAGAAGGGTCTCTACCTGAAACGTCACCCAGCCCTTCTCTCCAGAGATGATGCCTGTCCCACTGAGTTACTCCAGCAATTTGTGTCTATCATCGATTTAAACCAGCATCTGCAGTTATTTCCTACAAATAAAACTTAGGAAATGGATTAACGATTTCAGATCCACTAAAATGAAAATATGAGACTGTTTCTTGTGAAATGAAACTTGTCATCTGTATAGCATTGCATGAAACTCATTTGTCTCAGCTCAGTGAGAAAGGGGTTCATAGTTTCACGAGTTAAGTGTTGCATTCTGCAGCTGTTACCTTCAAGACTGGTGCCTTGGTGTGATTTCACAATGAGTAATAAGGACTACTATAAACTATAATAAAACCAGAAATACATACTCAGCAAGTCAGGCAGCATCTATGGAGAAACTGAGGTTTTTTTTAAGTCATTGCAGAACTCAGCATGTTCTGAAAGGACACAAACTGCTGGAATAAATCCGCAAGTCAGGCAGCATCACTGGAGAATGTGGAAAGGTGACGTTTCGGATCGAGACTAACGAAGGGTCTCAACACGAAACGTCACAAATCCATTTTCCCCAAAGATGATACCTGACCTGCTGAGTACTCCAGCACTTTGTGTCCTTTTGTGTATTAACCAGCATCTGCAGTTCCTTGTTTCTACATCTCAGCATGTCATTTTTTTTTTAAAGATTTCCAGCTTCTACATTTTTGGTTTGAAAATGGAGAGAATGATTTTAGAATGAAATGAACAATTTTCAAGAACGTCAGAAAGGCTTTACTCCTAAATTGCTGTAGTACTTTAGTTAGTTCACATAATCTTTCAAATGTTATTCTAAACCTTGGTTTCAGAGTCAACATACCCATTGGTGATGATGAATTTAGACCCATTTTGTCAATAACCTTCTTGTGTTGGGGCGCATCTCGAGACCTGATTGCCCCATGCTGTGCTTAACATTTGATAACGCACCACCAATCATCGCTTCATGTCGACCCCCTTGTAATTTCTTCAATTAATGACGGAACGTGTGTGTCAAACGTTACATATGGCCTGAATATCATTCAATTCGATTTAGGAAGATTTCTGCCAGCCGAGGAAAAACATAGTAAACCCTTTAATGTTAAAGGTATAAGACACCTGAAGCTTTCAGTGTAACACAAGTGTTACATTTTGTCCTCAATTCCATTTCAGTTAGCTGCCTTCACAATATGAATGCATTGTACAATGTGGGTGTGGTAGATTGGCGTAACAGATATATGCATGGATGTGAAATATTTAGCATTCAAAACATAGCAAGGAATACAGCGCTGTGCGTCATCGCGGGAAATTGTAATGTACGTCGATGTAATCGAACAGATTTCTCAGTCTATGGACAAATATGCCAATAGTTTCTGTACTGCCAGTGTATAATATTGAGTTGCAGCTCTCTGGTAGGTTCGTATTTAAAACTGAAGTCAGCAGATAACCTAGATTTGACTGATAATTAGAATTCCAGGCTTGCAAAATAAAAAGATGGGGACATACGTAACACACTTACCCTAAATTCGGCGACCGGAATTGGTGTGAGCGGAATGATAATGTCCTCTAACGTTCTTAATGATTAATATTCTATGTTGATTCAACATATAAACAATACTATCTCCAATAACACGCGATCTTGGCGAAGTCAATGGTTTATGACATGCATTATGGTACGCGTCGATATGCTGATAAAATATACTTATTCCAGCGAATATACAGCTATTATTAAATTGAAAACGGCACCTAAATTTCAAAGTATCCGTGGTTGAAAAGGTCAAATGTTCAATTTTCCCTGATGTGAATGTTCTTTACCCTTCCAAGAGTCACAAAAATAACATTTACTATTTTCCGATAAGATCACGGTCTTCACGTTTGGGACCGTTTTCAGTGCATCATTGTCATTTGTGAGAGAGCAAAACTGTTATTTTTTCGACCATGGAAAATCCAAGTATTTAAAGCATGACTACCTTTGTTTTGGTGATTCATTGGGTCGGTTTTGCTTCAGCTTCTTGCTGGTAGATGAATTATGTGTGCTGTGAGGCATGTAACAAAATACCTAGCACAAATGAGATGGCACAGTTCATTTATACATGCAAAATTTCCGTCACGAAATTCCCAAAGCAGGTGCACATAGGTAATCCTGGTTTGCGAACTGTTCTTTATATTAACATAAAATCCTCAAAATTGTATCAGCATCTTGGTCAGCATGGACGAGTTGGGCCGAAGGGCCTGTTTGCGTGCTGTACGACTCTACAGGCATTTCGGATTGAATGAATTAACTTTTAAAACATGCTTTATACTCCCGACAAACACCTTAAGAAACCAACTAGTAACCCGTGAAATACAGTATTAGAATAATATGAAGATAGTGGAATGTCTGATTATTTTCATGGTTATAACATCTTTCGTCCCTTTAGTTCGCAATGTGTCCATTGATTAAACCCATCGTTTCATTCGCGTGTGATTAAATGGACTTTGCGTAATAACCTTCCTGCGTTGTTTGTTACGATGTCCACTGAGGAAGTATTTTCTTGTTCGCAACAATATTTTTTGTGTCTCACGCAAAACATCGTATGAAGTTGAAAGTCTCGAAATAATTGATCTTGTTCTCGTTTTTTTGACAACAGTTCGTTCATCAGGTGGCCCTTGCTTTTGGTAATCGAGTTCAAAATCCACTGATGTTCGCCTTTAAACCAACCACCCCCCCCCCCCCCCCCCCCCCCCTTATCTCCTTCTTCCACAACCAATTAACTTACAGTTTCGCCATTTCTTTTATTTCGCCAGTCTACTACTTGTCGTGACCACATTAATTTAATATTTCACTTGCATGTCTCCCCACTTTCCACCACGATTGAAAATGTATAACTTTTTTAATTAAGGATGTTACATCGTTTCCTTTTCCAGTTGTCACGAATTTAAATTATCTCCCATCACGGGTATGTGCATACAGTTTTTCTTCCAAAAAGTGTAACTAATGAAAGCTGTGATGGGTTCGAGTCTGTCGAGACGCCTCCAGACATACTCTTGACATTTGGATGAAGCAAGGACTC